>NIVC01000368.1:0-333863 GCA_002269645.1 Macrostomum lignano
ATGCATAGCACTTCACACTCTGCAGGCATAATGCTAGGCTGGGTTTTCAAATAGCTCGTTAAGCAGGTATATTTATAGCTACTGAGGCTTCCATATGAATAGGTTTTTATTTGCTGTCTAAATTAAACGAGTCAAATTTTCAACATTAAAACAGTACGTGCAGTGACAGAGACTAACGTCTACAAAACTATACGAGTACACCTCTTGTTTATAACTCGATTACGCTTATCATATTTATAACTCCGGTTAGCGCAGAGTTGTGCAGCTCCACAACGACACTGCCCTAATCTTTAACATTGCCGCCTATCTCCCTAGGGAAAGTGCGTCAGCGTTCAACTAACCCACACTACTATCCGCTCAGTCCATTTAAACAAATTTCTCTGCACAGAGAGAGCTCAGAGATTTCAGTCCGTGACAGCGGGACTTTTGCTGCTGCTGCTGAGCTGGCAGGCAAATTCGCTTGAAGAAGAGCAAAGCACTCAGTTTGAAGCCGTGTGGAACAGCTGCGGCAGACAGCAGATCGGCAGAGAAGTGCTGCTAGGAGAAGCAGTGTAGCCATGGCAACAGAGATGGAGCAGAAGCTGAGACAGGCGCTGGAGTCTGGAGACAGCGAGGAGCTGCAGCGACTGTGCGGTGAGGTCGGCAGCAACATCGAGCTGAAGGTGGGCGGGTTCGACAAGCAAGAATATCCCTTTAGGCAGCGTCGCCGAATGCCGCTGGCCCATCACGTGGCCTGCAAGCCGGTGAGTTCGTCGTGTCTGGAGCTGCTGATTGACAGATTCGGACCCGGCTGTCTGACATATATAAATGACAGTGATCAGACTCCAGTGCACTTGGCAGCCCAGCATCAGGACGAGTCTTGGATGAAGCTGGTTAAAGAGAAAGGAGGCAGAGGCTGTCTTAGAAATGTTGATCAGTGGGGGCAGACAGTCGCTCACTTTGCCGCTATGAACAGAAAAAGCAGTTCTTGTCTAAAGTGGCTGGTGAAGGAGCTCAGCGGCGACTATCTTACAGCTCCTGATAAAGACGGTGACACGGCCGTTCATTTGGCCGCTAGGCATAAGGGCATCGAGTCGCTGGAGTGGATCAAGAGACAGATCGGAACTGACTGCTTCCGGCTGAAGGGGTGGTTGGATAGAACAGCATTACACTTTGCTGCTCAGAAGTCTGACAATTCAAACCTGAAGTGGCTGGTGAAGGAGCTCGGCAGCGACTGTCTCACAGTTCCTGATGAATACGGGAGCACGGCCATCCATTTGGCCGCTCTGTATCAAGGCATCGAGTCGCTGGAGTGGATCAAGAGACAGATCGGAACTGACTGCTTTCGGCTGAAGGGATTTTGGGATAGAACAGCATTTCACAGTGCTGCCTGGAAGTCTGAACAATTCAAATCTGAAGTGGCTGGTGAAGGAACTCGGCAGCGAGTGTCTCACAGTTCCTGACAAAGAAGGTGACACGGCCGTCCATTTGGCCGCTCAGCGGCAGCCAGTCGACTCTCTTCAGTTCATTTTTGATCAAATCGGAGCCGAAACGTTCAGCTTAAAGAACAACAAGGGCAAAACACCGGCTAATATTGTTGAAAGTGATCGTGCCGAACAGACCAGTCAGCAAAGCGGGCCTTGATTCCCTCTACGCAGCGGCGGCTCGAAGCCTCTCGGCCTCCCGCTGGCAGTTCAGCGCCGACTGCCGCCTCAGCTGGGTGAGTCCTGACTGAGAACTGCAGCCTGACACTGAAAATACTAAAAATATTTTTGGTGAGAATTAATTGCGCTTTGATGATCGGCGCCCTGAAATTCTCATCAGAGCCACAGTAAAGTGAGGGCGTCACGAATTTGTCAGGGCAGCTCCTCATGGCGCTTCAACCTCCTGATGGAAGATATTCGCCTCATTCGCTTCCCACAGCGCTGCAGCTCCGCGTCCCCGCCCCCGAGCGCGCGAGCGGGTCAAGCCGTCTGGGCCGTCCGAGGGGGGACTTTCTGAGGAGACTGGGTGAGTCCACGCGGGGAGACACGGAAGGTTGGTGACACAAAGGCTGAGTGACTCCAAAGTACCAGTACTTAGGAAGCCCTAATCAACACAAAATTCATCGGATTCCTTCACCTCAATGTTTTCAGCGCCAAGAAGCAGCTGGACCCCAGCTTCACCGACTGGGACTTCATCCTGCAGGACAGCAAGAAGCAGCTCATCGGCCGTGGTGCATTCGGTGAGGTGTACAAGGCCCTTACAGATCGTATCCAGACGGTGGCTGTCAAGGTGCTGCCCCTGAGCGACACCGGACAATCGGGGAAGCTGCAGAAAGCCGTCGAGATGGAGAAGCGGGGAGTTGAGATTCTCAAGCGACTCTCACATCCCAACATTGTGCAGTTCCTCAAGTGCGAGCAGAAGTCGGATGGGCTGTACATTTTCACCGAGCTGGTCTCGGGTCACAGCCTCTTTGAGCTGATGAAGCGTCAGAACAAGCCGTTCCAGGAGTCCTGGGTCAGGGACTTCTCCAGACAGGTGCGTCTCTGGGCTCTCTGGCATTGCCTGGCATGTGTGGAATCAGGTGGGATCAGTGTGGGATCAGTTTGCGATCAGTGTGTGCGATCAGTGTAGGATCAGTGTGGGATCAGTGTGGGTGAGATCCAGAATGGATAGATGCATTCTCATGACTGCTCAAAACTGCTACACCTGCAGATCTGCTCAGGCCTGAACTTCCTGCACTGCCAGCCGGAGGGCGCTATCTTGCACCGAGACATCAAAAGCGGAAATATAATGCTCACCAACGAGGGAGTCATCAAGCTGATCGACTTCGGTCTGGCCAGGGAGATATTCACCACCTGCGGCTGAGCGCAGGCAACCCGCCAAAAGGCACCTGGCACTTCATGGCGCCCGAGCTGTTCATGGGCGAGGGTGACTCGATTCCGTACTCAGCCAAGACCGACGTGTGGGCCTTCGGCTGCACCGTGTATGAGCTGACGGCCATGCAGCCTCCTGACGCGAACGTTCAGAAGTTCAGGATCGCCGTTCTGAGGTGCGGAGGGCGGGCGATGCCTCGGATTGCGGATGGGTTCTCAGCCGGCCTGAAGGACTTCTACCTCAGGTGCGTAGACTATGACCCGAGGGAGCGAGCGGACACTGCGGAGCTGCTGCGGCACAGCTTCCTGAGTGCCTCATCGTGACTGCGAGCGATGGGCTGTGAGGGAGCGGAGCGACTTTCGGTCGGTCTGTCGGTTTTGCTTGCTGACACAGAATGTTGTCTGTTAATCATTGAGTTTGATAGTTTATTTGATTATTAGTGCTCTTTTTCTTTATCTAATTGCAATTTTTTACCCGATTGCCCTTTGCCTTTTGTTATCTAATTTTTGCATCCCTGGGCTTCGAGGTCTGTAGCGAGCACAGGGTACACATTAGTATACAGTCCTTGCTTGCATGCGTCACGACACACTTACATAGTTAGCGCCTTAGCGGTAGAGGCTGACGCCCAGCCGGTGTCAACTTTTGGCCTTGCTGATTGTTTAGTTGCTTCACAAGTAATCTGGCAGTAAGGAACTGTCTTGTGCGCAGAGCGGGAAGGAGGGACAGAGAAGCGAGAAAGGCACTTCCCCAAGACCGGAGGGAGCCGCTATAGCCACTGCCTGGAGAGTGGGAAAGGCCACAAACCCTCTAACCTAGCACCCCAACACCGACCCAGCCGAAGGCCGCCCAGCCCAGCCCACCACAGACACAATAACAACAAAGGGCAAAACTGGCCGCAGCCAATCAGCAATGCGCTAATCACAAAGCACCCATCCAGTGCCGCACAATACTAGGGGGGGACCACTACGAGCATACTTACAAAGCCTGAGCGGCCGCCAACCGCACCCCAGCAAACAATCCCCAAGCAGCCCCAAAAAGGTAAACAGTAATAAAGAGAAGCGGTTTAAGCCAGCTGTCTGAGGCAGACACAAGGGTGGAGGCAGGGGCGCCCAGCTGCCTCTACGGGAGCTGACTCCAAGCATGGTTCATGTGATCTACCAAGTTTTTCAAGTTATGTGATTTGAAAATGATTGTAAGAGAGTTGAGAAAAATTCGGTACTGAATTCCGTCTCAACTTTTATTTTTGTTGTTTTGAAATGACACACTTTACGATACCAAGATCACTATGTATAACATAAATTGCATGACGATGAGTGCCCTGCTCGAAGGCATGGAAATGAAAGTAAGAGAGAAAACTCGAACAAAATAGAATGGCAATTGGTTAGGATAAAGTTAGTGTCAGATAACTTATAAAGCTGGGTAGTACAGTAGAATAAAATTTAGATCAAAATTCTAAAAAAAGCAAGCACATATTGTAAGACAGTAGATACTCAAATAGATATTGTGAAAGGGGAATTCCAAAATGGAGGCCTAGAAATACCTAAAAGTGGCACTAAGCAGAATTTTTGTTCTGCTCCTTCTTGAATCAAGTGTGTATATAATAATGATAGATTTTGTGACGAAAAATTCATTTTTTCCTATCTCCGCATTGTATATTTTCGAAAATCGGCCTCCAAAAAGTACTCAATATTTGACTTTTACAACCTGTTGCACTACAGTGGTCCGTGCATAGTTACCAAACGTTAGGCTTGATTTTGGTCCCGGCCAAGCCCCTTTGACTTCCCAAATCGTTGGTTTGCTCCATATAGTGAAGAGCCTCTGAAGTCTGAAGACGACTGCCGATTAGCCTAACTTGAAATTCCATCAGTTTCAGCTGCTCATATAGCTACTCGTAGGTCTGCTAATAATCATCGTGCGAATTTCAGTTTGCAGCACTGATCTTTGTATACCTCTAGCCGTCTGTTTAGCATTGTGGTTGACTTTCGTAGAGTACAGTTTCGGTCGCAGCAGAATCCATTCCTTTGTGCCAACCAGCGGGTGCATCCTCCATGCAACCTAAATATTGAGCCTTCAGGTCATCCCACTTTAGTGGATGTTAAGCTGGGTAGTTGGACGTCTCTAGCAGATGTTGTTCGACTAGTTTAGCTGCAAGATGTAACCGTGAAAATCAAGTCTCTTAAAACTCAGAAAGAAAGAGTCTGCCTCTCCCTTCTACTAAAAACTGCTTCGAAGTAACGTAACTAGCTAAAAAAAAATCTGTCACAACCTAATTGTACGAGCGGAACACTACTTTCGAAAACTGCAACTTTATATTTGATTATTACAAAGTCGTAAATGAGCAAACGACATATTTTTCACTGAGATGTTATTACGAATATATTTAAAGCAGAATCTCAGCTTTCTGGGATAGAATGCAGGTGAAAATCAGTAATAAAAACAAAGGAAGAAACTTTGATTGGAGGCGTGGCCGCAACCCTAAGGGTCTCTTGCCTGCCGCAACCCTAAGGGTCTCTTGCTTGCCGCAACCCTAAGGGTCTCTTGCTTGCCGCAACCCTAAGGGTCTCTTGCTTGCCGCAACCCTAAGGGTCTCTTGCTTGCCGCAACCCTAAGGGTCTCTTGCTTGCCGCAACCCTAAGGGTCTCTTGCTTGCCGCAACCCTAAGGGTCTCTTGCTTGCCGCAACCCTAAGGGTCTCTTGCCTGCCGCAACCTTAAGGGTCTCTTGCTTGCCGCACCCCTAAGGGTCTCTTGCTTGCCGCAACCCTAAGGGTCTCTTGCTTGCCGCAACCCTAAGGGTCTCTTGCTTGCCGCAACCCTAAAGGTCTTTTGCTTGCCGCAACCCTAAGGGTCTCTTGCTTGCCGCAACCCTAAGGGTCTCTTGCTTGCCGCAACCCTAAGGGTCTCTTGCTTGCCGCAACCCTAAAGGTCTTTTGCTTGCCGCAACCCTAAGGGTCTCTTGCTTGCCGCAACCCTAAGGGTCTCTTGCTTGCCGCAACCCTAAGGGTCTCTTGCTTGCCGCAACCCTAAGGGTCTCTTGCTTGCCGCAACCCTATGGGTCTCTTGCTGGGCGCCGATGTCTTTTGTTAAACCCCGCTGTCTCCAGGTGTGGACCGGTATCTCGGGCCGGTTGGAGGTACATCCAAGAGTGGCAAAAGTTGAGCTCGGTCATCTCATTTATCAAGTTTTGTTGCCTCGCATTTTTTCTTGGAGTAAATATGGGGAAACTATAGGAGATTCATCATGGGAGAAATTTTATTTTTTTATTTAGTTTTCAAAGTATGTGCCTTCACCAAGCGCCACATGGAAATCTCCTGTTAGACATGGGAGTCTCCTGTTAGATGTTTGAGAGTAAGCATTTTCCAGTTTTCAACAGTTCAGTACAGGAGAATAAAAAATTTTTTATAGCTATTACAGAGTTCCAACGATGTATCAAAGCTTTATATAGGAAAGGTAATGACCTGCGTGTGGACATCTAACAGGAGACTCCCATGGCTAACAGGAGACTCCATGGCTAACAGGAGACTCCATGGCTAACAGGAGACTCCCAGGGTTAACAGGAGACTCCCATGGCTAACAGGAGACTCCCATGGCTAACAGGAGACTCCCAGGGTTAACAGGAGACTCCCATGGCTAACAGGAGACTCCCAGGGTTAACAGGAAACTCCCATGGCTAACAAAAGACTCCCATGGCTAACAGGAGACTCCCAGGGTTAACAGGAGACTCCCATGGCTAACAGGAGACTCCCAGGGTTAACAGGAGACTCCCATGGCTAACAGGAGACTCCCATGGCTAACAGGAGACTCCCAGGGTTAACAGGAGACTCCCATGGCTAACAGGAGACTCCCATGGCTAACAGGAGACTCCCATGGCTAACAGGAGACTCCCATGGCTAACAGGAGACTCCCATGGCTAACAGGAGACTCCCATGGCTAACAGGAGACTCCCAGGGTTAACAGGAGACTCCCATGGCTAACAGGAGACTCCCAGGGTTAACAGGAGACTCCCAGGGTTAACAGGAGACTCCCATGGCTAACAGGAGACTCCCAGGGTTAACAGGAGACTCCCATGGCTAACAGGAGACTCCCATGGCTAACAGGAGACTCCCATGGCTAACAGGAGACTCCCATGGCTAACAGGAGACTCCCATGGCTAACAGGAGACTCCCAGGGTTAACAGGAGACTCCCATGGCTAACAGGAGACTCCCATGGCTAACAGGAGACTCCCATGGCTAACAGGAGACTCCCAGGGTTAACAGGAGACTCCCATGGCTAACAGGAGACTCCCATGGCTAACAGGAGACTCCCATGGCTAACAGGAGACTCCCAGGGTTAACAGGAGACTCCCATGGCTAACAGGAGACTCCCATGGCTAACAGGAGACTCCCAGGGTTAACAGGAGACTCCCATGGCTAACAGGAGACTCCCATGGCTAACAGGAGACTCCCATGGCTAACAGGAGACTCCCAGGGTTAACAGGAGACTCCCATGGCTAACAGGAGACTCCCATGGCTAACAGGAGACTCCCATGGCTAACAGGAGACTCCCATGGCTAACAGGAGACTCCCATGGCTAACAGGAGACTCCCATGGCTAACAGGAGACTCCCATGGCTAACAGGAGACTCCCAGGGTTAACAGGAGACTCCCATGGCTAACAGGAGACTCCCATGGCTAACAGGAGACTCCCATGGCTAACAGGAGACTCCCATGGCTAACAGGAGACTCCCAGGGTTAACAGGAGACTCCCATGGCTAACAGGAGACTCCCATGGCTAACAGGAGACTCCCACGGCTAACAGGAGACTCCCACGGCTAACAGGAGACTCCCACGGCTAACAGGAGACTCCTATTGCTGCACAACTGAGCGTGGTTGCAGCGGTAGGTATGAGCAAGTCAGGATACAATGGGTCACGTCACGGCAGGTCAGGACACAACGGGTCACGGCAAGTCAGGACACAACGGGTCACGGCAAGTCAGGACACAGCGGTCACGGCAAGTCAGGACACAGCGGGTCACGGCAAGTCAGGACACAGCAGGTCACGGCAAGTCAGGACACAGCGGGTCACGGCAAGTCAGGACACAGCGGGTCACGGCAAGTCAGGACACAGCGGGTCACGGCAAGTCAGGACACACCGGTCACGGCAAGTCAGGACACAGTGGGTCACGGCAAGCTAAACGGTGTCTGTATATTTAACTGAGAACTCTTGAGTAAGCACTGGGCTTCCTGCTCCAACAGTTGCTAGTAAAAGTTCAGTCCAAAAATCATGCAAACACAAAAATCAGTTGCTCGGAAAAAGCGCCTCTGACGAGGGCGATGGCTCTGGTGGTGTCGGTCGCGCAAAGGTACATAACTTGGTAGCCTGGTCCGTCCAAACGACCTGTTGCGCCCTTCGGCGACTCCAGCAGGCAGGCCACATCATCCGCGCCGAGTCGTACTGACCAGAGCCGGTGCAGGCCGGTGCTGCTGCTAACGCTATACAGGCCACCCTATCGGCCGGGGCAGGCGCGCACTCGGCGCCTGCTGGTTGACGCCGGCGCCCCGGATTCGACCGGCGGCGTGGCGTTCATTCGCGACCTGGCCTTGAAGAGCGCCCTGCGTATTCTGTTGTTGTTGTTGGTAGCCTGGAAGCATGCAGGTCGGCTTTTCCATGCGGGTATACGGTTAATGAATAAGGTAGATGTCAACATCCTTGTTGTCGAAAGTGCCTGTAAGGTTGCCAGATGCTGCGAGAGCTTGGAACAGGTTGATATGAATAATGTGCAGGTTTACTGGTTGGTTCGCCGGAGGCGGATTGCCAATGATTTGGTTGCTGGTCGCAGTGTCATATTTCGGCTGGCCAGCAGGGTTCGCCCTCAGAGCCCCGCTCCTAGTTTGACACAGCGTTGCGAACGGCATTACTCGTTCCCAGAGCTATCCGAGCTCGCGGACTCGCCTCTGCGTCGATCGCCAACCGGGCGACGCCTGGGCAGCAGGTGGAAGACGATCTTCCACGCCCCGACGTAGGCTTCCAAATCGCTCTTTCCGAGGACGTTTTCCCACTCAGCCGAGAAACCCATGTACGGGGTCTTACCGGGGAGCCCGGCGCGAATCTCCTCGATGCACCTCGAGCCGGAGTAGAAGGCTCGGTAGCGCCTACAGGGCGGCGTGGTCGGGCACGCTCAACGACCATGGGTGGGAGAGCGGTCGCGCAGGTGTCCCAGGAGATGGACACAAGCTTTGCCAGCGCGAGCTCAAGCTGGGCCTCGTCCTTGAAGGCGAGGATGACGCTGCCGCGGAATTTTCGTCTCTCGAGCCGTATCGAATGGTCTAGAAATCCATGCAGAGTAGGCTGGAATGGAGAAAACTGAATTGTAGAAAAATGGGGTAGGTAACCGCGCGGGGACTGGATATACCCCAGCCAGCTCCGAGGAGCTACCCTCTGTCACAGTAAACAACAGAGAAGCTTTGGATTCCAGGCGAGGCCCCGGCAGGCCCCAGGTCAACACTGCAAGATCAGGGGGCGGGAGGCCGGCTGTAGGTTTGGGACCAGACGCCAGGTCAGAGTGACAGCTGACGCCCAAGCCCTCCTCCACAGAAGTGGCCCTTGAGAACAGTCAGCAGCCAACTACTCAGCAGCCACCTGCCCAGCAAAAAGGCAGCAGGGGGGATCTGTTCTCCCACAGCCAGGCCTGAGCGAAAGAGGATGGAGAAACCTCCTCGGAAACGAAAAGCTGGCAGATGTCACTGAGTCCCTCGGTTTAAGTTGCCATTTCCCCCCCCATCCCCCATTTGCTGTATAAATTAAACGAGTCAAATTTCCAACATTACAACAAAACTCGGAATGCCACAGCCTAATGTTTACAGCGCTATGCGACTCTCAGGTAAAACTCCTGCTTATCTTATTCAGAACTCCGCTTATCGCACAGTGGTGCTGCTGCACACCGACACTGCCCTATCGTTTAAGACTGCCGTGCCGCCTATTTTCGAAATGCAAGTGCGTCAGAGTTGAACCAAGACATGCTACTTTTAAGGACAGATCACTTTTGCTGCTGCTGCTGAGCTGGCAGGCAAATTTGCTTGAAGAAGAGCAAAGCACTCAATTTGAAGCCGTGTGGAACAGCTGCGGCAGACAGCAGATCCGCAGAGAAGCGCTGCTAGGAAAGAGAAACCGGCATGGGGAACACTCGAAGTGTAGCCAAGGCAACAGAGATGGAGCGGAAGCTGAGAGCGGCGCTGGAGGCTGGAGACAGCGAGGAGCTGCAGCGACTGTGCGGTGAGGTCGGCAGCAACATCGAGCTGAAGGTGGGCGGCTTCGGAATGCAAAACCTTTTCTTTAGAAAGCTTCTTAAAATGCCGTTGGCCCATCACGTGGCCTGCAAGCCGGTGAGTTCGTCCTGCCTGGAGCTGCTGATTGACAGATTCGGACCCGGCTGTCTGACACATATAAATGACAGTGATCAGACTCCAGTGCACTTGGCAGCCCAGCATCAGGACGAGTCTTGGATGAAGCTGGTTAAAGAGAAGGGAGGCAGAGGCTGTCTGAGAATTGTTGATAAGTGGGGGCAGACAGTCGCTCACTTTGCCGCTATGAACAGAAAAAGCAGTTCTTGTCTAAAGTGGCTGGTGAAGGAACTCGGCAGCGACTGTCTCACAGCTCCTGATAAAGACGGTGACACGGCCGTTCATTTGGCCGCTAGGCATCAGGGCATCGAGTCGCTGGAGTGGATCAAGAGACAGATCGGAACTGACTGCTTTCGGCTGAAGACAAAGTGTGATAGAACAGCATTTCACTTTGCTGCTCAGAAGTCCGACAGCTCAAATCTGAAGTGGCTGGTGAAGGAGCTCGGCAGCGACTGTCTCACAGTTCCTGACAAAGAAGGTGACACAGCCGTCCATTTGGCCGCTCTGTATCAAGGCATCGAGTCGCTGGAGTGGATCAAGAGACAGATCGGAACTGACTGCTTTCGGCTGAAGACAAAGTGTGATAGAACAGCATTTCACTTTGCTGCTCAGAAGTCCGACAGCTCAAATCTGAAGTGGCTGGTGAATGAGCTCGGCAGCGACTGTCTCACAGTTCCTGACAGAGACGGTGACACGGCCGTCCATTTGGCCGCTAAGCATCAGCCAGTCGATTCTCTTCAGTTCATTTTTGACCAAATCGGAGCCGAAATGTTCAGTTTGAAGAGCAACAGGGGCATAACACCGGCTGATGTTGTTGAGAGATTTTGGTTACTCAATGACCAGTCAGCAAAGCAGGCCTGGATTTCCTCCACACAGCGGCTGCTCGAAGCCTCTCAGCCTCACGCTGGGTGAGTCCTGGCAGAGAGATGCTGCATGACTGACGCTAAAATGCTGAAAATATTTTTGGCGAAAATTCATTGCGCTTTGATGATCGGCGCCCTGAAATTCTCAGCAGCGCAGCAGTCAAGCAAGGGCGTCACGAATTTCTTGGGGCAGCTCCTCATGGCACCCCCAAACTTCCTATGGCATCCCCAATCTCTTCATGGCACCCCTAAACCATGCCCTGGCGCCCCAATTTCAAGGTGTTTTTGGAAGGTAAAAATATGACAGTACAGATGTCGGCATTTAAGGTGCGACTCAGTGAGTCCGCGCTTAAATATGGGGCCAGTGTAGGTGAAGCAGAGGGTTGTGCCGCGGAATGCTGAGTGACTCCAAAGTACTCCGAAAGCCTCAAACAACTCAAAATTTATTGAATTCCTTTACCTAATATTCCCAGCGCCAAGAAGCAGCTGGACCCCAGCTTTACCGACTGGGACTTCATTCTGCAGGACGAAAAGAAGCAGCTCATCGGCCTTGGTGGATTCGGTGAGGTGTTCAAGGCCCTCACAGACCGCAACCAGACGGTGGCTGTCAAGGTGCTGCCCATGAGCCAAGCTGAGCAAGACGCAGAGGAACTGAAGATAAAAATTCTGATGGAGAAGCGGGGAGTTGAGATCCTCAAGCGACTCTCGCATCCCAACATTGTGCAGTTCCTCAAGTGCGAGCAGAAGTCGGATGGGCTGTACATCTTCACCGAGCTGGTCTCGGGTCACAGCCTCTTTGAGCTGATGCAGCGTCAGAACAAGCCGTTCAAGGAGTCCGGGGTCAGGGACTTCTCCAGACAGGTGCGTCTCTGGGCTCTCTGGCATTGCCTGGCATGGGTGGGGTGAGTGTGGGATGAGTGTGGGATGAGTGTGGGATGAGTGTGGGATGAGTTTGGGATGAGTGTGGGATGAGTGTTGAATCAATGTGGGATCAGTGTGGGATCAGTGTGGGATCAGTGTGGGATCAGTGTGGGATCAGTGTGGGTGGGATCTGGAATGGCTAGATCCAACTTGATGACTGCTTAAAACTGCTCCACCTGCAGATCTGCTTAGGCCTGAACTTCCTGCACTGCCAGCCGCAGGGCGCCATCCTGCACCGTGACATCAAGAGCTCTAATGTGATGCTCACCAACAAGGGTGTCATCAAGCTGATCGACTTCGGTCTCGCCAAGGAGATCGTCGGCACCAGCGACCTGAGCGACGGCGTCGATCCCAAAGGCACCTGGCACTTCCTGGCGCCCGAGCTGTTCATGGGCGATGGCGAATCGATTCCGTACTCAGCCAAGACCGACGTGTGGGCCTTCGGCTGCACCGTGTATGAGCTGACGGCCATGCAGCCTCCTGACGCGAACGTTCAGCAGTTCCGGATCGCCGTGCTGAGGTGCGAAGGGCGAGCGATGCCTCAGATTGCTGACGGGTTCTCAGCCGGCCTGAAGGACTTCTACCTCAGGTGCGTAGACTATGACCCGAGGGAGCGAGCGGACACCGCGGAGCTGCTGGGGCACAGCTTCCTGAGAGTCTCATCGTGACTGCGAGAGCGACGGGCTGTGAGGGAGCTGAGCGACTCCTGAAGCGGGCGGCTTTGCTTGCTGATGTTGTCTGCTTTTGTTTATCTGATTGCCGTTTTTGTTTATCCGATTGCCCATTTTGTTTATTCGATTGCCCTTTTGTTTATCCGATTGCCCTTTTGTTTATCCGATTGCCCATTTTGTTTATCCGATTGCCGTTTTTGTTTATCTGATTGCCCATTTCGTTTATCCGAATGCCGTTTTTGTTTATCCGATTGCCCTTTTGTTTATCTGATTGCCCATTTCGTTTATCCGATTGCCGTTTTTGTTTATCCGATTGCCCTTTTGTTTATCCGATTGCCCATTTTGTTTATCCGATAGCCGTTTGTGTTTATCTGATTGCCCATTTCGTTTATCCGATTGCCGTTTTTGTTTATCCGATTGCCCTTTTGTTTATCCGATTGCCCATTTTGTTTATCCGATAGCCGTTTGTGTTTATCTGATTGCCCATTTTGTTTATCCGATTGCCGTTTTTTATCCTATTGTCATTTTTGTTTATTCGATTGCCGTTTTTGTTTATTCGATTGCCGTTTTTGTTTATTCGATTGCCGTTTTTTATCCGATTGCCGTTTTTGTTTATCCGATTGCCGTTTGTTTATCCGATTGCCGTTTTTTATCCGCGATTGCTGTTTTTGTTTATCCGATTGCCGTTTCTGTTTATTCGATTGCCGTTTTTTATCCGATTGCCGTTTGTGTTTATCTGATTGCCCATTTCGTTTATCCGATTGCCGTTTTTTATCCGATTGCAGTTTTTGTATATTCGATTGCCGTTTTTGTTTATTCGATTGCCGTTTTTGTTTATTCGATTGCCGTTTTTTATCCGATTGCCGTTTTTGTTTATCCGATTGCCGTTTGTTTATCCGATTGCCGTTTTTTATCCGCGATTGCTGTTTTTGTTTATCCGATTGCCGTTTCTGTTTATTCGATTGCCGTTTTTTATCCGATTGCCGTTTGTGTTTATCTGATTGCCCATTTCGTTTATCCGATTGCCGTTTTTTATCCGATTGCAGTTTTTGTATATTCGATTGCCGTTTTTGTTTATTCGATTGCCGTTTTTGTTTATCCGATTGCCATTTTTGTTTATCCGATCGCCGTTTTTGTTTATTTGATTGTCGTTTTTGTTTATTCGATTGTCGTTTTTTATCCGATTGCCGTTTTTGTTATCCCAGTGTCATTTTTTTTATATAACTGTTTTGTTTTTTGAACTGCTCAGATTTGAATTTATTATCCATTTCTCTATCAATTTTCCTGCTGCTATCAGATGTTCGAATCAATTATCCAATCATAGTTTTGTTTATTCAGCTGCGACCCGCAACTTAAATTTTGACTTCCGGGTTTGTTTTACTGGTTGCTCCTTTCACAATGAGACATTTTTGTGCTGACTTGAGTGCTATTTCAGTTTTAAGCTGATCAAGGTTGATTTTGAAACTCTGGCACAAAGACAATCCCAATTCTCTAATCTACTCAGACTGCTCAATGCCTACTCCAGTGTAGTGTGAGCGTCTTGTGTTAATTTTTGAGTTCTATTAGCTAGTTGATTGTATTGTTGTCGATAATTAATTTGCTTATTTTAGTCACGCGTTTTTTCAATGTACTTTTTGTTAGTTAGAGTTTATTTTTAGTGTAAACAGGTCAGAAAGCTAGACGCAAATTTCCAGTCAAGAGTGACTCAGCGGAGGGTCAACGGTTTGCAGTGTACCCCGACTTTGCGCGGCCAGCCAATCACGATCATTCTAGCCTGAGAGAGCGCCGCGGGTCCAATGTGAGTCGGCTTAACGAGTGGCCGGCCAGACACCCACCACCCGGCGTGAGGAGGGGTTTGAATGGTTTGGAAGTGACTATATATATGAAAGTGTGTTTTTGGCGGTCGGATCTCAGAGATCTCACTCTCGTTTTCTCTTCTCGTTTGTCCCGTTCCCGGCCATTCTACCTTTGCGCTTTGAGGCGCTCGATTTGAATCGACCCCCGGTCTTTGCTTTGCTTTGCTCCCCCGCCCAACCACAATAGCCTTTCCAGTGAAACGCTCGCGATAACCTTGTCCAGAGAGCGTGGCCTCGACCCCGAGGGCCTCAGTGTTGCACTGAAGGGCAGAGCTGGTAGGACTTAGCCAGAGCTCCGCTGAACTGTCAATCCGTCAGGGTCCTCGCCTGAGAGTAGGTTCTGGGAATTAGGCCAGTGGTTAGGGATCTTTCTCCGTGGTCCTGTGTCGGTCCTCTCTTCTTCCGTTCTTCAGAGCTGAAATCCGCTCACCAATCTGCGTTATCTAATTATATCGTTATTATTATTATCAGTGCTCAAATATTAATTGCGTTGCGAGTTGCGTTATTAAGAATTGTGTAATTTGGATCAAATAATAAAAGCGTCAAGTCTATCAGTCATTATCAATTAGGATTATCACTCTCTAAATCTGCCTGGAACAGCTTAAATCACGTTCGTTATATACTTGTACCGTACCTGCAACTATTGGAGAAAGTCTGGTAGAACTCGCCGACCGGCGATAGGCAAATAGGACTATAAGCTTTAAAATCTCTACATGCTCCAATAATAGGTTTGTTTAGGGCCTAAACTACATGTATTTGCCGTACCGCAATATATCAAATATTGCACCAGATTTTATGTTGCCGAGAATTTTTCACATTTTCAGCCACAGGTTTGGCGCTTTTCCGGCACTGATTTTTGTATTTGATTTTTGGACTAACTTTTTATTAGCAACTGTTGGAGCAGGAAACCCAGTGCTTACTCAAGAGTTTTCAGTTAAATAATAGAGACACCGTTTGGCTTGCCGTGACCCGCTGTGTCCTGACTTGCCGTGACCCGCTGTGTCCTGACTTGCCGTGACCCGCTGTGTCCTGACTTGCCGTGACCCGCTGTGTCCTGACTTGCCGTGACCCGCTGTGTCCTGACTTGCCGTGACCCACTGTGTCCTGACTAGCCGTGACCCGCTGTGTCCTGACTTGCCGTGACCCGCTGTGTCCCATTTCATATTTCAATATTTCGCAGCATCATTTCTGAGCCCCACTCAGTGCAATGCACACAACAGTGTGGGGAAGTCAGAGCTGATGAAGCAGGCATGCAATGAAGCTGGCCATTGTTTTCAAAGGGCTTGCAGAGTGTCATGAGGTCTGAGGCTGCCTCACGGCTCGGCCCCTCACGCAGTGAGCAGGAGATGTGCAGAGCCCTTAACTGCACAGACGCTGCAGAGCTGCTCCAGTTGCCATGGCAACGGGGGAGACTCGAGCTCGGAAAGACGCAGAGAAGTCTGTGGACAGCTGAGCAATCTGCTCACCTGGAGGCTGGGTGGTGCGGCTTGTTGCTTCATCTGCACAAAAATGAGTTCGAACGAGCATCAGCCATTCTGTGCGTCTTTTGCATATAGCCAGATGTGCATAATGTGCATAAATAAGTGTTTGCAGTAGCTTCGCATTCCATTGAACTTGGGACATAAAAGTTCCCATTTAGTTGGGAAGTAGTAGTCCCATTTGAAATGTAGCCATTTCCACCGCATGCGTTTTAGCACATAACTCCATCTATGCACTTTCATCTGCTGATTCGCTAAACGCAGGCTACCAATAGCAGCCTAACATCGCGCTGTATTTCAATGCACGAAAGTACGAAGCAGTCCTTAGACCTCTCTTGGAACTCCCCTTGTACTTCTTACACTCTAGCCAGCTCACAGACCCTTTATCCATTTCCTCTACTTCCGACTCATTGGCAAAATAATTAGACATTGATAGAAACCAAACCAATCAAATCTACAGTTCACACCCGATCGACAAGCAATACAGGCTTAGCCTCGAACACCAGATCAGCCGAGAGTACTGATAAGTATCGATAAATTCCGTTTCTGACTGCTTCATACTTCGTACTTAAGAAGCTTACATCCTTTGTATTTACGTGAACTCCATCAGTGATTTAGATTGGAAGTATACCATCTCAAGAGAAGGGTTTAACACCGCAGGAAAACACAGTCGGACTTGCCGCTCATTGTTTAATCTTAGGATAATCGGACCGAGCCCAAAAGCAACTGGCTCTGCCTTCTTCACCGGCCGTCGGACGCCATCAGACCGCAGGCAGCTCCGGCTCCGTACCCTGCCTCCGCCGCGACCGAGCACTGCAGATGCACCGTCTGCTTTCGCTGCGGCAAAGCGGCAAAGCTTTCCGCCGTGGTGCTTGCCACCTTCACTGCTCCGTCCCGGGATGCGATTCGGCGTGCCACTGCTCCTGCTCCGGGGCCTCGCGTTACGCCCGGAATCCTTCCTGGACCTGTTCGCTCCATCCTGACCGCGATGCTCCTCCCAACTCCAGCATCACCACCTTGGCCGGCCGCCACCCCTGGCTGATCCGGCCGATCCGGCTACGCCCGCTAACCGCCCCGCTCAGCCTTGCATCATCTCGCTTCTGACCGGGACCGTCCCGGCTCACTGGCGCCGCGCCACCATCATCCCGCTGCTCAAGCACGGTAAGCCGGCCTGCCGCGTCGACAGCTTCCGCCCAGTTAGCCTCACATCCTGTGTGGTCAAACTCCTTGAGCGGATCATCTTCATCCGGCTTTACGATCTCGCTGAGAGTCACGGCTGGATCCATCACTGCCAAGCTGGCTTCCGCCGCCTCCGCTCCTGTAAGGACCTCGTCCTCGAGCTTGTCCAAGCCATCAGCGACGGCTTCCAGCTTCGTCCACACCTTCGGACACTCGTCGCCCTGCTCGACTACAGTAGAGCGTTCGACTGGACTTCCAGGCCCCGGCCCCGCTGGTGAGATGGTGTTTCGCCTTCCTATGCGACTGCTCCGCCCGCGTCAACGTCAATGGCGCCTTGAGCCACCCTCTGCCTCTCCGCCAAGGCCTGCCCCAAGGTTCGGTGATCGCCCCGTTCCTTTTTCGGCTCTTCATCGATGGCGTCGCTCGCACCATGCCTCCCGCGATCACCCCCTCACTCTACGCCGACGACCTCACCATCCGCGCGTAGCACTCATCGGTCGCTTCCGCCACGGAGTCCCTCCAGGCTGGACTCGACGCTGCTGCTGAGTGGAGTGCGCGCATGAAGATGACGCTAAATCCGTCCAAGAGCGTGGTGTCGCTCTTCTCCAACTTGACCGCGGAGGCGTCACTTCAACCACAGCTGCTTCTCAACGGCTCGTCTCTGCCCTTTGACGCCAACCCGCGCTTTCTCGGCGTCGTCCTGGACCGCACCCTCAGCTTTGGCCCTCACGTCAGGGACCTCGTTTCGAAGGCCCGCAGCCGCTGTCGCGTGCTCGCCGCGCTTGCCAACCAGGACTGGGGCTGGCGCAAAGATAAACTCCGCTTGGTCTTCAACGCGCTGATCCGCTCAGTGCTGGACTATGCTGCCCCCGCCTGGCAGCCCTGGCTGAGCGAGTCCCGCTAATTGATGACCTCGATCGCTGTCAAAACCGGGCGCTCCGCATCATCACGGGCCAACTCCAATCGTCCCCGGTGGACGCCATCAGACTGGAGGCCGACGTTCCCAGCTACAGAACCCACAGCCTGCGCCTGCTCGCCCGCTCCTGGGAGAAGGCCCTTCGCCTCCCGCCGAATCACCCTCGACGACGTGCCGCGGATGGTACGGTACAGCACCGCCTGGTCAGATCCAGCTGGCGCCAGGCCGCTTCTCGCCTCTTGGAGCGTCTTCCGTTGACCATGGCCCCCCGCCTTCCGCTCTACCCTGCCGATGCCGTGATTCCTCCTCCACCGCCTGATCGCACCCGCGTGTTCGACCACTCCCTCGGTCCAGCGTTGGTGCTCTCCGACTCGGACTTCCGCGCCCGCGCCTTGGACCGGGTCCGTGACCACCTGCACAGCCCTCCAGGCACCTCCCTGGTCATCTACTCTGACGGCCTCGCCCAGAAAGGGGTCTCGGCCGGCGGCCACGCCTTCGTTGTCACCCAAAGCGACCCGGCCCACCCATCCGTCTTGCACTCGGCTTCCTTCCGCGGCGCCCCTGCTACCTCCTCGTTCGATGAGGAAGTCGCCGCCTTCGCCTGGGCTGCCGATTCTGTTTCTATTCGCCGTTTCGTCTTCTGCACCGACAGTCAAAGCCTGGTGGTGGCCCTGTCTAACTCCAACCGCTCGATGGGCCGCGCCCTGACCTCGCTCGCCCGCATCGCCCGGGTTCAGTGGATCCCGGGGCACTGCGGAATTCCCGGGAACGAGCTCGCCGACCACCTGGCCAAGGAGGGGAGTCGCCTGCCGACCCCTCGTCTCCTATTTCCTTCCGCGCGGCCGCGGCTGCCTGTCAGCGCCATATCGTTGACCATCCTAGCCACCCGCGCACGTCCGCCGCCTACGAACTCGTTAGTCATGCTCAGGACCGCGCCGCCGTCACCTGCCGGGCCGACCAGCGCCTGCTCGCCCAACTCCGGGCTGGCCACTGCCGGTCGCTCCGCGCTTACCACGCCTTACTTGACGCGTCGGCGGACTCCTCCTGCCCCTTCTGCAACCTGGAACCTGAAACCGTGGAGCACTGGCTCTGTGCGTGCCCGGCCCTGTGTGGTCGTCGCACCCACCAGTTCGGCACCCCGTGCCCCCCCCCCCCTTGCGGTCCTCAGCTCCGACCCTCGTCGATCGCGGTGCGCATGTCTGAAGAAGAAGAAGAAGAAGCAACAGCAGTGAAGTTGCAGCCGCTTCCGGAGCAGCAGGACCCGCCGCCGCCGCCGCCGCCGCCACTGAAGCCGCCACCGGCACCCGCAGCACCGTAGAAGGGCTACTACTACTACTACTACTACTACTACTACTACTACTACTACTACTACTACTACTACTACTACTACTACTACTACTACTACTACTATTACTACTACTACTACTACTACTACTACTACTACTACTACTACTACTACTACTACTACTACTACTACTACTACTACTACTACTACTACTACTACTACTACTACTACTACTACTACTACTACTACTACTACTACTACTACTACTACTACTACTACTACTACTACTACTACTACTACTACTACTACTACTACTACTACTTTATTTATCGTTAGTCGTGCACACTCCACTATGACTGCACTTGGAATCGAGCCCTGGCCGCTGGCACATCAGAACGCCGCGCCAGACCACCACTAGGCTGCGTCCACAAGCTTCAGGCCATAGACATATTGATGAGCAGTGCAGCCTTCTCCAGAGAGATAATGTTTCAAGGTAATTACCGATGATATTATCGATTCTACAAGTCTAAAGATTTGTTGGTCGTGACATTTGATTGTTTTTGCACCGGGAAATTAGCAACAAATGCCGACATCAGAGCTGGCCGCTGCCTCAGTCACTCTGCTGCTCTGCATCTGGGCTGCTGAAACTTTGACCATTTCGTTGGAAATCGATTCGCCCCAGCCAGAGACCAACAGTGGCAATCGAAGTGCTACTAACAGTAGTTCTGGTGAGCATTCATTTCTGAATTAAAAATTGCGTATTGAACGCAGATAACCAAGAGCCCTGATGACAACCGAAAAGTCCCTAAAAACAATGATAAAACAAAGTCGAAGACCACCATAATAAACCCCTAATGAAGACCCATGTGATGATAAAACTCACACTGAATGAAACTAAATGTACAATAAATCAAATGAAAAATGAAAAACAAGAATGCGATTATTCTATCTGAGACGCAATATTTCGCACTTAAATCATCTCTTTGGCATGACAGAAGCAAATGCTACGGACGGGCAGCCGAACACTCCCGAGCCATCAAAACCCCGGGTAGCAACTCAAGGCGGTGACAAAAAAATCGCCAGTCGCATTTCGCCAACATCTCAAATTTGCCGCAGACTCACCAGCTCCATCAGCGACAGCCTCAGCAGTCTGCAGGGGCTGCTCGCTCGGCTGTCGCTGACCAAGCAGGACCAGCTGCCGCAGGTGGTACCGCCATCCACGCTGGCCCATTTCAGCACAGGTACTTGGCGCTTAACCTCGCCTTCGGGCAGGCGACTCGAAGTTCGACATCTGCAAGACGTTGCCAGCAGAGCTGCATCCATGAGCAGCCCCGTGCCCAATGTTGCTCACTTTGTGCTGCCGCGAGTGCGCAGTGCAGATTCCGATGGGTCTGGCGGGACCGACTTGCGATTTCACGAATTGGTGAATGGACATGATGGGTTCATAATGTCATTCTGTGTATGCATTTGTTAGCATTCAGCATGGCTTAATAGACATGGTGGATTCATAATGTCATTCTGTGTATGCATTTGTTAGCATTTAGCATGGCTGAATAGACATGATGGATTCATAATGTCATTCTGTGTATGCATTTGTTAGCATTCAGCATGGTAATTAAGACTGATAAAGTTAGGCATTGAGAAAATGAGATGGATTACATTTAACTGTAGCTGCTTTACATCTTTGTTTCAATCAGGGGTCGAGAAACTTTTTACCTCAAGGGGTCGAGAATCCAGACCATGACTGAGGAACACAGGAGGAACGAGAGGAGATGCCAAAGGGAATACAGAAGAAGGATAGAAGGAAGAGAAGGCAATGGAATGAAAGAGAGGAGAGGCGAAATTTGACAGGAGAGAGGAGAGAGGAGAGGAGAGGAGAGGAGAGGAGAAGAGAAGAGAAGAGAAGAGAAGAGAAGAGAAGAGAAGAGGAGAGAAGAGGAGAGAAGAGGAGAGAAGAGGAGAGGAGAGGAAAGAACAGGAGAGAACAGGAGAGGAGAGGAGAGGAGAGGAGAGGAGAGAGGAGAGGAGAGGAGAGGAGAGGAGAGGACAGAGGAGAGGAGAGAGGAGAGGAGAGGAGAGGAGAGGAGAGGAGAGAGAGGAGAGGAGAGGAGAGAGGAGAGGAGAGGAGAGGAGAGGACAGAGGAGAGGAGAGAGGAGAGGAGAGGAGAGGAGAGGAGAGGAGAGGAGAGGACAGAGGAGAGGAGAGAGGAGAGGAGAGGAGAGGACAGAGGAGAGGAGAGAGGAGAGGAGAGGAGAGGAGAGGAGAGAGGAGAGGAGAGGAGAGGAGAAGAGAGGAGAGGAGAGGAGAGGAGAGGAGAGGAGAGGAGAGGAGAGGAGAGGAGAGGAGAGGAGAGGAGAGGAACGGAGAGGACAGAGGAGAGGAGAGGAGAGGAGAGGACAGAGGAGAGGAGAGAGGAGAGGAGAAGAGAGGAGAGGAGAAGAGAAGAGAAGAGAAGAGAAGAGAAGAGAAGAGAAGAGAAGAGAAGAGAAGAGGAGAGGAGAGGAGAGAAAAAGAGAGGAGAGAAGAGGAGAGGATTACTGTAACTCTTCTGACTCAAAAGCCACTGCAATCACAAGTGAGCCTGCTCAGCTGTGCTTGGATAATGCAGCCTCAGCTCATCTTCATCTGGCTGCCAAAGGGCGCGACTCCGGCTGGTAAAAACTGGGAGCGCCTCAGACGGAACCTCACCAGCGCCCACCTCTGGGAGTCGACCATCGTTCTGTCGCATAGACACGACCTACTGAGCGAATATTTGACAGAGAGCAGTCAGCAGAGAGCAAAGATGATGCTGACAGTGAAGCTGGAAGCGGTGCTGACTTTCGGCGGAGCAGCTCTGACAACCGACTCGCTGATAGTGAAACCGGTCTCTCAGTTGCGAAGGTTCCACTTTGTAATTGGGCAGGTAAAATGTGTCTGTAAAATGTGTTGGAAGGGTCCTGCATGAGGCTCTCTTGGACACACTGGGTGGCCGTGCGATTCCCAGCCATGAGGGCCAGCCCCAAGGCACTGACAGTGTACATGTCTGAAGATTAGAAGGTCAAAAGGCCGCTGTACACCCTTTGTGAGCGTTTGTATGAGTTCGTGCCACTTGCATGTGCTCAGGAGTCAGCAGGATTGGCAAATTTGGCTCAGCTAAAGAGTGGGGCGCCAGCCACAGAAAAAGGGGCACCAGCTACAGAGTGGGGCGCCTGCTACAGAGTGGGAATGTCAGCTACAGAGTAGGGCGCCAGCTACAGAAAGGGGGCGCCAGCTACAGAGAGGGGCGCCAGCAACAGAGTGGGCGCCAGCTACAGAGAGGGGCGCCAGCTACAGAGTGGGTGCCAGCTACAGAGTGGGTGCCAGCTACAGAGAGGGGCGCCAGCTACAGAGGGGGCGCCAGCTACAGAGAGGGGCGCCAGCAACAGAGTGGGCGCCAGCTACAGAGAGGGGCGCCAGCTACAGAGTGGGTGCCAGCTACAGAGTGGGTGCCAGCTACAGAGAGGGGCGCCAGCTACAGAGGGGGCGCCAGCTACAGAGAGGGGCGCTAGCAACAGAGTGGGCGCCAGCTACAGAGAGGGGCGCGAGCTGCAGAGGGGGCGCCATTTACAGATTAGGGCGCCAGCTACAGAGGGGGCGCCAGCTACACAGATTGGGGCGCCAGCTACAGAGGGGGGCGCCAGCTACAAAGGGGGGCGCCAGCTACAGAGAGGGGCGCCAGGTACAGAGAGGGGCACCAGCTACAGATTAGGGCGCCAGCTACAGAGGGGGGCGCCAGCTACAGCCAGCTACAGAGGGGGACGCCTTCTACAGAGAGGGGCGCCAGGTACAGAGTGGGCGCCAGCTACAGAGAGGGGCGCCAGCTACAGAGTGGGTGCCAGCTACAGAGTGGGTGCCAGCTACAGAGAGGGGCGCCAGCTACAGAGGGGGCGCCAGCTACAGAGAGGGGCGCTAGCAACAGAGTGGGCGCCAGCTACAGAGAGGGGCGCGAGCTGCAGAGGGGGCGCCATTTACAGATTAGGGCGCCAGCTACAGAGGGGGCGCCAGCTACACAGATTGGGGCGCCAGCTACAGAGGGGGGCGCCAGCTACAAAGGGGGGCGCCAGCTACAGAGAGGGGCGCCAGGTACAGAGAGGGGCACCAGCTACAGATTAGGGCGCCAGCTACAGAGGGGGGCGCCAGCTACAGCCAGCTACAGAGGGGGACGCCTTCTACAGAGAGGGGCGCCAGGTACAGAGAGGAGCGCCAGGTACAGAGAGGGGCGCCAGCTTCAGAGGGGGCACCAGCTACAGAGAGCGGCGCCAGCTACAGAGAGAGGCGCCGGCTACAGAGGGGGTCGCCACCTACATAGAGAGGGGCGCCAGCAAAAAGCCTGTATCAAAGCCATTCAGCACGGGCAATTCTCAGACTCCCAAGCAAATCCCCAGCTCAAACCCCAGCCGATCCCTGATTGGTTGCAGGACCACAGGCGGCACGGCCTCAGCGATGGCGTATTCCTGGCCGCTCGAGGTTCGACCCTGGCCTCAGTCTGGCATTCAGTTTTGCAGCGCCAGTCACCTACAGTTGGTCACCATGGCAACAGCAGAAACGATACTCACAGAAATCCAAAGGCATGGAGAAGCGGCATGCTGCCCAGCGTGCTGTGCCACTGCATGCCAACACTGTGCCACATTGAGTCCATGAGCTTGACTCGACCAAGCTGGACTCAGAGAGAGATCGGCTGGCTCTACGATGCAGGCCGGCTGTGGAACTGGCGCAGGTACAACTTCGTGGTGAGGCTGTGGCTCGGCGAGGGCGAGGGCGAGCCGGCAGACTGGCTGGGCACAGCTGAAAGCATCTCACCTGTGGCAAACTCAACACTGGACCAGCTGTACAGGTTTGTGCTGCTTGGAGCTGGGTCTGCGTGACTTTGGACCTGTTCTAGACTGATAAAGAGTTTAAAACTTTTTTTGATTTTTCTGTCTGATTTGCATTTAATGAATACACAGAGTGCGCGAAGTCCCTTGCTTTCACGACATGCGAATGCGAGCTGTCGGCTCCGTTTTTGAAGAAAAAACATCTTTGAACTGAATTTCTTATTTACTCTTGACGAGGATTCTAAGAAGTGCTCAAGACACCAAAATGATCCCGATCTGACCAACTAAAATACCCCAATGACCTACCAAAATACTCCAACAACAACGACAACAACAACAACAACAAAATAAATTGTCAGCTAGTCAATCGTGGGACAATGTCACAAGGGCGCGTTTCAAGGCACGAACGTACGAACGTAGACCGTACCGCTGGCAGTGTCCGGGGCGCCGGCATCAGCCAGCAGGCAGTCGAAACGTCGAGTGCGGGCCTGCCCCACCGGTAAGGTGCCTGCAACGTCAGCAGCGAGCCAGTGTGCGCCGCATCGACCTGCTGTTCGAGCGAATCCTTGATGCAGCACTTGATGCAGCATCAAGGTGGTTGGGTGCTCAACCCGCTGTTCGAGGAGATCCTGCTCAAGACCACGGCGAGACGAGTTGTTGACATCCTAGATGAGTCTGAGTGGGGAGCTTTCTGGTTCTTCATCATCTTTCCACACTGGATTGACTGCGACGGCTGGCAGATGCCGGACGAGTCCGTGTGGAAGCTGGACAGAATCGATGAGAAGCCAGGAAATCGGCTTCAGATGCAGGACTGCTACGGCTCCCCGCTGCTTGTGCAAATCCCGGTTAGCCTGTTTGCCATGGGCGAGTGGCCCGACTGCGTGAACCTTGGCTCGCTCTGGGACGGACTGAGGCGGACCGCTGCAGATGGGGTTCGGCGTTGATTTTTTCTTCGAGTCTCAACACAAGCAGGACTCTCGAAGGTGGTGAAACTATACTCATCTGTTTCATTCAAGAGACAAAAGACAAAATAGAAACGTGAAATCTTTTTAAATAAAATCTGATAGTTAAAGCCTTATAAAAGCTTTTGAGAGGTTTAGTATCCAATACAAGCATTCAAGCAAGCAAGCATACAAACCTTAGAGATTTAGTATAGGTGGATTGCAACGTTCCATTACTTTGTTGCTCTGTCCCTAAGCTTTCATCATAGAAAACCGCCACCTTTAGAGCGTTGGCAGATCGATTGACTTCAGCTCAATACACTGCAAATGGCACAAGGTCCTGCTTACTTTATAAAATGTAATCAAGCTTCGATTAATCCACTTTAGTTACCTAGGGATGTTAAATGATGGAAGTTTATTAGATTCGCACAAAAATCTTTTTAAGCCATGTGTTAATTACCAAAAAGTAAGACTAGGGAGCCATTGTGTTATCACATAAGTTTAATTAGAAGCAGCAACTATTAAGGAGTATAATTTCGAACAACAAATCAGTCACTTGTCTTTGGTTTCAAATTCGGATTTCGGACCAGCCGCAGTTCCCTGGTCACTCGGACGCCGTGCCAGGCCGAACCGTACGCCAGCTGCTGCTCTTCGACGCGTCGTCGGACGGCCGATGATCCGAACGTCTGCCGATTGATGAGCAGCGAGAACAGCAGCAGGGCCAGGACAAATGTTGTTAGAATTGTTGAAGCCGAGATTAAATTCCATTTATTGTGAATTAATGCTAGCGGGTTTTCAGTTTTTGTACCGGCAATTCTAACCATTGCTTGGTTATTGATTGATCGATGCAGCTCAGTGTGCTGAAGTATAAAACGTACGGCGTAAGGGAACTTCAAAATGTCAGTCTTCTCTTGAATTTTCCTATTGTCTATTTACCATAGACTATTTGAAAAGAGAATTAAGATGGTTTAAAGTCATTTTACATTCCGAATTAAAGTTATTTTGGTCAAGGAGTGTCATTGTGGACTCAGAAGCGTGATTGTAGAGTCAGAAGTGTCATTGTGGAGTCAGAAGTGTCACTTTGGAGTCAGACGTGTCATTGTGTCATTGTGGAGTCGGGAGTGTCATTGTGGAGTCAGAAGTGTCATTGTGGAGTCAGCAGTGTCATTGTGGAGTCAGGAGTGTCATTGTAGAGTCAGGAGTATCATTGTGGAGTCAGGAGTGTCATTGTGGAGTCAGGAGTGTCATTGTAGAGTCATAGTGTCATTGTGGAGTCAGTAGTGTCATTGTGGAGTCAGGAGTGTCATTGTAGAGTCAGGAGTATCATTGTGGAGTCAGAAGTGTCACTTTGGAGTCAGACGTGTCATTGTGGAGTGAAACGTGTCATTGTGTCATTGTGGAGTCAGTAGTGTCATTGTGGAGTCAGGAGTGTCATTGTAGAGTCAGGAGTATCATTGTGGAGTCAGAAGTGTCACTTTGGAGTCAGACGTGTCATTGTGGAGTGAAACGTGTCATTGTGTCATTGTGGAGTCGGGAGTGTCATTGTGGAGTCAGAAGTGTCATTGTGGAGTCAGAAGTGTCATTGTGGAGTCAGGAGTGTCATTGTGGAGTATCATCGTGGGCTCAAACTACGGAAGGTACCAATTACAAGCTTAAAGTGGTTGCCCAACGGCTAAGCAAAAGTTATTGAATTTTTAATTCATCTACTACTGATTTTACTATCGACGAGAATATTGACAATATATTAAATGATTGACAGAAAATACTTTGTAATCTAACCAATTTCCAGTCTTTAATTTGTCATTACATGTTATTTGCAAGTCCTAGAAAACAACTCAAAGGTCGTTTCGGACCTAGAAAACAGGTTGTTGCTAAAGATCTGCGAGCATACGACGTATCAGGCAGTTCATTTCTATCGGAAATTTTCTAGACATTAATAGCAGCATTTCAACGAATGGTCACGCAATGGAAATGTACAGCCGCATTTTATTGGGTTTTACCCAGTAATTTGCCACCCGAACCTGCCTCTCTCTCTCTCATCTCTCTTAAGTCTCTTCAAGCGAAAAACTTGTCTGTCCAAACACCCCCTTTTGCATACACAGCTGAACTCAACCAAATTAGCCCCTTAGCCCCTCAACCCTACCCCCCCCCGCTGAGCGCGAGCAGTCACGTGATGTTCTAAAACAACACCGTACTCGCCTAGGCATAGCCAGAGACAGAGCTGCAGGGGTATGACAAGTTAAATAAAATATATCAATGTATTTCTCGGTCCTGCCCGCCCCTCTCTCGGCACACAAAATGTAGCTCTTCACTTTAAATAGTTTAAGAGTTGAAGTTTTGCTAACTTTTTGCGTGCATTTTGTGCAGTCTTTTTTCTGTTAGAGCTCTTCATAAGGCTTGAGTCTCAAAACAGCGCGAAAGTACCTGTTGCTCTCTGTTGAGTAAAATGAACCGATACCAGAACGTGTCACCGGAACAAGTCGAAAGCAATCGTCAGCCGCAAGGAGCTGATCAATCGGCTTTCGCGGCATTCGCGTCCTGCTTCCGCTGCGGTCAAAGCCACTCCTCCGCGGGCAGTTGCAGCAGCGGCAGCAACAGTTCGCCATCGGCCGCAGCTGCCGATGGGTCAACCGATCGACACCGAACTCGAGCAGAGTCGCGTCGGGAGATTCGTCGATTGCGTACTCGACTGTTTGAGTTTATTAACAGCAAACAGCAGCCGAGAAACTACAGTCTGATGATCAGGTACCTGCTGCACTGGCAGGTCAGCGTGTACAGTCTGGTTTGGACTGACGTCCTGCTGTGGATCGGTCTGTACACCGTGGTCAACGTGCTGTACAGACACGCGCTCGACCCGAATCAACAAGCAACATTTGTAAGGATTGTACATTCAGTTGGAGTCTGGCAGTCTAATGTGCCCGTTACGTTTCTGCTTGGTTTCTACGTCAGCACCGTGGTTGATCGCTGGTGGAAGGCCTACCTGGTTAGTATGGATTTATTTACCTTTAAAGGCATGGAATGTTTTTGTAACTAAATGATTTTAAGATAGGATTATTGGGTGCATGTCTAATTGATCATGGATTGGACTGTTGGGTGTTTAATTGATCATGGATTGGACTGTTGGGTGTCTAATTGATCATGGATTGGACTGTTGGGTGTTTAATTGATCATGGATTGGACTGTTGGGTGTTTAATTGATCATGGATTGGACTGTTGGGTGTCTAATTGATCATGGATTGGACTGTTGGGTGTGTAATTGATCATGGATTGGACTGTTGGGTGTTTAATTGATCATGGATTGGACTGTTGGGTGTCTAATTGATCATGGATTGGACTGTTGGGTGTGTAATTGATCATTGATTGGACTGTTGGGTGTGTAATTGATCATTGATTGGACTGTTGGGTGTCTAATTGATCATGGATTGGACTGTTGGGTGTGTAATTGATCATGGATTGGACTGTTGGGTGTCTAATTGATCATGGATTGGATTATTGAGTGTCTAATGGATCATGGATTAGATTATTGGGTGTCTAATGGATCATGGATAGGATTATTGAGTGTCTAATGGATCATGGATTGGATTATTGGGTGTCTAATTGATCATGGATTGGATTATTGGGTGTCTAATTGATCATGGATTGGATTATTGGGTGTCTAATGGATCATGGATTGGACTGTTGGGTGTTTAATTTATCATGGATTGGACTATTGGGTGTCTAATGGATCATGGATTGGATTATTGGGTGTCTAATGGATCATGGATTGGATTATTGGGTGTCTAATTGATCATGGATTGGATTATTGGGTGTCTAATGGATCATGGATTGGACTGTTGGGTGTCTAATTGATCATGGATTGGACTGTTGGGTGTGTAATTGATCATGGATTGGACTGTTGGGTGTCTAATTGATCATGGATTGGACTGTTGGGTGTGTAATTGATCATGGATTGGACTGTTGAGTGTCTAATGGATCATGGATTGGATTATTGGGTGTCTAATTGATCATGGATTGGATTATTGAGTGTCTAATTGATCATGGATTGGATTATTGAGTGTCTAATTGATCATGGATTGGATTATTGAGTGTCTAATGGATCATGGATTGGATTATTGGGTGTCTAATTGATCATGGATTGGATTATTGGGTGTCTAATGGATCATGGATTGGACTGTTGGGTGTGTAATTGATCATGGATTGGACTGTTGGGTGTGTAATTGATCATGGATTGGACTGTTGGGTGTGTAATTGATCATGGATTGGATTATTGAGTGTCTAATGGATCATGGATTGGATTATTGGGTGTCTAATTGATCATGGATTGGACTGTTGGGTGTTTAATTGATCATGGATTGGACTGTTGGGTGTGTAATTGATCATGGATTGGACTGTTGGGTGTGTAATTGATCATGGATTGGACTGTTGGGTGTGTAATTGATCATGGATTGGACTGTTGGGTGTGTAATTGATCATGGATTGGACTGTTGGGTGTGTAATTGATCATGGATTGGACTGTTGGGTGTGTAATTGATCATGGATTGGACTGTTGGGTGTCTAATTGATCATGGATTGGACTGTTGGGTGTGTAATTGATCATGGATTGGATTATTGAGTGTCTAATGGATCATGGATTGGATTATTGGGTGTCTAATGGATCATGGATTGGATTATTGGGTGTCTAATGGATCATGGATTGGACTGTTGGGTGTTTAATTCATCATGGATTGGATTATTGGCTGTTTAATTGATCATGGATTGGACTGTTGGGTGTTTAATTGATCATGGATTGGACTGTTGGGTGTTTAATTGATCATGGATTGGACTGTTGGGTGTTTAATTGATCATGGATTGGACTGTTGGGTGTTTAATTGATCATGGATTGGACTGTTGGGTGTGTAATTGATCATGGATTGGACTGTTGGGTGTGTAATGGATCATGGATTAGATTATTGGGTGTCTAATGGATCATGGATTGGATTATTGAGTGTCTAATGGATCATGGATTGGACTGTTGGGTGTGTAATTGATCATGGATTGGATTATTGGGTGTCTAATTGATCATGGATTGGACTGTTGGGTGTGTAATTGATCATGGATTGGATTATTGGGTGTCTAATTGATCATGGATTGGACTGTTGGGTGTGTAATTGATCATAGATAGGATTATTGAGTGTCTAATTGCTCCCGATTAGAGCTGTACCTGCAATCACCATGAACCCACCCGACAATGCTACAGGACATTCCAACGATGTCAACGCCCGCCCTGAGAATCGAGTCTGCCGTGTTTAACAATCAGGATCCGAACAAAGCTGAGCGCATCCGCTTGACACTGTCCCGTTACATGAACCTGGCATGGCTGCTCTACATGTGGAAAATTAGCGAGAAAATTAAGCAGAGATTTCGAATTTTGAAAAGTCTGATTGGCGAGAAAAATCGATACCCAGATAAGCGAACTGTTGGTGAGTGATTAGAGAGGCCGTGGCTTTAATTTGATTCCGATAGTGAGGTACGATTTAAAGTGGGAGAATCTCCTGAAGTGGAATTATCCGTCCTGAAGTGGGATTATCTGTCCTGAAGTGGAATTATCTGTCCTAAAGTGGGATTATCTGTCCTGAAGTGGGATTATCTGTCCTAAAGTTGCACTGTCGGTATTGAAGGCTTCTATGTCAATAATCTAGTTTCGCTATCCTAGAAACGGTCGAGCTTGGGAATTTTCGCGGTTCCTTCCACAGACTGGGGCAGCATACCATCGGCCAGACGTACCGACCAACGCAACGAGCGCGATCAGCACCATCACACTAAACTGCTAGCCGCCTCCGCTGGCCATCTGGAGAATTCCGGCAATGCTGAGGACGCCTTTCACTCCCGGGTTGGCAGTAATGGCCGGGCCTATCCGGCTTTGCATCGAATCCAATCGGAGTCCGTGCGACCCGAAGTCAAAGCGAATCAGGTTTGGCTGGGGAAGCGGGCGCAGAGCGCTGTACTTTTTGGTGTTTCTATTTTTAGAAACAATGTACAGTGAATTGGGAGTGAGGTGGTTGAATAGAGAGGGTTAGAGAATTTTTTTGGGTTTTAAAAATAGAAACAAAATGTACGCCCGGTTGAAGCCAATAAATAGGAGAAAAACACTTGATGCTAAATATAGAAACACAATGTACATAGGCGATAGTCTATTCTTTCCTCCATGGTCTAGGATTAAAAGGAGTCTAAAAAATAGTAGATTTTGCTGGGAGCAATGAGTGACCAAAAGGGTCGTGGTAGGTTAAAGGTTTCACTGCCTATTCATTTTTCTGCTTTTTATGTAGAAACTATTTATAACCAAAATGAAGAAATTTGAGTACATTAATTTAACTTCTACGAGTATAAAGTGCAGCATGTACGGTAAACTTGAACTTTATATAGTGGATAAGATTCCTTCATAATTTTTCCGTCATTCATTTACATCTAGGTTGAGCTGCTAGTCCAGGACCTGGTGCTACTCAACCAGGACCCGGTTGTTCAAGAAAACTACGGCGAAATCATAACGCCAAGCGAGATTGCCGTGTTCGAAGCTCGAGCCTGGCAGTCGCCAGGTCATTATTCGATTGAGTATGAGCTGCCGCTTCACTGGGCCAGCGCCGTGGCCTGGCAGGCAGCCAGGGAAGGCTTCGTTCACGGCCACGAAGGCTACGAGACCATTGTGCGAGTTCTGTGCGACTGGATGAGCCTGTTGGGAGCGATTAGCAAATATGCTAATAAGAACCTGCCGCTTGTCTACACACAGGTTAGTGAGGGGGTAGCGATACTTGCACGACATGGGTAGGGGCGCCAACCAGGAGACAGGGGCGCCCACCAAGAGACAGGGGCGCCAACCAAGAGACAGGGGCGCTCACCAAGAGACAGGGGCGCCAACCAGGAGACAGAGGCGCTCACCAAGAGACAGGGGCGCCAACCAACAGACAGGGGCGCTCATTAAGAGACAGGGACACTCATCAAGAGACCAGGGCGCTCACCAAGAGACAGGGGCGCCCACCAGGAGACAGGGGTGCCCACCAGGAGACAGGGGTGCCCACCAGGAGACAGGGGTGCCCATGACCAGGAGACAGGGGTGCCCACCAGGAGACAGGGGTGCCCACCAGGAGACAGGGGTGCCCACCAGGAAACAGGGGTGCCGACCAGGAGACAGGATTGCCCACCAAAACACCAAATATGACACTGCATGGCCACCTTAGGGCTACCGCTCTCCAATTAAAGTTCTTGCCTAAGCCATTGCACTAATTCAATAATTCACTGATCGCCCAACACTTACACAGGTAGTAATAATCGCAGTGTACACCTGGTTCTTCATCGAAGTGGTCGCCTCCCAGAATCTCATGCAGCCGCACGTGGCCAATTTGACGTCCAGTTTAGTGTTCGCCAACTCATCATCGGATATAGCGTCGGCTTCGGGCGTGGAAGTTCCGGAAACCGATCACGGACTGCCGCACTCTCGGTTGTACTCGATGCAGTACTGGACTGATTTCTATGTGCCAATATTTGCGCTGGTTAAACTGCTGTTTGTACTTGGATGGTTCAAGGTTTGCATTCTTGAATTTTTTAATTCTGTGGGCTTGCTAAATGTACAAGCGTCCTTTGGTGTTGTAATGGACGTTTATAGGAGTGTATTGGATTAACCGCAACGGAGGTATTGGAATGTACATGTACATAATATACGACCTTGGTAAATAAAGATGTTACAATGAACGTCTAAGGTTTGCGTTGGAATAGACAATCCATTTGTATGTTAGTTTACGTCGGAAAGTCCAATGAGTTGGAATGAATGCTCATGAGTGTGTTGGAATGAATGTCCATGATCAGTGTGTTGGAATTGAATGTCCACGAGTGTGTTGGAATCAATGTACACGAGTGTGTTGGAATGACTGTACACGAGTGTGTTGGAATGAATGTCCACGAGTGTTGAAATGAATGTACACGAGTGTTGGAATGAATGTACACGAGTGCGTTGGAATGAATGTCCACGAGTGTGTTGGAATGAATGTACACGAGTGTGTTGGAATGAATGTCCACGAGTGTGTTGGAATGAATGTACACGAGTGTGTTGGAATGAATGTCCACGAGTGTGTTGGAATGAATGTACACGAGTGTGTTGGAATGAATGTCCACGAGTGTGTTGGAATGAATGTACACGAGTGTGTTGGAATGAATGTCCACGAGTGTGTTGGAATGAATGTACACGAGTGTGTTGGAATGAATCTCCACGAGTGTGTTGGAATGAATGTATACGAGTGTGTTGGAATGAATATACATCATTGTGTTCGTGTGGATGTCGATGAGTGTGTAATTGGATTGGACGTCCAGGATATTTTGAGACTGACGCCAAATAGTAAATGTACATTGGAATAAAATTCCGTGGGCGGGCTTGAACTTGCATTCGGTAGAAATCTACCACGGTAGTAAACAGATTTACATGAGCTACTATACAATGTAAGCTTACATGTCAGATATAATACAGATATAATACAAGGACATTTGTAATTTGTGCCGTATATGCAACTTACCAGCTGATGTCAACCAAGTGTTCTCAACAATACTCTAAAATATAGGTCGCATTTCTCCTCATGGACCCTTACGGCGACGATTTGGACGGCTTACCATTTAGCGACGTTCTGAACTCGAATCTGCGCCGCGGCCGCACAATGGCCGGCTTTCCCAGCCGAATGCTACCGAAAAAGTTGCAACAGCCGCGCCAGAAACGAAAAGAGCATCAGCACCAGGATCAGACCTCGGCGTCACCTTCAACAACATCGTCAGTGTTACTGTGCTATGCATGCGCGACGAATCAAGGCAAAACTAACAAAGACAACGGAGATGTCGATGACAAAGACTACGACGACTATTTGAGCAGCGACGAGGAGCAAACTCGGGAGCTTCGCAGCCGACAAGCTGGACCGTGGCGGGAGGGTCCTGAAGGCAGCGGCAGTGGCCACCAGTACATGCACTATGCCGCTGTAGACAACTGCGGACGCTGCTGTCAAGGAGAGCGACCGCCGCCCGAAGATCTGCCATAGATACTACTTACAAACAGCACTAGATATAATAGAAATCAAATACAGCTGTAACAGAGGCGATCCAATAAAATGAGGAGACGTACGTTCACATTATTGAATGCCATATGTCATAAATACCATTGACCGCTTCCTGGGCACAACATTTACATACTGCTCCAAGGTATAGTACATGTAAAGGCAAGATTTTTTGACGCGACTGTCTGCAAAAGGCTTTTAAAAATATTTGGCAGGTGTGCTGTCTCTAGCCTCGCTTAGTACTTTTTACCTTGGAGCAGTAGTACAATAGTTTAAGTTCGTCAATTTTATTGGATCCCTATAGTTACGGGAAACCTTTGTTTCTTGGAAAAATTTAGAAGGCAGGTTTTTCCCAAAAATACACTACGGAGATTGGAAGTTTTCATTTCTTCAGCAGAAAATTTATTTATTGATTTCGATAGGAGGCAGACCTAGCTAATGTTATTTTTTATAGCTCTATTGATATTCGTGGAGCTTTTTGTTTAGAAAATGAGGATTCTATATGTTAAATTTTTTATTCTACGTCGCGTACATTCCATGTACCTAAAAATCATAAAAATGCATGGCACAGCTCGACTCGTTGGTTTATTTTAATGAATCGATTTCTATCATCTGTGTTACAAATATTGTCAGCTAAGCATGAATAAAAAAGATACATAAAACCAATGAGCTGAGCCGTTCCATTTTAATGGTTTCTGACACAGGACATGTACAATTAGTACGATTTTTTGTGCTGAAAGAAATAATGGTAGCTAAGGTGCAGTGAGACCTAAATAAACTGGCATCTGGACTAGGAAGCATCTTAGCTCATACAGAGAGCATTAAGGCACCTTGAAGTTCACTAACATCTTCCGAAATTTTATAACATTACAGATTAACAAAACTATATACGTGATTTTGTAGCCATAAATGTACCTTTCAAATAACAATTTCTAAAAAAAAAACAGGTGTACAAAATTGATCTCATCACTATTGCAGAATTCCAAAATCACTTGAAGACTAACATAACATGCTACTATTAGTAAGTGCATTAACGATGCTGCTACAGATTAAAAATTATTTTTATTAAGCTGCCTTTCAACGAATGTAACTTTTTCCAGTTTGTTTTGCTAGCTGGATATTTCATTAAAAAATTAAGCCATGTTATATTGCTATATCTAATCATATAGATAATAATTCACTGATTTTGTTCGTTTTCATATCAAGCTTTTAACTTCCATATTGATATTCCTATCATTTGTATCTCTGTTCGTTTTCGCGCTATCGTCAGCGGAGTTTGGTTTAGCCATCGTTAATTTCTTCCTGTCCATGTATTTGTCTGGTGTTTCCCAACTAGTCACTGGTTTGGTTTCGATACATTTCTTTAACAATAAAGTTTTGTATTAATATACATTAAATACATATTTCGTTGGACGAGCTAAACAACATTGATGTTATGATAATAGCATTATTATTATTAATTTATTACACATGTCCTAATGCAGCTATTGCACGACGCATTTGAAGGCTGCGTACGGCTGTTCAGTCCAAGCTGACGGTGGGGTTGCCCAGCTAATGCTGGCGCCAATTTTACAGCTGGGTGAACTGAAGCAATGCAGAGTTGAGTGTCTTGCTCAAAGACGGATTGTGTTCGAGTGGGTCGAAAATCGAACCCCGACCTTTCAGACGTGAGTCCGACGCTCTAACCACTAGGCTGTAACCCCCAAGTTATATTCAACTAAAGATTTCTATCTCAAGTCTAGTCACTTCGTATGGTTTTTAAGAATCGCAGTGCCATTTGGCATCGGGGGTCCAAGTATAAGTCTTTGAATGTCAAAGTCTAGTTTAATGATGTCATAACACAAGAAACCTATCTGTAAAACGGAAATAATGAAAAAAAAACAAAACAATGAATTTTGCTTTTTTTCATTTTACACACAACAGCCAAATACCACAAAAATAGATTTTTAGAGTTTAAAACAAAACGTTTTATTTGGATTAGTTTGCTTCTTAACAACAAAATTTGTGTAAGTTGTATCAATAATTAAAACGACAAAAAGAATTTGCTGTTTTTTTCAAACCTTCTTAAAGTGCAAGCACAAACAAGCGTACTAATTAGATAATTAAAAGCTATTGGTGCAAAATGAACAAAGAAACCGGGGTCTTAGACTATTAATACAATAAAATTTAATATCGTTACAAACTTTTGAATAAACGACAATTACAAATTATTAAAGGGTCACATTAAACAACACTACTTAAATAATTAAAAAGCATGCATAAAGTATAAATGACGCAGGTAAGTTATAAAGTTACAGCAAGCTCAAATACACAGTTTCATAAATAGATTTTCATACACAAATGTTTAGATTTAACAATGTGAAGCTTATAATGACTAAACAAGTGGTTCGATTGGTCACTACGATAGGAAAAGTTTCAGGACAAACAAGAGAAAACAAAAATAATTGATTAACCGACCATACACCCAGAAAAACAATAGAAAAAACGTCCCTTTTTAATAAGTACTAATTACTACTATTTAGTAGCATGACAGCATGTTGTCTTGTTGCATTCGTGTACAAACTGGATTACTTTTTCTTCTTGCGAGCATCAGCGGCTGTGGCGGCGGCGGCAGAGCGAGAGCGCAGCTGCCAAATATCGGCGAGCAGCGACAGGACATTCAGGCAGTACATCGGCACGCACACGATGCACATGTGCTTGATGACAAACACCAGGGTGTAAGCTAGCCAACCGCAGCCGATGGTCAGAGCGAGTGAGTTCAGTACGCGGAGGTGCATGCCGATCTTGCCACGAAAGAATAGCACTGCAGAGTTTAAAGGGAGTGGAAGTTCATGCTATGCAGATATGGCACTTCTGATATGGAAATGGCACTTGTGAAGTGGAAATTAATGGCACTTGTGATGTAGAAATGGCACTTCTGGTGTGGAATTAGAACTTGTGATGTGGAAATTAATGGCACTTGTGATGTGGAATTGGCACTTCTGATGTGGAAATGGCATTTGTGATGTGGAAATGGCACTTTTGATGTGGAATTGGCACTTGTGATGTGGAAATTAATGGCACTTGTGATGTGGAAATGGCATTTGTGATGTGGAAATGGCACTTCAGATGTGGAAATGGCACTTCTGGTGTGGAATTGGCACTTCTGATGTGGAAATGGCATTTGTGATGTGGAAATGGCACTTCTGATGTGGAAATGGCACTTGTGATGTGAAAATGGCACTTCAGATGTGGAAAATCGCTATTGTGATGTAGAAATGGCACTTTTGAAGTTAAAGTGACACTTCTGATGTGGAAATAAGTTATAACAGTCTATAGAAGTCGGCACAATTATGAACATAGTAACTAAAATGCTGAGAATATGATCTCATTAAGAAGACAATAATAATGTAAATTACAATCAGATTTTTGGCTTACCCAGTAGCAAGTGCAGTACATAGAACACGGAACCGTAGATTCCATTTGGCTGATTCAATGGATGCTTTTCGCCAAGTAGATCACCGATAAGACCGAAGCCTTTGCCATACCTAATGAGTGAATGGATGGACATAAATGTAAGTAATATGTACCATTATCCTAAAGTACAACATTACCTAAAAGGTCATATGGGACAAGACATTTTACATACTCTCTATTTACAACCCGTTTTAACTGTCTCGAATGAATAAGTAAATCAAATAACTCACTTTGAGGTGAATGTTTTTGAGCAACTGACATAATCAGATATGTCGCACTGGGCCTTGTATTTCGGCTCAGTGTTGATCATTTGGGTGACATAAATGCTGTAGATGGCCAGTGCAAGTCTACTGAGATCCAGTAGAACAGACAGCAACACTCCAGCTTTGCCCATGTCCAAGTTTGATAGTTGATTTCTTGAATAATTCTTAGAGATCAATAGAAAATTGTATAAAAAAGAAGAGATTTTTCAAAACTATTGCATGCATGATGAAGAATGAAAATATCTTCGTCAATGTATTAATATTAACAAAACATAAAAAATCAGGAAAATGGGATAAGGATTGTGGTCTAAATTTCGAATTATTTTTTCTTGACTGATTCAAGGCTTTTCTGCCTATTTGTCGCAACTCTCCTTGTAATTTCTTAGTTCACCTTCACTTGTCTCTGTTTACTCTGTTTTCTCTCTCTCTGTCTAGCTCAATCTTGTTATTCTTATCTCTCTCTCCCTTGCTGCCTTCTGATTGGCTCTCCATTCTTGCCTCTCTCTTCAGTCGCGCACTCCACTTCTCTCCTTATTATTCTGGGCTCAACCCCCCAAAGTTAATACTCTATAAATATATTGGTTTTGGACCCTGCACCCACTTACTGCTCTTCTTAGTATTCAATTTAACTTTACCTGCCTAAATGTTCAGCTACTACAAGGTTATGCCTTCTAATTTGCAGAAAGTATATTTCACAGAGTCTACAGAGCTTAGTCTTGCTACATCCTATGCAGGAGACAATGGCACAAGACTTTCGCAAAAAGCTGAATGGTGCTAATTCACTTTCTTGCCAAATGCATTTATATAGCATTTAGCACTCCGCCACTATATAGACATAATGTGGCTCTTTAGCAGTAAATAAAATCTTAAAGAGCTTTCTGTCTACCACAAAAAAGAATGCATCAACAACTCTGTCGAAGGATGTCACATGGCCTTCAAAGGAAAGCAAGATATGGCAAACTTAAATCAATATGCCATAGCAAATTTTCTACATTAGGAGTTCTTGAAACCCATCAATTGCAAGCATTGGAAAGTAGTATTAGGCAAGGCAAACTAATCTATAAGTGGTGTGAAGAGAAAATTAAAACTACCTAGTAGGAATTTAATAGCAATGTATGCCAACTTCATAGTCAAGTTTGTTAGGTAGCCTTCTGTACCTAACAATAGTTGAATGAATTGATAAGTTTCATAACTGAATAATCATTATCAATAGCATCTTTAAGCATGGTTGCACCCTTTCTTACACTTATATTTTGTCACTTAAACAAAAATTAACATATCTCAGTCTAGTCAATATCAGTTAAAGTTAATAAAATGATTGTGCAATCTAAATCAACCCTCTAATACACAGCGGCAGTTATTCAAATAGAAGTTGAAGCCTCTAAATTTATCTATTGCATCTTACAAAAGTGAGTACAATCTTTGCAGAAAGTTAAAAGTATGGAAATCATTTTTTGAATGCTTTGCTTTTTGTTTTCATACTTAAAGTAAACAACTTATATCCCCAAACTTAGCATTGAAAGATCCTTCTAGCAGTATAAGTCTCTTTTCTTAAAGTTCAAAACTTGAAGAACAGTTAGCATTTGAAATTGCCTAGTTTAAAGCATTGAATTTTTTAGTGTACATTCACTGCCTGCTACAGTGAAAGGCTTGCAAATTTATGCATTCAATTTCACTGTCCACTAGTTAGCAAGGGTCCAAGTGTACACATGCAGCCATTTAAAATACCACTATCCCCCCACTGGCAAGAAAATACACTTCTGAGATAGGAACAAATTGTGGCGCAATCACTCAAAATTGATGCAAATTTTCAGTTCAGAGCAGAAAAAGTTGCCAAAGAAGGTTAAGAAAACAGTTTTCTGCTTTTTAACAGACTGAATTTTAAAAAAATCAACATTAAAATAGCCTATTTTTTGCGTAGGAAAATTTTGCCAGGATATATATATGCTTTGCATTTGAGTTGGTAGTCATCTAGGAAGAGATACGCATTAAACCCATCTGGTCGATTGATCCACTTAGCTTTAGGGTCGATTGATCCACTTAGCTTTAGATATAAGATGATATAAATTTTTTTATACAATAATAATTATAAATCAAGTTATTTAATTATATGCCAAATACTCTAGAATATATATGTAACCATTTTTGCATTGGTTAAACTATAAAAAACCAGTTTACCTATTTATTTTTATTTGATTAGTATAGCTAGACAACATAGGCATATATAATAGATTTCTTATCATTTACATTACACTATGCAAAGATAATGTATTTACTTAGCTAGTCCAATTGGATTAAAAGTTTGCCTCTTGTTATATTTATTCAAGATTAATATTAACAATAGAAAATTAGCTTAGGATTAGGAAGTAAATCTAAGTTACTAACATTATAAGTAGTAAGAGACTAAGAATTGCAAATTAATGGCTGTATTAAAAATAGATTATAGATAAATAAGCTATGCTATAATAATGACATATAGCATACATAACATGGCCAGCCATCTTTGCATTGCATGCTCATGCATTAAAATGAATTTAGATAATTCTTAAGTAGTATGATAAATGACAGTTATACTTAATTTAACTAGACTTAATTTATCCCTTAAATCATAATTCACATTATACATATAATAGGTATTTTCAATAGCAAGGCCTATCTTTGTACTTAAGATAGGCCTAGTAATAAGATACTCATTTTTTTATTATAGGCTATAGTGCAATATTATAATTCCTTTTATAATTGTTACTTATATTTTTTAAATCATGAATAATAATAGGCAAAAGCCATTTATATTAGAATATATCATAAAAAGTCTAGTATTACTAGTTTTTTGTCTAGAAATATATAACTTTTTCTGTCTAGTTTAATCTTATTGCTTTTTCTTTATTCTCATTGCCTCCTAATATGCTCTTTGGTTTTTTTGTTGTATATTCTACATTTTTGTCTTATTCTTGGGGTAAATCTACTAGATAGATACCTATCAACAAGCCATTTTAGTAATATTAAATGGATTAACAACCACTTTCCTTTAAATACTTTAAATATATTCCATAGTCTAGATCATGCTAAGTGCATGCCAGAATTACCCAAACCAAATTCAAGAATACACTAGAGAGCAACTGTGATCACAAATGTTATCATGGTCATATATGATCAGGACTTTTTGTCCTAACCATATATGCCTAATACCCGTTTAACCTGTCTGAACTAAATAAGTGAAATCGCCACTGGCCAAGGACAAAATAAAAAATTTAAAAAAAAGAAAAATTAGAGGAAGAAAGAAAGGAAAGAAAGAGAAATAGTAAATAAAAGAGGGAGAAAAGAGAGAGTGAAAGAAAAAAAGAAAAAGGCAAGAAAAGTCATATACAAAGTAAAAATTAAGTTGCAATTTAGGGAACTAAGTCACAATTGCAAGGAACTATGTTGCAATTGGGAGAAACTAAGTTGCAAATCTGGGCAAAACTAAGTTGCACTAGATGGGTAAAATTTTAAGGCTGGGCATCTTACATGTAGGCCCCCTATGGTCTTAACCATAGGGCCTAGTTTAAAATATCATGTCTATGAATGATAAATCTATTAAAAACAAATTCTAAAAATTGCTAGTCATAAATTAAGATTTAAGCATTAAATAATGATATATTAACTATAAACTTGCTTGTTTTATTTTTTCCATTTGTTATATCTTATTATATTTTAATGTTATATTTTACTTTGTCCTATTTTATCACTTAATAAAAAAGGAATGGTATTTAATAAAATTTGATGACAATTATTTACTAAATCCTATATTAGATACTAAGTGTATCTATCTATCATGTATTTATCATGATATCAGATTACAAATCAAGCCATGATTGGTCAGTCTCTAAAATACATATATAGGCCTAGCCATAGGGCCTATGCCATTGCCAACAAATCATACTATAGTAGGGCCTATGCGTGCCAACAGACCAGGAGACGAGCAGAGAGAAAGCCAATGGAATAAACAACAGGGTACAGGCCTAGGCGCTAGGCCTAGGCCTAATCATCCTAATGTAACTCTAAAAAAATTATAAGCAATCTGAATCATATAAGCCTATACTTTGCATATGATATGCAAACATTGGAATGAAATAACATGCATAATGCACATTGACAACTAGGGCCTACTCACTACTATACATTTTCTTCATTTGCACACTGTAGGGCCTATATCATGCATGAGCATGCTGAGGCTGAGGTTTAGGCCAGAAAATTCTGATGTGCATGATGCACTAGGCCTACAAGTCCTACATAGTATGAGTGTAGGCATATTAATTTATTGTAAAGTCTAGCACTTAGGCTAGGCCTAATTTCCAGACAAATGCATCGGAAATATCAATAAGATTATAAGAATAAATGTGTTGATATTGTGCAAACTTGATAATTTTCATTTACGGGGTCATTCCAAGGACTACTTAAGTCGTCCTTGGGTCATTCATGAATCATTCATTTATTTTGCCGCCAACAATTAAGAGCGAAAACAGTATCAATGCAGTGTTTGTACTTTCGTTAAAATAGGGCCTAAGCAATTAAAAGCTACAGAAAAGTATATTCTGCGCTAAAAGTAAAAAAACATATTGAAAAATTGTTAAAATTATTTTAAACACTAATCTTGGAAAACGAGTTTAAACTGAATGAGGAGTGCTCAAGATTTTCTAAATTAGCTTAGGCTTAGATAGACAGTCTAGCGACTATCCAAACAATAATAGCTAGGGCCAAATCAATCGTATTTAGGCCCCCTATAATTCAAAAGAAGTCTCATTTAATAATTTTTTTATCCGATTGCTAGAGCATTGAATTCTGGCTTAATATACGTTTTACATGCTATTGCCTATTAGGCTATTAGTTATGTCATGTGTTATGTCCTAGTCCTATGTCTAATTCTAGCTTTTTCTTTTGATATTCTATGTACTGTATGATATGTACACAGTTTTAAAAACACTAGGATCATTTTTCCATAAAGGCCTACTTTTGGATTTTATTTACTTGTGTTTTATGTAGGCCAAGCTAGTTTATTTTCCTAATTCCTGGTAAATTTTTGTGATAGGAATTTTTATGTCATATTTTTATTCTTTAAATGGTTAGGCCTAGGCTTAGGCTAGATGCTTTTATTTTGGGTGCCCTTGAATTTAGTAACCGAAATTTAGTAACCGTGAATTTAGTACCGCCTGAATTTAGGGCAACCGATCAAAAGGGCGACAGATGAAAAGGGCAACAGTTAAAAGGGCGACAGTCAAAAGGGCGACAGTCAAAAGGGCAACAGGGTATTAGACCAAGAACTACTTAAGTGGAAGGATGGGAAACCTCGTTTCTTAGAAAATCTTAGAATCTTAGCAATAACAATTTTTGTGCTGACAATTTGTACTTGTATGTTAGAATGGGGTTCTAATATTTAATGTACGCTCATACATTGTACATTGAAACATAGATCAGTGGGGTTTATTTATTTCATTCACTGAAATCACTTTACCATATAAGTGCTGAGTGTGGTTGCCACGCCTGAATTTAAAATTCATTGCAATCTTGGAGAGAACTTGGAAAAGACAGTACAATGCATGTAAAAAGTACATGTACAAGTAAAGTGCACATGTAGGAGTAAAAGTGCACATGGACGCAGAGTACTAATTAAGGTGCATATCATGGTGTACACGTATATGTACCTGAAAATGTGTACTTTCCATAGAAAAAAAAGAAAAAATCAAACTCGACGGGGTGCACGCGCCCTGTGCGCCCCCTTTAAATCCGCTACTGCTAGGCAGCCAGAAAAAATATATTTTTCTTTACTTCAACAGGCGGTTAAGACCAACAACGACTTAGAGAGCTGGCATCGCGCTCTAAACTACAGAGCCCAGCGAGGAAACATCCAATTCTACCTGCTCATCAAGCTCCTATTCAATGAAGCGCGAATGATCCCCATAGAGGTGCAGCTCCTCTCCCAAGGAGTAATGCGCCGCGTACAGCGCAACAGATACCAAAGTATGCAGGCCCAGTACTTCAAATACTGGAGAGAATTCAGGCGTGGTTGCTCGGCGGATGATCTACTGAAGGCGGTTAGTGAAATAAATGGACCTCACTGAACCACATTTTAACATTTAATAGTGTGTCCAATACGTGTCCAGCTTTTATACAACCCCATTTTAACTGCTCGTACAATTTTAACAATGCATTTTAACAAATACAAGTATGATACATGTTTACTGCTTTTAACAAATACTTTTAATGTACGTGGAACTCGTATTTTCAATATACATACACTGTAACTGTCGCCCTTTTGACTGTCGCCCTTTTGACTGTCGCCCTTTTGACTGTCGCCCTTTTAACTGTCGCCCTTTTGATCTGTCGCCCTTTTGACCTGTAGCCGAATTTAGTACTGCCTGAATTTAGTACCACCTGAATTTAGTACTGCCTGAATTTAGTACCACCTGAATTTAGTACTGCCTGAATTTAGTACCACTTGAATTTAGTACATACATGCGCAACCTCCAAAATTCGGTCGGCCATGCGACTTAGTTTTAACAAAAATGCGACGTAGTTTTTGGCCAAAAATGCGACTTGCATGTAAAAAAACCCTAAAGCAAAATCAACGCAACTTTGGGTAAACGGCAGGAGTAACTATGACTGTCTTATTAATTAAAAATGCCTCGTCATCTACTTAGTACTACTAGTTTGGTATTTTTTGGGTGGGCATTTTTGCGACTTCCTTGATTGGCCGCCAAATCGGTCGGCCGGATCGGCCGACTCGGCCGACTGTTGCGCATGTATGATTTAGTACCACCTGAATTTAGTACTGCCTGAATTTAGTACCACTTGAATTTAGTACCACCTGAATTTAGTACTGCCTGAATTTAGTACCACTTGAATTTAGTACCACCTGAATTTAGTACCACTTGAATTTAGTACCACCTGAATTTAGTACTGCCTGAATTTAGTACCACTTGAATTTAGTACCAGGCTCATTCCATATAAGCATGGTCGTAACATGACAGGTTATTTTTACTTATAAAATGAAATCTAATAATAGAATATACTAAACCAATATTTTAAATGAAAGATTATTTTGTCTAGAATATATTTATAGAGTTTCATATAGATATCATCATTAGTATAGATGCTATTAAACCTTAAATGACACTTATGGTCGTAACGACAGGATTTTTGACATATAGAAACTAAAAGGTAAAAGTCTTATAACATTTTTCATTTTTGATATTTTGCAATACATTTTTAAAATTTGACTAAGAACATCTTTAGAAATCATACTCTTTTATTAGAATATATAAACTCAAAAGGCAACAAAGATACAAAAGAAAAGGCAGCCTTATGGTCGTAACATTATGGTCGTAACATATTTTTTTCTGTCAATTCAGTAACTTTGAGGTACTAATACATTAAAAATATAATAGATTATTTGGTCACCAATGCTTTTATCTGATGATGCAAGTACTATACTTTTATCTATAGTTTGTTTCAACCTTCAAAAGCTTTCTATTTGTTTTTAAAAGGTACAAAATCTTAATGATGTCTTTTGCTTCGAAAAATGTCCAAATTTTTACAAAAATGACTTTTTGCCAATTGATAACATACTAATCCAACATTTTACCATTCCTTTATTCTTATTGCATTGCCAAAGAAATGCAATACACGTTTTTTAATAAGCTACATGTATCCTTGAAATCTTAAAAAATCTCCTATCAAACCTTGTAAGCCTTGACATGTCAGTAATTCCCCCCCACAAGCTTTAACATATCAACTTCCCCCCTTGACATCTCAGCCATGCCCCCAATAAGCCTTGGAAATCTAAAAATATCTGTCAACCTTCTAACCCTAACCCTAACCTAACCCTAAAGCATTGAAATTTCAGTAATTCTCTTTAAGAGTCATTATAGCACTACTACAGCATTATAGCGATTCCCTGCAAGCCTCGACATCATAGGGATTCCCAAATGAATATCTTAACTTTGACATGAAGCTTCTTTTATTTTTTACATTACACTTTTTTAATCAGCGATCCCTCCCCTGAGGAGGCATCAAATAATGTAATAAAAAGTTTTCAATAAACTACATGTAGCTTCTGACTTTAGCCTTGAAATCTCATTTATACCCCCGTGAGCCTTGACATCTCAGCTATTCCCCCCGTAAGCCTTAACATGTCAGCGATGGCGCCCATAAACCTTGAAATCTGAAAAATCCCCTGCTAACCTTGAAACTCGATAAAATATAACCCTCAACCCACACCTGACCTAAACCTAACTTTAACCCAACATAAAGCCTTGAAATCTCAGCAATTCTTCTCCCCTAAGCCTTGACATTTTAGTGATCCCTTCTTTAAGAATCACAGCACTATAACGATTTCCACCTAGCTTTGACATCGTAGCAATTCCCAAATGAATCTTTTAACTTCGACATGACTTTTCTTTTATGTATACATAGTGCTACTTTTATTTTTTACATGACTCTTCTTCTATCAGCGCCTCCCGTGGCGAGCCAACAAAGAATGCAATAAAAAAAATTGAGTAAAGTACATGAACCTTGAATTAGCTTCTGACTTTTGCTTTGACATCTCAGAAACCCCGCCCCCCCCCCCCCCCCCCCCGTAATCTCAGTTATTCTCTGAGAGCCTTGACGTCTCAGTTTTTCTCCCCAGCACAGCATTATAGCTGCATTTAATTTTTCCATGACACCTTTCATGTCTGACATGACGCTTCTTTTATTCTACTATGATGCTTCTTAATTTTTTAAATGACACTTTCATTAGTTTTTAAATGACGCTTCTATGATTTTTTCATGACGATTCTATGATTTTTTACATGACGCTTCTATGATTTTTAGATGACGCTTCGATGATTGTTTACATGACGCTTATATGATTTTTAACATGACGCTTCTATGATTTTTAAAATGACGCTTCTATGATTGTTTACATGACGCTTCTATGATTTTTTACATGACGCTTCTATGATTTTTAACATGACGCTTCTATGATTGTTTACATGACGCTTCTATGATTGTTTACATGACGCTTCTATGATTTTTTTAAATGACGCTTCTATGATTTTTATATTACGCTCTTACGATTTTTTACATGACGCTTCTATGATTGTTTACACGATGCTTCTATGATTTTTACATGGCGCTTCTATGATTGTTTACATGACGCTTCTATGATTTTTACATGACGCTTCTATGATTTTTACATGACGCTTCTATGATTTTTTACATGACGCTTCTATGATTTTTTACATGACGCTTCTATGATTTTTTACATGACGCTTCTATGATTGTTTACATGACGCTTCTATGATTGTTTACATGACGCTTCTATGATTTTTTAAATGACGTTTTTTGATTTTTATATGACGCCTCTATGATTTTTTACATGACGCTTCTATGATTTTTTACATGACGCTTCTATGATTGTTTACATGACGCTTCTATGATTGTTTACATGACGCTTCTATTATTGTTTACATGACGCTTTCATGATTTTTTACATGACGCTTCTATGATTTTTTACATGACGCTTCTATGATTTTTTACTTGACGCTTCTATTATTTTTTACATGACGCTTCTATGATTTTTTACATGACGCTTCTATGATTTTTTACATGACGCTTCTATGATTTTTTACATGACGCTTCTATGATTGTTTACATGACGCTTCTATGATTTTTTCATGGCGCTTCTATGATTTTTTACATGACGCTTCTATGATTTTTTACATGACGCTTCTATGATTGTTTACATGACGCTTTCATGATTGTTTTCATGACGCTTCTATGATTTTTTTACATGACGCTTCTATGATTTTTTACATGACGCTTCTTTTGATTTTTACATGACGCTTCTATGATTTTTTATATGACGCTTTCATGTTTGTTTACATGACGCTTCTATGATTCTCTACATGACGCTTCTATGATTTTTTACATGACGCTTCTATGATTGTTTACATGACGCTTCTATGATTGTTTACATGACGCTTCTATGATTTTTTAAATGACGTTTTTTTGATTTTTATATGACGCCTCTATGATTTTTTAAATGACGCTTCTATGATTTTTATATTACGCTCTTACGATTTTTTACATGACGCTTCTATGATTGTTTACACGATGCTTCTATGATTTTTTACATGACTCTTCTATGATTTTTACATGACGCTTTAATGATTTTTTCATGACGCTTCTACGATTTTTTACATGAAGCTTCTATGATTGTTTACATGACGCTTCTATGATTGTTTACATGACGCTTCTATGATTGTTTACATGACGCTTCTATGATTTTTTACATGACACTTCTATGCTTTTTACATGATGCTTCCACGATTTTTTACATGACACTTCTACGATTTTTTACATGACGCTTCTATGATTTTTTACATGACGCTTTTATGATTTTTTTAGTTTTCTTGGCGTTAAAAAGCTTTAATTAAAAAAACTCTACTCTCTAAAAATTCGAACCATCGTTTCTGCATTTAGCAGTTCAGTCTGTTTACCTCTAGGCTAGCTCTCATCGTTTTGATAGCATGAATTCAGCACTTATAATTATAAGTTTCAAAACTCCAAGCATAGAGTAAATCACACGAGGCAGTTATTACATAATCAATTTCTCAGTCAGTCAGTATCAGTTAACAATATTGTTGCGCAATCTAAATCAAGTCTGCAGTGCTACGCTTCCACACTGCATTTTCAATACTGTGAAGCAATTCAAGTCGGAGTTACAATTCAGTTATGATGTAATCTATTTCAGAATCAGAATTCAACCAGTCAGTTTTTTCTCTAGCATTCTTACAATGCATTTCAAGTCGAAAAGTTTGCTTGACCTTTGCAAAAAAGCATGTTTTTCGAATATTTAATCGCTTTAACATGGAGCAATTTCTTAGCCAAGATGCATGTACCGTCCCAGGAAAATTTCTGATCGAACAGTGCAAGTTCGAAGAAAATCGGTCCAGCCATTTTTTCTCTAATCGATTGCATACAAACAAACAACTCATTTTTAGTATATACGAGGCCAACTCCTCCTCTGGAGGAGAAAGGGGAAGAATTCCCATCACCGGAACTCCATTCCCTGAAATGCCATTCCCTGAATCCCATCATCCAACTCCTCTCCGCGAAACTGAACATCATCGAAATCTTCTCCGTAAAAGAAAACTCCATCAAACACCTCTCCGTGAAACTGACATTCATCAAAATCCCCTCGAGAAATAGAAATCCTCTCCGTGAAACTGGACTCCATGGAAATCCTCTCCGTGAAACTGACATTCATCAAAATCCCCTCCGAGAAACAGAAATCCTCTCCGTGAAACTGGACTCCATGGAAATCCTCTCCGTGAAACTGACATCCATCAAAATCGTCTTCGCGAAACAGAAATTCTCTCCATTAAACTGGACTGAATCGAAATTTTCTACGTAAAAAAGAATCAACTCTCAGGATTTAGTGGTTAGGGTTGGGGTTAGGGTTAGGGTTAGAGCTACAACGCAGCAGCGTGTTGAACCAATTGAATTAATTGAATGCGCAACCGATTTCACAGTCAGTCAGTATCAGTCTCGGTAAAAGTTAACAAAAAGATTGCGCAAACTAAATCAACCCTCCAATACACAGCGACTGACCCCCTTCCAATACGCAGTGGCAATTAAAAGTTGAACCCCCCCCCCCTCCCACCAACTGTTGGGGGGTTGGTCGAACCCCCATTGAACTCCAAAATGAGTACACTGCCGAAAGTTAAAAGTATGGAAATCGTTTTTTAAATGCTGTGCTTTTTGTTTTCACATTTAAAGCAAACAACTTATATCCCCGAACTCAGTATTGCAAGATCTTTCCAGTAATATAAGTCTCTCCTCTGAAAGTTTAAAACTCGAGGAACAGTTAGCGCTTGAAATTTCCTGATTTAAAGCATTAAAGTATCGAGTGTACGTTCACAGCCTGCTAAAGAGGCTCGCAAGTTTATTCATTAAATTTTACTGCCCAGCAAATACACATGGCTGCCTATTGAATGCCGCCGATAATAAAACCAATTAAATCTCGACACAGTCCTAGCTATCTCCTTACACTGTACAACTGCTATGTACACTCAGCCCAAGCCCAACCCCCTCCCATTCCGGGGGAATCGTTAAATTTAATTGAACCCCCAACACGCGGGGGGGGGTTATTTGCATTGAACGCGGAACACGCGCACCCACCACCCCTCAATACACAGCGGCCCGCGGGCGGAGGTTGGGGTGGCTATTTTTACAAACTGGCTGCAGCCCCAGGCAGAGTGGCCAAAGAAGGTTATTGAGGGTTAAAAAAACAGTTTTCTGCTTTTTTAGGGATCTTAAAATGTAAAAATGAAAGATTAAAATAGCTATAAACCCAATCCGGAAAATTTGCAGTTTTCCCATATAAGTTTCAACGCTGACTTGCCAGTAGTTTAGGAGAAAAATTGCAACACACAAACAAACATCGCACCAGTTTTAGTATTAAGAAGGAATATTGCACAATATAAACATTTGGTAAAAAAATAGGCTAATTAGGCAATGGCAAGCAAAAATATTGACTTTTTTCTATTTTCCAAATATGTCCATCTTATATGGAATGAGCCACCACCTGAATTTAGTACCACTTGAATTTAGTACCACCTGAATTTAGTACCGCTTGAATTTAGTACCGCCTGAATTTAGTACCGCCTGAATTTAGTACCACCTGAATTTAGTACTGCCTGAATTAAGTACCGCTTGAATTTAGTACCACTTGAATTTAGTACCACCTGAATTTAGTACCATTTGAATTTAGTAACGCCTGAATTTAGTACTGCCTGAATTAAGTACCGCTTGAATTTAGTACCACTTGAATTTAGTACCACCTGAATTTAGTACCATTTGAATTTAGTAATGCCTGAATTTAGTAACACAACAAATGGTGCAGCTGAGAGATATTCCTTATGTTATTTGTATAATATGAAGGAAAGGAAGTGAATATGAAGTGAAGGAAAGTTCTATTGTTCTGCAACTTCACTATATATATATATATTACTATTCATTGTAATATTATGACTTGTATCATTAACATTGTTGGAATAAAATATCTACAGTTGCGATTTGCCTTCCAGTCTTCAATTCTAAAAAATCTTAAAAATTCTTAAATTTATGCATACAGTAAAATTGAAATCTCCCATATAAATGATAGGTGCATGATGAAACTTTATATTATAATAATACATATGGGATATCTCTCAGCTGCACCATTGTTGCGTTACTAAATTCAGGTGTTACTAAATTCAGGCGTTACTAAATTCAAGTGGTACTAAATTTGAGCGGTACTAAATTCAAGTGGTACTAAATTCAAGCGGTACTAAATTCAAGTGGTACTAAATTCAAGTGGTACTAAATTCAAGTGGTACTAAATTCAAGTGGTACTAAATTCAAGTGGTACTAAATTCAAGTGGTACTAAATTCAAGTGGTACTAAATTCAAGTGGTACTAAATTCGAGCGGTACTAAACTCAATCAGTATTAAATTCACTGTTACTAAATTTCGGTTACTAAATTCACATAGACCCTTTATTTTTATTTAGGCCTATGTGAATGTCTGCTCTAATTAGCCTTGTTTACCTGAAATTTTGCACTTTCTCTTTAATGAATTTTGTAGAAGTGGTTAATAGTTTCTAGGAATATAATAGTTTGAATCTGCGCTAATAATTTGTTTTACTCTACAAAATATTCTATATATTCTACATATTCTATATATTCTCAATATTTGATATTTGTTAAAAATATACACGTTCGAATAGTATAAATAGGAGCAGGCTGAGAAGAAGAAGAGACAACTTGTTTGCTAGCTATAAGCTCAAAACCTGTTCAATAAATCTTTCTCAGATCATTGTTCATTTCTAAAAGTATTGTGAAGAAGATTAAAGGTTGCACTTGGGATTCATACAAAGAGTAGGCCTAGTACTAAGAGTAACTGCTATGACCCTCTAATCTTGATAATGCCCAGACTGGAGAGAGAAAATGCATATACCAGTACTAGACTGCTCAGGCCATAAGCTACTAGAATGCTACCAGAAACACTACTAAGAATGCTACTCAGAAATATTTGAATGAAATTCTAAGAAACAGTTAGAAACATTAAGGCAAGATTTGGTGTCAGCAGTAGAAATTTAATAGAAAAAATTATAAACCTGTAACAACTTGGTGGAAATTAGTGGGATAGTTGGAGGACAGAAGTAACCCCTACAATAAATGGTTGACTATCAATTAGAAGTTGGGTCATAATATCCTAGTATCCTATAGGCCATAACCCAGTGGGATATATTTGATTTTGAAAAGGGAGAGGGATAACTTTTAGACACAAAATGATAGACTAATAAAATGTTTTTTGCAATTTTTTGCTACGAGTATATTTAGAAAGTACAAAAATTATGTTTATTTGGCTAAAAAAACTTTACTTTGTTAAAATAAAAAAAGCCAATAGACGTCTGTCCTGTTTGTAGCATTTTAGGAACTAGGGATTCATGGAAATATTGTTTAAAACATTTTAATATTACTTTATAGGTAAAATAAGCCAATTTTTGGCAATTTTGCTAAGTCTAAGCTGCTTCATTTTGCATTTAAAAAAACTGAATGCTTGTTTCTTATAAATTATCAAAATGGGAGGATCCCCCCTATTTATGCCACTGTCATAACCTAACCTTAAATATATAATTATATTATTGACCATTATCTATAATATCACCTAATTGACTTTAAAAGCAATTCATTTCAATATTGATAGGCCTATAGCCTTACATATCATATAAGTTGACATTTTTATCCTTGTTTTTATTTTATCCTTTGGCGTTAAAAACCAACTTCATTCTTAGAATTAATATCAAGTAAACATTAAAAATTATGCAAGATGACTAATATAAAAATACTGATAGTAATGGGCTCAATTTATGTATGCATTAAGAAAGATATCTCATTTGACATACATTAAAACTTCTCAAGGGAAAAAAGAGTGAGTAGGCAGCTTAAAGTACTTTTGCTATGATGCAAAAGCAAAAAATGGGCAAAAAAGTACATAAAAATCATGATCTTTAGCAACATGCATAATGCCATCAAATTTGATAATACACTAGTCTTTTGATGCTTTCTAAATAATCTCTTACTCTTAGTTTGCACCACACAAAGAAACTTAGCTTGTTGTTTTATTATCTGTAAATAAACAAAAAAATTAAATTGATTTTTAATTTGGAAAGTACAATTCTAATGTGCACACAAAGAATCAATACAATATAGCAAAATATACTATTTTGAATCACAAAATCAATCACAAAAAGCAGCATTTATGCTATAATACAATTATGATGCACCAGATATGCTAAAAAGTGATAGACAAGTTCCAAGTTGAGATCCGAAGCAAATACATGTTTTAAATTTATGCAATCCTAACCATATGGACTGACTTCTTAAATTTGTAGAAGTGAGCAGCAATTTATATGACATTAAATTGCTAAATATTTTAGTTCAATTTCAGTACTATTTGAAGCAAACTAGGAACCAATTTGCATAGAACATTCTAGAACATGATTTGCATGGCATATTGACATATGCATGGGGACAAACTTCCAAAGTCAGCCAATGTAATCCTAATAGAAAATACTTTGAAAGTATTGCCAAGTAAAGATACATTCAAACATGACAAACTTCCAAAGTCAGCCAAGGTAATCCCAACAGGAAATACTTTGAAAGTAGCAACCTACAAAGCTTTGAAAACTTTGTAAATAATCAGATTATTCAAGTTAAAACATTGGTAACTTACTAAGTATAGCAAAGTAGAAAAATACCCTCTTAATTAATGGTATTAATTTTTGCTTAAGGGTTTCTTTTACAGATAATTTGCATATTTGGTCACAAAATAAATCACATATCAAGTATAAATTAGGGGGTTATGCATAGTATGTATTTGCATGATCATTATCATAAACAGAAATTAATTAGTATGCATTTGCATGATCATTATCATAAACAGAAATTAATTAGACACCTACATTAATTAAAATAAAAATGCCAATATTAGGATTCTCAAGATTAATGCTGTTAACATTAATGAATTTAGTTCCCACTAGCAATCTAATGCCTCTCTTTAGGGTGCCCAATAAGCAATGAGCAAAAAAATATTCTTGCAAATCCATCCAAAGCACATTTTCTTAAGAACTAATTCCTTTTTCAGGTTTATAAGCCACCTTATTTGAGTAAAATTTTCATGGACAAAGATGTTTGCTATGAATCTACTTTTTCTAAAAGTAACATAATGACAGTGAAATAAAGCTTTCACAAAGATTGCAGACATTTCCCCTAATGAGAAAACATCCCCAAGATAGCAAGCATCCCCCCCCCAGATAGCAAGCATCGCCTAGATATTTTCACTGAATATTTGCTGATTTGAACTCAATTCACTTTAATTCACTTTAATCAATTCACTTTAATCAATTCACTTTAGTCAATTCACTTTAGTTTAATTGTTTAACAAAAATTAGTCTCACGAAGAAAATTTATTCAGTAAGATTTTCATATCGATTTCCTTGCATTTCTACTTTAAGTAGTGTACTCAGCTTTCTTAAGTTTTTTTGTTTGAATTCTCGTGTGCAATTATTTGCTCATTGCAGTTAAGTAATCGTTTTATGTTTTTGAGTCAAGTTAATGTTACGAGCGTACATACCTTTTTATTTTCTTAGTCTATATTCCTTCACAAATTACGAAAATATCATGCAGTGTACTCGTAGCTTTTAAAGTGCTTTTTAACCTTGTTTAATTTCGTGTCGCAAGTTTGTTGAGTGTATGAAGTCTCTGCACTTTTGGTCACAACCTCGAAAGTCCCCAAGACTAAAAGTTTACTCAACAACTTAAGATTTCGAGCTTAGAGTAAATTTTTGCTCTGTACATCTAAGTGTAATCTGGTATAGCCGTTTTGCAGCTGTTGATTATTCAGTTAGCACTGGCGTTTTTGTGGCAATTATGATAATTTCGAGCTCTATTTATTACAGAAAAGCTATCTGAAATTGTTCCGCGACAAAAAATTCTATTTTACTTTTCTAGACTGTAGGCTGAATAGTTATTTCTCCAAATATGACGGCTATGTAGAAGCGGCTGCGTTTCTTTGACTTTGTAAATTGGTAATTGATAGTTAGGGAAAATTTAATTATCGTTTGATGATTGCGCTTCTCCCTCTGTCTGTGTGCCACCTGCTCTTTCTGTGCTGGAGAACAAGTCTTAGGATTAAAGCAAAGCGACAGCACCCTACTGGGGAATGGAGAATTGATACCCCTTCTGTAAAGCATTCTGTATTGAGTCCACGTCGCAGCTGAGCTTCAATGTACACTTGTACTTTTACAATGTACTACTCTACCATGGCAACATAGTTACGTCGTATTAAAATTACTTCTACTGGTTACGGCACAACACCAAAACGAAACCAACAAGCGAAGTATATTAACGCAGTAAATCCGGGATCGCAAAAAACCGGGATTTCGCCATCCCTATTCTGAAGGTTAGAGCTTGTAAGTTCGAGCTGCAAATTCTTTTTTTTTCAACCAAATCCCTTTTCCCAATAGCTTTATAGCTAGCTCTTATACCACTTGACTAAAATGGTTTTACAAGGCAAGTTTAGTTCAGCTGCGACTTCGCGACTTTTTCTCGCCCGTCCTGAATCGATAGAAAGTGACTGCACTGGAAATGAAAGGTCGGTCGTATACATTGTTAGGAAAGGTTTTCATTTTGTACTTTATTCCTTAAAGCGGATTGGCTGGCTAGATCTGTCAATACTCGGGTAAGGTCAGCGTACTTGCTAAATGGAGTTCTCTGGTTTGAGTGCTTGGGCCTTTCTCTTGCCCCACATTTCTCTGCGAGTGCACACTTTATGTACTCTTTCCAAAGGGCTCATACTACTACATTCCGTCTTCATTTCCGACAGTCAAGAATTAACCGGAAAAGAAAGTTTCTAGGCATCATTCTTCACCCGCGCGTGCTCCCGTCCAGTTTGAATTGTTATTGGATTTTCGAGTGAAAAAATATCTATTCTTTTCGTTACCGTTACCGTCCTAAAAAACCTCTATCTATCCATCGCCCTACTCGCAGAGGAGGTTTAGGCACTCCACTAGGATCGTGTGCGCTGCGCTTCCCTCCATTTCTCTACCTTACTCTATAAGCACTCGACGCGCCTGACTGATTCTCCGTACCCGAACCCTTCCTCCCCTCCCTCGGGAGGTCGGTTGGTTGGTTTTCTTATCTCAATAACGCTTTCCGATTGAAGGCATGGACGGGAGGACGGGCGGAATGGCAATTATTTGCAGGATTGGGGTGTGGGTCTATGGGGTGGGCTATAGGCTCTTCCATACCCCGGCCCCGCGCTATTTTCGTCCTTAGTGCTCCTCCGCGAGCAAATGTACATTCTTGTGAAATATACAGTGAATTCCCTTACCTACCAGCCTCCCTCTGTCCTGATAGATAGGCCTTTGCTTTAGGAGCCCAAATTCCCTTCCTATCCGATCTCTACGCTTTTGATATAATCCGTGTCAAGCCTCTTTACTCTACTTCCTTCGCTTCGTCCTCTCGCTGTCTTTTCACAAGCGATTTCAGCTTATAAAAGCGTTTGACATTTTTATTACTCCTTGAAAAAGTTTCATAAGGAGTTGACCCTCTATTGCTACACAACTGTGTACTCTGTTTTAGTGAGAGCGAGAGAGAGAAAGAAGTCGTCTCTAACCACCCCCTGGCCCCCTATTTTAACTTATTCTTGTTTAGTTTTTTGAAATGCCAGAATTTATTAGACAGTAGATATAATTTATTTCCTTAATTGATTCGAGCATGAGCAGCAAAGATAATTTAGAACCAGAAATTAACAATGGCAATGAGCCGATGGAAGCAACGGAGTCAGAATCTTTTGCTAGCCCAACTGAATCGCAATATCAACAGCAACCGTGTTTTCCAAGCTATCGCACTAGATATCAGCAAAAAGCAGCCAGTTGTAATGCTATCAGTCTCAGCAGCAGCAGCAACAGCAGCAGCAATACTAGCGTGGAAGCAGTTGCCAGTCAACAGCAACAACAACAGCAACAGCATCCACATCAGTTGAAAATCGATCACCTGTGTCGTCGATTACAGCAATGCCGCCGGCATCAAAGCCAAAGTCAGCTTCACCGTCAGAGTCGCAATAGTTATCATAACGGTGGCTCTGTTGGCGGCGGCAGCAGTGGCGCAAATCGCAGGCGCAGCAGCGCGATCTCTGCCAAGTCGAAGCATTGCTACTTGTCGCAATACAAAGTCGATAAAACTGCTTATTTTAATGGCGTCCTAGTTAGTGGACGATTGCCTAATAATAATTTCGTTGCAGCTAGCAGCAGCAGTAGAGGTTGCGGTCTCTGAACATTTACATTATCTTCTTGAGCACATTACCTAATTTTGCTTCTAGTTTACGTACGAGTCTATATGTCTATATGAATAGACACTCTTTAGAATCAAGCGCATAACATATTCTTAATGTTGCAATTTTGTTAATTCAGACGATACTCAAAAACGTGTTGTGAAGTGATGACATTCAATATAGACTAGACTCTACACCTGACAACTGACTGTTAGTGTTGTGTTTTTGTTTTATTTAATATACTTGACGTCAATGCAATGTCTGCTTTTTAATCACTATTTCTAAAGTAATAATACATGTCATAAGAAATAACTTTCACTCCCGAATGAAGTAGATTTTGTCGGTGTACTTTTGTAATAAATATTCGTCACTAAATTCGAATGCAAAAAATTAGCATTAGTGTGTATAAATTTTATCATTGTATCGTTGCGTCTTTTTTAATTTTTACACAAGTTCGTTTTTTGTGTTTTACAGTAATCTTGCCCAATGCCCATGCCATTTATTTTATTCATGTAAATCATGTAAACAAATCTTTAAATATGCTGTAGTAAAAATGAACCTACACTATATTACCACTACAGCTATAGTAGTATTATTTAAGAGACGGCTATAAAAATTCATTTTAGTATATTGGACTAGCAATCCAGACCTCTTCGGGGGAACCTGTACCTTCTTTGAGGCTAATGTTTACCAAATGACCAAGTTGTTAGCCAGATACAGTGATTTCAGTCTTCTTTCCTCTTGAATTTGTGAAAAAGTGTTACATTAAGCTTGTACTTGTACATTACACCATTCAGCAGTGATGGATAATTGTCGAAGTGGTGATAGTAGTCAGATAGTGGTATAGTAAGTAGTCATATTAGAATGCAGTAGTATAATCCGACCTAAACGTGATATTAGACTTGACTGAATTCTTGGAAGATATGCCTTATCTGGGTTCTTCAGCGTCAGAATCAGGATGCCAAATTAAAAAAAGGAAAATGCTGTCTTGTATCAGTCAAAAGGTTCAAAATAAAATAAACTACAAACGCATCTAGCGTATACTTTACATTGCTAAGCCTCTCTGACTCGAAGAAGTTGCTTTGCGAAAGTCTTCAGAGTTATTTAGTTTACAGATTACTCAAATTTGATTACGGATACGAGCTCTTTGTTTTGAAAAATCTATGTTCCATTTTTTTCAACTAAAATCATCTCTGTGGCACATTAATTTATTACACAGCCAGCTAAGAATGAAAAAAGTTATAATAAAACCAATGAGCCGAGCCGTGCCAATTTAATAGTTTTTAGGCATAGGAAATGAAATTGTGTGTAAAGTAAAAACATAGAATCCTGATTTTCTGAACGAAAAGCCTTATGAAAATCGATAGAGCTATAAGAAAGGCAAGACACATCAAAATATGAACATTGGGTCTGTCTCCTATCGAGAGCAATAACAATTTATTTGCTGATTTTGTATGATTTTCTGTCAAAGTACATTAAGCAGTACAAATAATGCATAATCTTGAAAACTTTTTTTTCAATTTCAGGCGCCAAAGTTTAGATTTCAGCTAAAGAATCGTCGCTTACATGCTACATAGTTTATATAAAAAAGTATTTGCAAAGTCTTCCAATTGTTTGGGTTCAGCATCAAGTCTTTCATCCTGTTACTCATTTTACTAAGCGAGTATTCTAGTACTATTATTCTATAGTCAACTAGAACCCGGTGTTTCAATTAATTTTTTAATTAATCTACAAAGCGAAAAAGAATAATGCTAGATCTACCTTAAATCTACTGTTGATTCCTGCTGAAGGCTACTATTGCTGGCTGAGTTACTGTTGGTAAGTGAATTTAAGTGTTATTGTTCTCTAATAGTACAATGGCTCTTGACGACAGTTTTTTGTCTAAATTACTTCGCCTTTGACTGTAGGATTTTTCGTTACCACGCGCTCTTTTAAAGTACTTGTGCACTTTTTACCATTGGACTAGAGGGACTAGAGATGAACGGATGGTCTGTCTGCAACGATGGTTGTGATGATTTAGTGGTTTAGAATCTGCTTTTTAGCGCGCAGTAGTACACATCGACAGTTCTTTAATTATTATGTATTGAAATTCAGACAGGCAGTCATAAATCACTCCTTTCTGTCTGTCTGCTGCTACCAAAATGCTCTAATACTGCTAGGCAGGCAAATTTGCGTATAGCGTCTGCTAGTGCTTTGCTTCAACAGTTGAGTAAATTCTCCAAATTTTACATTCTCCAAATTTATATTCTCCGAATTTTACATTCTCCGAATTTTACATTCTCCGAATTTTACATTCTCCGAATTTTACATTCTCCGAATTTTACATTCTCCGAATTTTACATTCTTCAAATTTTACATTCTCCGAATTTTACATTCTCCGAATTTTACATTCTCCGAATTTTACATTCTCCGAATTTTACATTCTCCGAATTTTACATTCTCCGAATTTTACATTCTTCGAATTTTACATTCTCCGAATTTTACATTCTCCGAATTTTACATTCTCCGAATTTTACATTCTCTAAATTTTACATTCTCCGAATTTTACATTTTCCGAATTTTACATTCTCCGAATTTTACATTCTCTAAATTTTACCTTCTCCGAATTTTACATTCTCCGAATTTTACATTCTCTGAATTTTACATTCTTCGAATTTTACATTCTCCGAATTTTACATTCTTCAAATTTTACATTCTCCGAATTTTACATTCTCGGAATTTTACATTCTCCGAATTTTACATTTCATATACACAGATTAGAAAGAAGAGTCTAATAGAGTATAGTTTTCAAAGTAATAATTAATCAGCGAGTTGCAAGCGTACCGCAGTGTGCAGCCCTTTGATTATTCTATTGTAGCATTCGAATAGAGAACTGCTTTAGTCTCGCATGCATTGTGCTAATTACAGCAGCTGTTCTAGGCCTTACCTTTTAGTCACGCCGTCTTTGCTCGTTAGTCCTATAGCTTGTTATTTCTAAGGGAAAACGTTAAAGTTCGTAGGATTTTTATTAGTACACGGTGTTCTTCATTTTTTAGAGATAAGGACTGGAAAGGGCCGTTCTTTCAAACAAATTAATAAGACGAGCAGCTCTGTGTTATAACAATTAAGTTCTGAGTATTCCAGATTAAATATTTAGGCTAAGGACTACTAAAGTAGAAGGATGAGAAACAACGTTTCTTGTGATAATAATCTCCTGATAGGTTTATTGTTTTGACATATTAATATTCATAGAGCCTTTTGTTAAAAGAAATTTGGACTTTATGTTTAAAACTGTGTGTAACAAAATAATAAAATAGATGTATAAAAACAAATGAGTCTAGTTGTGCACAAGGACCGCTAGAAATACGGCGATAACTTTTAGTGGTCTTTGGCGCAGCCATTTTTTGATTTTTAGGCAGACTAATATAATGAAAGGCAAGACATAAAATATGAACATTGGGTCTGCCTCCTATAAACTAAAACCTCCTATCTCCGTGATGTATTTTTCGGTAAAACCTTGTAAAATTTTCAAAGAATCGTAGTTTTCCTATCTTACTTAAGCAGTCCTTGATTTAGACATTTATGCTTTACTCGACAGAGTGTACTTTTTAGTTAAAAGAATAACCTTCATGCGCTCGAATTTTAACTGAAATGCTTCTAAAGCTTTTTAACTGTATAATTGCCTAGATTTTCTTATCTTACTTGTCTTACTTAGTGTTATACGAGTATGTAGCTTGTAGGTTAGGGTTCAAACTTCAGCGCTAAAGCCGGGTTAACATATTGTTGTTAAAAATTATATGGATAAGAGCCGGAATTAAATTGGAAATATATAAAATTAGATAGAATTATTAAATCTACTTTAGCCAGGGGTCGTCTCCATCTGGCTTTCGGGGTTCTTTGAAACTTCTCTCCTCTTACGAGCTATCTTCGATCTTCTATCTCATCCCATCTCTCGTCTCTCCTCTCTTCCCTCATCTCTCATCTTTGCCGACCCATGGCGTCTCGCATCATACTACTTCTCGTTGCTTTATAGTTTTTCAGTAGTCTGTAAAGCAAATTTATCTTAGTTAAGAAAAATGCTCGAAAACTGAAAAAATTACTACATTAGACTGCCTAGAAGGTTATATGGCGGTAGCTAAATTGCTTGTAAAGCCTGTACTATATACACATATGGGCTAAGCTTGTTTTCTGTTTTTCCTTGGCTTCAGGGGACCGATTTCTGGGTCAGCCTGTAGATCCTGCGCTCCACTAGCCGATGCCGCTGCCAGGGGGGGGGGTCACCGTCTTTTTTGAAGCAGAAATGTTACAGTTGCTAGATTTGTTACAGCAATACTCTCAGTCTATTCCTAGAGTGTGTGCAAAACCGGATGCTGAGAAATTGTAGCATTCTTGGAAAAAAAGTTGAAACACATTCTAGGACGCATTCGGGCCTAGATTTGAACTGGATTAGTTTACTTTTTTCCTAGCTATATCACACGCGCAATCGGAATTGGGAAAGGAAGAAAGTTGAGGGTGGAGAATAGAAATCGATACAAAATCATTGTACCAATTTTCTACTCTCCATGTAACTCTCGAACTCGTAAGAATTAATTGCTAGAAAGTCACTAAATAAGTTTCTAACCAATTGACATGATTTAAATCGATCCGTGTTTTTTTAGCTGAGTTGGAATTGTTTGTTCTATATTATTATTTTGAACTGACTATGAGTGAGTCGTGCTATGCGTTAGCTGATTGACTAGCAATCAGCGCCCCCCGTTGGGAGCCAAAAAATGCAGTACAAGTTGTTTTAATAAACTACATGTAGCGTCTCTTTGAATTTTACTCCAGCAGTCCCTTGTAAGCCATGACATGTCAGCAATTCCCCCCACAAGCCTTAACATATCAACTCCCCCCTTGACATCTCAACGATGCCCCCATAAGCCTTAAAATCTTAAAAAATCTGTCTACTTTCTAACCCTAGCCCTAACCGTAAAGCATTGACATTTCAGTAATTCTCTCCAAGAGTCATTATAGCACTACTACAGTATTATAGCGATTACCTGCAAGCCTCGACATCGTAGGGATTCCCAAATGAATCTCTTAACTTCGACATGAAGCTTCTTTTATTTTTTACATTACGCTTTTTCTATCAGCAATCCCTCCCGTGAGGAGCCAACAAAAAATGTAATAAAACGTTTTTATTAAGCTATATGTAGCTTCTGACTTTAGCCTTGACATCTCATTTATTCCCACGTGAGCCTTGACATCTCAGCTATTCCCCCCGTAAGCCACACTATGCCACACTTATGCCACACTCATTGGATCTGTCACTAGGTCACTCTGTCACTAGGTCACTCTGTCACTAGGTCACTCTGTCACTAGGTCACTTTATCACTAGGTCACTCTGTCGCTAGGTCACTCTGTCACTAGGTCACTCTGTCGCTAGGTCACTCTGTCACTAGATCACTCTGTCACTAGGTCACTCTGTCACTAGGTCACTCTGTCACTAGGTCACTCTGTCACTAGGTCACTCTGTCGCTAGGTCGCTCTGTCACTAGGTCACTGTCACTAGGTCACTCTGTCACTAGGTCACTCTGTCACTAGGTCACTCTGTCACTAGGTCACTCTGTCACTAGGTCACTCTGTCACTAGGTCACTCTGTCACTAGGTCACTCTGTCACTAGGTCACTCTGTCGCTAGGTCACTCTGTCACTAGGTCACTCTGTCACTAGGTCACTCTGTCACTAGGTCACTCTGTCACTAGGTCGCTCTGTCACTAGGTCACTCTGTCACTAGGTCGCTCTGTCACTAGGTCAATATGTTACTCTGCCACTCTGTTACTCTGTCAGCCTCTCACTAGATCACTCATAAAGTCACGCTCTCATAAATATAGATATATCCTCAATACGTTACTAGGTCACCTCGTCAGTCTGTCATTAGGTCACCTCTTTACACATATACTAGACAGGCCCTAAGTCCAGACAGAATGGTCTCTTAATTCAATTTCCAGCTGTAAACTGAGAGAAGGCGAGAGTTAAGCGAGACCAAAAACACACGAAGTGGCTAAAGCCACGCGCAACGATTTATATATTTGCAATGTACACCAATCAATGTACATCGCGATTATTTGCAGATGAATAACTCCGACCCAATAACAACCACACAACAGCGAAAACATTCACGCCTCTTACATCACTCCTTCCCTAAATTGAGGATAATAAAAAAAACTGCGAAAATACAAAAGAGGCAGTAAAACCATGAGAATTAAAAATGCACGAATAGCAAAAATGAACCAGTAAACTAGTTTTGCGCAGCATAAAAATCAGGCGGTCTTCGAGTCCTTGCCGAACGCCGAGGGCCGACTGCGGTCGGCTCATCCAGCAAGTCCGTCCAGGTCAGCCGCGGATCGACAGCCGGGCTGGGCGGTCGGCCGGCCTCTGCAGCGGGCGGAGTCGGGGCGGACTGCCAGGAAGCGGGCTGCGGCCGCCTGCGCACGAACAGCTTGAGCCGGTCGTGATGCACCACCGTGCTTCGTCTCCGGCCGGCGGGTTTTGAGATCCGGTAGGTGACGGGGCCCAGCCTCTCCAGCACGCGGTACGGTCCCAGCCACCGCCGACGGAGAGCCTTGGACTGGCCCTTCAACACCGCCGGGTTGCTGAGCATCACCAGCTGCCCGACTTGGATCGGCGTGAAGTGCTGGCGCTTGTCGTACTGCTGCTTCCGTGACCGCTGTGTCGACTGCAGGCGCTGCCGCACGAGCTGCAAGCCGGTGCGAGCGTCTGCCAGCGTGTCCGTGACGAGCCTCCTTTCGCCGCCTGCAGGTAAACTGAGCTCTGCCGGGATCCTGGGGTCACATCCGTGAAGCACTGCGTAGGGCGACCTCTTGGTGGTGCAGTGTGCTGAAGAGTTGTAAGCCCAGATGACGTACGGCAGGAAGTCCGCCCATTTGTTCTGCTGTTCCATGCAGTACGCCGCCAGCATGTCGCCTAATGTTCGGTTGAACCGCTCGACTGCAGGGTTGCCGCTGGGATGGAAGGGTGTCGTTCTTGTCTTGCGAATATCCAGCAGGCGGCACAGCTCTTGGAAGATGTCACTTTCAAACTGACGACCCTGATCGGAGTGGATGACTTCGGGCGCTCCGTGGCGAAGAACGACACTCCTTAGCAGCGCATCCGCAACCGTCCGGGCCTCAATGTTGGACACCGCGGTCGCCTCAACCCACTTGGAAAACACGTCCGTGAAGCAGATGATGTACCTGAGGCCGGCTTCAGTCTCTGGGAGGGGCCCTTTGATGTCCACCTGCACCATCTCCCAAGGAGCTGATGGCACGGTGTTGTTCTGCAGCGGGGCCCTCTGGTGCTGATGCGGTACCTTGCGACGCTGACACACTTCGCAGCTGCTCACCCAGTGCTGGACGTCGTCCTTTAGGCCGGGCCACCAAGCTCTGCTGACGACTCTGGCCAGCGTCCTTTCGGTTCCGAGGTGCCCGCTTGCAGGATCGTCGTGCAGCAGCTGCAGCAGGTCCTGGCGAAGCTGCCGCGGGATGACGGGTTGGCCACTCTTCTTGAGGACGCCATCTTCACCAAGGTCCAGCTTCTCTGTCCTCACCAGGTGTTCTGCGTCATCTGCAGCCTTGCCACGTCTTGGCCTTTGTCCGAGGAGCACTTGTCGAGCCGCCGCTAGCACTGGGTCGTCAGCCTGCGCTACACGGATGTCGTTGTCCGACCAGGCAGGGTGCAGCCGGGTCGCCGCTGCTCGGCTCAGTGCGTCCGCAACCACGTTTTCGCGACCAGGTCTGAAGAGCAGCTTGAAGTTGATCTCCTGCAGAAACGTAATCCATCTGGCTAGCCGGCCTTCTGGCTCCTTGGTGTTGAGCAGCCCTTGCAACGGCTTGTGGTCGGTGAAGACGAGAATTTCGCCAGCGGACGCCAAGTAGTTCCGGAAATGCTTCATCGCCCAGACCACCGCAAGAAGCTCTCTGTGGGTAGTCGAATAATTGCGCTCCGCTTTGTTCAGGACTCTCGACGCGTAGGCTACCGGACACTCGGCATCTTCGTGGAGCTGGCTCAGGACGCCGGCGATGGCCACTCCGCTGCTGTCACAACACAACCGGAATCCCTTGGAAAAGTCAGGCAGCTTCAGTACGGGTGGTGTCGACAGAGCTGACTTCAGCTTCCGCAGAGCGTCATCGCACTGAGTTGTCCATTGAAACTGTCGACTCTTCTGAGTCGCCTGATGAAGCGGATTAGCGATGCTGGCGAAGTGCGGAACGAAACGCCGGTAGAAGCCCAGCATGCCGACAAGCCGGCGAACATCCTCAGCGCATTCGGGTATCGGGATGGACTGGATAGCGCTGACCTTGTCCTGAGTTGGTCGAATGCCTTCTGCCGAGATTTTGTGTCCTAGGTACTCAACCTCCTGGAAGCAGAAGTAGCTCTTGCGTTTGTTCAATTTGAGGCCAGCAGACTGCAGTCTTCCCAGGACCTGTTCCAGTGTTTCCGCATGCTTCTCGAAGGTCTGACTAAACAGAATCAGATCGTCCATGTACGTGAGCACCTCTGTCCAGTTCAGGCCGGCCATCGTTAGGTCCATCAGGCGCTGAAAGGTTGCCGGGGCGTTGCAGAGGCCGAACCCGAGTTTCCTGTACTGCATCAGGCCCTGCGTGGTGTAGAAAGCGGTCTTCTCCCGGTCTTGCTCTCGCAGCTCAACCTGCAGGAACCCTTGGCGGAGGTCAAGAGTGCTGAACCAACTGCTTCCAGTGAGCGCGTCCAGCGCAGCAGACAGCGGAGGCAGCGGGTAGGCGTCCTTCACGGTGCACGAGTTGAGGGCTCTCCAGTCGGTGCAGATTCGAATCTCGTTGTTTTTCTTTCGCACCACAAGCAGATTACTCGCCCATGGACTGCAGGACGGCTCGATAATCCCGTGACGCCGCATCTCGCTAATTTTCTCGTCCACTTGCTGCCGGTAATTCAGGGGAACGGTCCGTTGCCTATGCTTGATGGGGCGACTGCCGGGTTCCAGATTAATCTCGTGTTGCAGCAGGTGTGTTGTTCCCAGGTCAAACTCGTGCCTGGCGAATGCCTGCTCTGCCTGGCACAGCAAGGATTCGATGCGCTCGCGCTGCGACTCGCTCAGCTCCGGGTTGATGTTAAAGCCAGCTTCCTCTTCACCAGGTTCACCGTCTGCTCCGTTTACTTCTGCAGCGTCGAAGTTGCCGATTGCCTGGTTCTGGTAGAGCACCACCGGGTCGGCACTCACGTTGCAGACGCCCACTGGGAGATTTCCGTCTACGCTGGAGACCACCAGAGCCCTGTTTGGCAGCAGGCCAGTCTTGTCGATAAAATCTGAGCTGGGCTCGAATAGACCCTGCTCGACAGACGATGGCACTTTGACTGGGATGATGACGCGGCTGCGGGCTGGAATGGACACGGTGCTGGCAACTCTGGCAATCACGGCGGTGGGCACCACTCGGCAGGCCTGCGAGGAGCTCCTGTCCGGCAAGATCGAGATCCTGGTTGACCCCAGCTGGACAGAAGACGCCGGGAGATTGACGCTAAAACTTGAGCACATTTTCCCGATGGCGTCCATACCGAGCACGCATTCCGGCTGAATCCCGGCAACCACCATTACCTGGTGCTCCACGGATGGCAGTCCCTCTAGCTGTATCGCTATCGTTGCACTCGCCGGAGACTCCAAGCGTCGACCATCGATTCCGACCGGAGTGCTGATAGGAGGATGAAGCTGAGCATCGACTCCTAGAACTCGAAGCAGCGCAGCTGAAACTAAAGTTACCTGTGCGCCAGTGTCGAACAGCCACCTGCAGGGCCGGCCAGCAATGCTGCCGGGCAGAAATATTGAGACGGTTTGGGCCTTGCTAGGCAGGGCTGGTGATGGCCCGCGCTCACCAGTCCTCAGAAGTTTCCCGAAGCCGGGGTCGGGCAGACCTCGGCCCGGTGTCCTCTGCCTGAGCAGCGGCTGCACATAGACGGCACAGCTGGAGCGACTTGCTTGCCTGGACACTGAGCAGCGAAATGACCGGGCTGAGCACAGTTGAAGCATTTTTCACGGGTGCTGCCTCTTCCACGAGCTGCATTCCTTCTCCCACCGCGCTGTCCTCCGCGGCTGCCAATGGTGGCGACTGTCGCAGCCAGATCCGCCAACTGCTCTTGCATTTGCTCCAGCCGGTCAGTCACTTGGCTGCTCACCGATGTCACTGCGACGCTTACCGGGGCTCCTTTGCTGCCGATGCTCTCCAGCGCTGTGGCGCGGTCTGCCAGCTGTTCAGGACTGCTGCTGTCATAATCCGAAGCTTTCAACAGAGCCTCACGGATCTCTGTCGGCAGCAGAGCTAGCAGTCGGTGTCGCACTTCGCAATCTCTCACCGTTTGAGCGTGCTCCGGGCGTGCCTTTCGATACAGAAGCTTGAGTGCGTAGCACAGCTCCCTCAGCGACTCTCCTTGGCGTCGCTTCCGGCTCTCGAACTCAGACATAGCGCGAAAAGTGTTATCCTTGCCTCTGTAGAACTTGACGAGTTCGTCCTTTAAGGTCTTGTAGCTGCTCTGTTTGGCCGCTGGCAGGTCCCAGACGAACACGAGGGCTTCACCTGATAGAAGCAGCTTGATCTTGGATGCCATCTTGGTGTCGTTCCACTCAGAATCTGCTGCAAAGTCCTCAAACATCTGCAGCCACATGTTGATATCGGTATCGTCTGAGCCAGAAAACTTTGGCGGTAAAAGTGCATTTGCGTGCGCCATGAGTGAGCCGGTTTGCAACTGAGGCCGCTGCCACCAATGTAAACTGAGAGAAGGCGAGAGTTAAGCGAGACCAAAAACACACGAAGTGGCTAAAGCCACGCGCAACGATTTATATATTTGCAATGTACACCAATCAATGTACATCGCGATTATTTGCAGATGAATAACTCCGACCCAATAACAACCACACAACAGCGAAAACATTCACGCTTCTTACACAGCTTTCACTAGTTCCTAGTGTATTATCAGTCTCGCTAGTTTTTTTGCCTAAAGTTATACCTCTTTTTGTCAGTCGCTTGACTTTTTACTGTATCACTAAGAATCCAGCTCATTCACATGGTTAAAAGCAGAAGAAGTATTAATATGTAGCTACGTGTACTCGAGTGGAAATGTAAAATGGCACAAGGGCAGATGGGTAGACAGGCAGGTGGGCTCAGTCTATACAGTCTATACAGACAGAGCTGGGTTTGCGCAGAAAAAAGTTTCACTTTAAACCTCTTGGCCTGGGGCAAGTTTAGATCTGGTTTTAGTTTAATCTAAAGTACATTAAACTAGCAGGCATAGGTTACAGCTTGCGGTTTTATGACCTTTGCCTTATCCGAGCCTATGTAGTCTCTCGTATAGGCTGCTGTCAGATTGCTTCTAGCTGATAAAAAATAAAAACGATATATTTTATTGCTGGTTCACTCGATCTTGCGCTGGTCCTTTCCTCTATTTGAATATAGCATGAAAGCGCCGCGTGTGTCTCGGTGTGTGTCCACTCGTTTACCAAGCCTTTAGGATTGTGTAGAGCCTTAACAATCAAAACGATTGGTTACAAATCTAAATATTCTCTCTTATAAATCTGAATACCCTATCTCCACTGTAGCACAAAATCACTGTTCGTTTGGAAGCAAAAGAAAAAAGATTCATTCAACAGAACATGCGACTGTACACTTCGCTTTATCGGCCAGCTGTAAGTAGAGCGAACTCTTTGTTCAAGTATTTTTATCATTAGAATTGTCAGTCTCATAGTTTGAGTGATAGATTGATTAATTAAGACAGACAACAGACAGATAGACAGACAGACAGACACACAGACAGACAGACAGACAGACAGACACACAGACAGACAGACAGACAGACACACAGACAGACAGGCAGACACACACACAGACAGACAGACAGACAGACAGACAGACAGACACACACACAGACAGACAGACAGACAGACAGGCAGACAGACAGACAGACAGACAGACGGAGACAGACAGACAGGCCAAACATCATTGGTACGCTATATAGTAAAATATACTAGTTGCTTTAGTTAGATTCAAACAGAGTAATAAAAGTTGACACGGACAGGACAAAAATGGCATCGGAAATTGCCGCAGTGGATGCATGAAAACCAGATTAAAGCCGATTGATAGCGACTATTACGTTGGCGGCCTGTATTGGAGGCCTGGGTTAAATATTTTTAGCTAATCGCGTGTTAGCTATCTGTAGATAGGCTGTAAAGTGTGAAATCGAGAAATGAAATGCCAGTCTATATTAAGTAGGCATCGTTTTCTGCGCAAAATTTTAAGGACCTTATTTTAGCGATCTTGTGTTCGGAACTACAAACCTTTTTTGTTAGATCTTTCTAGTAGAATTGTAATTATTGTTTTAAATTGTAATACAACCTGCGACCTATTTCTATCTGTAGATAGTCATTTCCCTTTTTTAAAAAGTTGAATACTGACTACAAAGTTGCAAAACGAGTATTTCTGATTAAAGAAAAGAAGTTCAAAAGATCAACAAATTCATTTCAAGGGTTCAAAGAGTTTCACTGCGCATTTAGTATCAGAAAATTGGTTGCATTGGTTGCCCCCGTTTTGCGTCTTCTGCTCTCTACAGTTTGCTTTAACTATTTCTCTTTTCGCTCTCTTCTCCCCTGTTCTCTCGACCCTTATTTTAGGCTCTACTCCTGTTTTCTGCTCTTAATTACTCCCCTTTTCCGCTCTCTACTCCTCTTTTCCGCTCTCTACCCCTATTTTCCGCTCTCTACTCCTCTTTTCCGCTCTCTACCCCTATTTTCCGCTCTCTACTCCTCTTTTCCACACTCTACTTCCTTTCCGCTTTCTTCCTGCCCGTTCTCTACTCTCCTTTTCCCACGCACTCTACTCCCACTTTCGGCTCTCTACTTCCCTCCCCTTTTTTCTCGACTGTTTCCCTTTTCCGCTCTCTACCGGTACTTCCATTTTCCGCTCTCTACCCCCTTTTCCACTCTCTACATCCCTATTCCGCTCCCTACTCCCCATTCCGCTCCCTACTCCCCATTCCGCTCTCTACTCCCCATTCCGCTCTCTACTCCCCATTTCGCTCTCCACTCCCCATTTCGCTCTCTACTCCCCATTCCGCTCTCTACTCCCCATTTTGCTCTCTACTTCCCATTCCGCTCTCTACTCCCCATTTTGCTCTCTACTTCCCATTCCGCTCTCTACTCCCCATTCCGCTCTCTACTCCCCATTTTGCTCTCTACTTCCCATTCCGCTCTCTACTCCCCATTTTACTCTCTACTTCCCTATTCCGCTCTCTACTCCCCATTCCGCTCTCAACTTCCATTTGCCACTATCGACTTTCCATTCTTGCTATCCACACAGTTCCGGCTGTGTGGAATAGAGAACGAATCACCTTTTTCGTTCTCTATTATTTATACCGATTCCATTGTGCGCTTTTATCAAAACTTTTAGGTTTTAAGTCATTAAAATTGTACTGTATTGTATTGGTTTGTTTGTTTTTATCCCGAAAACAATTAAAACCAGTTAATTTTAAACAATCAATGTATACTACTGGGGACGAGAGTAGTTGAAAACTTTCTCAGGTTTCTGTTTGTACTTTTCTGAGCTAGACGGCTCAACAACAGTGTACGTATCAAACTAGTCAGTCGTATTAATCTTTTCTGTCTTCAGAGTTTATTCAAATTTCTTTTAATCTTCGTCTCCCTTTTGCTTCATTGGCAGTTTTGAGTGGAATGGATTGACTTCGTTTTCATTATAAGTCTGGCAAGGCCGCCCGGATGTTAGAAGAAGGAGTTTCCATGCTCTCGCTAGCTTCTCTGATCAGATTTCTTATCGGGATTGCCAAGCTTTTTTCCTGTGTATCAGCCGACAACTCATCGCGTCTTTTCAGTTTTTTCCTGAGAAAAAATCAAATAGGTCTCTTCTTATCCTGATTCGCATTGGTTCCACAGCAAAACAGTTTATTTCTGCGTGAGGTAGAAACATCTCGAGCATCAGTCCTTAGATTATAAATAAATAATTATCCATAGATGGGGCTGAGGGCACCTTGGCCCATTCAGCTGACTCCTGAGGACACACGCTCACACAGGGTGTACCGGGCCTTTGACTGTCTAATCGTCAGGCATGTACACTTCACTGTGCCTTGGCGGTTAGCCCTCATTTATGTGAATCGCGTGGCCACCCAGTGTGTCCAAGGGAACCTCCTGCAGGGCCCATCCAAGTAGTCATCTGTCACAAAACTAGAACACACGGACGCATTTTACCTGCCCAATTGCAAAGTGGAACCTTCCCAGCTAAGAAACCGGTTTCAGCCGAAAGTCAGCACCGCTTCCAGTTTCACTGTCAGCATCATCCTTACACTGTCAGCATTGCTCTGTGACAAATATTCCTGAGAATCATCAGATTAGTTATTGCCTCTACTCTCATTTTCCTCTTTACTGTTTCCCTCTTCTACTCTCTACTCTTCTTTTCAGCTCTCTACACCCCTTTTCCGCTCTCTATTCCCCTTTTCCGCTCTCTACTCCCCTTTTTCGCTCTCTACACCCCTTTTCCGCTCTCTATTCCCCTTTTCCGCTCTCTATTCACCTTTTCCGCTTTCTACTCCCCCTTTCCGCTCTCTACACCCCTTTTCCACTCTCTATTCACCTTTTCCGCTTTCTACTCCCCCTTTCCGCTCTCTACACCCCTTTTCCACTCTCTATTCACCTTTTCCGCTTTCTACTCCCCCTTTCCGCTCTCTACACCCCTTTTCCACTCTCTATTCACCTTTTCCGCTCTCTACTCTCCTTTTCCGCTCTCTACACCCCTTTTCCACTCTCTATTCACCTTTTCCGCTCTCTACTCTCCTTTCAACTCTCTACTCCCCCTTTCCGCTCTTTACTCCCCTTTTCCGCTCTTTACCTGCCCCCCCTTTCTGCTCTCTACTCCCCATTTTCTGCTCTCTACTTCCATTTTCCGCTCTCTACTCTCCTTTTCAGCTCTCTACACCCCTTTTCCACTCTCTATTCCCCTTTTCCGCTCTCTATTCCCTTTTTCAGCTCTCTACTCAACTCCCCTTTTCCGCTCTCTACTCCCCTTTTCCGCTCTCTATTCCCCTTTTCCGCTCTCTACTTAACTCCCCTTTTCCGCTCTCTACTCAACTCCCCTTTTCCGCTCTCTACTCAACTCCCCTTTTACGCTCTCTACTCCCCTTTTTCGCTCTCTACTCCCCTTTTCCGCTCTCTACTCAACTCCCCTTTTCCGCTCTCTACTCCCCTTTTTCGCTCTCTACTCCCCTTTTCCGCTCTCTACTTAACTCCCCTTTTCCGCTCTCTACTCCCCTTTTCCGCTCTCTATTCCCCTTTTCCGCTCTCTACTTAACTCCCCTTTTCCGCTCTCTACTCAACTCCCCTTTTCCGCTCTCTACTCAACTCCCCTTTTACGCTCTCTACTCCCCTTTTTCGCTCTCTACTCCCCTTTTCCGCTCTCTACTCAACTCCCCTTTTCCGCTCTCTACTCCCCTTTTTCGCTCTCTACTCCCCTTTTCCGCTCTCTACTTAACTCCCCTTTTCCGCTCTCTACTCAACTCCCCTTTTACGCTCTCTACTCCCCTTTTTCGCTCTCTACTCCCCTTTTCCACTCTCTACTCCCCTTTTCCGCTCTCTACTCCCCTTTTCCGCTCTCTACTCCCTTGTCTGCTTCGGCTTCTGCTCTCTCTGCTTCCCTCTTTTAGCTCTCTGTCTGGCAGGCTGAGTGCAATAATTCCTAATCATGCAGCTAAACCATCGCTGAGAATTGTTTGTGCTATCAGCTGGACACAGCTGCGTGGACACACAAACGCAACTCAAAGCAATGCTAAGCAATCACGATATGATTAAGGCAAAGCTTTAGGAAAATAAAAATTGGCGCATCTGCAAATGTGGTACTGAGCTCTGTTTAGTCTTGTTTGCGCAATCGGTGAGCACGAGCAAGAGTTTTTTCTTTTACTTTCCATCTTAGGTTAAGAAAAATATGGGAGATAAAACATTCTTTAAAGATGAAGAAGGTTCCTTGCTTCCCACGATTAATGTTGGACTGGGTGAGCTTTTGTTTGCCCCACAAGTCGCGACAAAAATGTTCCAGACTTTTAAAAAGTGTACAGAAAAAGTCGCATGCTTTCTCATAATCTCAGTTGATAGTCCCTGCTGTTAGGGTGCAGAGTGTTAATATTGAAACTGATACAGTTTTCCAAGGGGGGCTGACTCAAGCCCTTTCAGTGTTGTGCCTATAGTTTAGTTAGCAAACTTAGACCTCAGTCATAGCCACAATCCAATTGATACACTTGATACGGCCCGACTATTGGTGGCGTGAGAGCCATTTGAATGTACTTTTAACTGGACGGCGTGGCTTGCAAAGCTGGAGACTTTATGAATGTCACATTTAGAGATTTTGTGAGAATTAAAAGGTCAAATATTTGTGAATGAAAAGTGTTCTGCCAAGTTCAATGATATGTGAATGTGAAGTTCAAGGATCAATGAATGTAAAGTTGAAAAATTAGTGAACGCGAAGATCATGTTCTTTGGATGTGAATTTTTAGAATAGGTGAATACGTAGTTGAAGAATTGGTGAATTTGAATTTCAAGAATTGGTGAATTTTAATTGCAAGAAGTGGTGAATTTGAATTTCAAGAATTAGTGAATTTGAATTTCAAGAACTGGTGGATTTGAATTTCAAGAATTGGTGAATTTGAATTTCAAGAAGTGGTGAATTTGAATTTCAAGAATTGGTGAATTTGAATTTTAAGAAGTGGTGAATTTGAATTTCAAGAATTGGTGAATTTGAATTTTAAGAAGTGGTGAATTGGAATTTCAAGAGTTGGTGAATTTCAATTTCAAGAAGTGGTGGATTTGAATTTCAAGAGTTGGTGAATTTCAATTTCAAGAAGTGGTGGATTTGAATTTCAAGAGTTGGTGAATTTCAATTTCAAGAAGTGGTGGATTTGAATTTCAAGAGTTGGTGAATTTCAATTTCAAGAAGTGGTGGATTTGAATTTCAAGAAGTGGTGAATTTGAATTTCAAGAATTGGTGAATTTCAATTTCAATAATTGGTGAATGTAAAGTTCAAGGACTGGTGAGTGTGAAAGCTTAGGAAATGGTGAATGTATTTTGTGAGCGTGAATTTCAGAGATTCATGAGCATAGATTTTATGGATTCGACAATCCATGAAATTAAAAGTAACTGAAATTTCAAATACCTATGCGCAATGTCAAATCCAAACGCTCTGTGCTTAGCTGCTTTGACTGGCAACTATTTCATTGGCTTGGATTTTTCGAGGCGAATTGAAGCCAAGCAATAAACCTGGCCTACAACCCCCCCCCATTCTCTTTCGGGGGCCTGTATGCCTCTGCCCTCCTTGGCCCTCTCTCTCCTCATCTCTGCTTTTTTCTTCCGACTAACTCTGCGACTGGACCGCGTGTCTGTCTGCCTGTCTGTCTGCCTCCTCAAACAGTCGGCAGCAATATTTTAACTGCTCAGGCGTTGCCGTAACTAGCAGCTATAATTCTTTCTATCTTCATCTCTTGTTAGTCTCTCTTTGAAGAGAGAGATTTTTCTCTGTCTAAGGCGTTTAAGCACCTCGCTCTGGTTAGAGCTGTGCGACACTTTTTGAGAGCAGATAGCAAACAAATTTCAGTCTTCTGGTGTGCTTTTTTGTTTTATTTTAATGGTCCAAAACTTATAGCTATATATTATAGTGGTTAAAAACTTTTTTGGCGGTATTTGGACCATCGTTTGATAATTTTGTCGTTGCTATAAAACGAAATTCTGCTTGGTGAGTATTTTATATTCCAGCTATCAAAGCATTTTTTCTGCGTTGCTGGCCACAGTTTTCGTTTTTTTTGTACTGCCGTTTGAAATTCCGCTGAGTTTGGAATTTATTGCATTGCATTGTAGTCTTGGTGTGCTCGTTTAGTGGTTTCTGAGCTGAAGTGGGTTACTGGGGTTGGTCCTGGCTGTCATGCCTGCCTTCCCACTGTGTCTGTCTGTCTGTCTGTCTGTCTGTCTGTCTGTCTGCCTGCCTGTCTGTCTGTCTGTCTGTCTGTCTGTCTGTCTGTCTGCCTGTGTGTGTGTGTGTCTGTCTGTCTGTCTGCCTGTGTGTGTGTGTGTGTCTCTGTCTGTCTGTCTGTCTGTCTGTCTGTCTGTCTGTCTGTCTGCCTGTGTGTGTGTGTGTCTGTCTGTCTGTCTGTCTGTCTGTCTGTCTGTCTGTCTGTCTGTCTGTCTGTCTGTCTTAGTGTCTGTCTGTCTGTCTGTCTGTCTGTCTTAGTGTCTGTCTGTCTGTCTGTCTCTGTCTGTCTGTCTGTCTGTCTGTCTGTCTGTCTGTCTGCCTGCCTGTCTGTCTGTCTGTCTGTCTGTCTATCTGTCTATGTGCCTGTCTGTTTTGTGTATGTCTGTCTGTTTGTCCGCCTTGGCTTCTTTAGTGTCTCTGGGTCTGCATTCGGTCTGTGTCTGTCTATGCCCGCCTGTCTGCCTCAGTCTCTTAGTTCCTGTATGCACCTGTCTACTGGTATGGGCCTGTCTGTCTATCCAGGCCATTACCATTCGTCTCAAATTCTTTAGCTTCTATTCAGCCCTATGGTGGCCCATGTGCTTTTCTAAAAAATCCATTTCAGCATACTCGCATGTTTGTGCATCCATTAACGATAATTGTAACGATAATTGCCACTAACTCCAGCTGTAGTCAAATTTCACATATTTCACTGTAATTTATTCTCTAGACGTCTACCGTTGAAACGCAGTGTCTTGTCCTGCATTACTTGTTTTTATATAGCATCTCTATCGCTTTTTTTCATCGTTTTCATCTTTGCCGACTTCGTAATTGTTATGCATTTTTGCAAAGGTGCCAAAACGTGGTTTAAAACGATAACATAGCAAAATTATGCTGGGCCTTTACTGTTCTGCCCAAGGAATTTCCAAGAATCTAAGTGGAAATGAGCCACTTTTTCTAGGAATGATTTGCAGGCTTTAGAAATGAACGGCCGGACAATGGCGGCGTGGGAATGATAATTAATTATTCTTTTTTTCCCACCGTCTTGCCAAATTAAGTATGCAAACTCATCAACAATATTGTATGGTTGCTGCAGTGAGTCCCTCTACAGCTGGGGGTATAACGATAAATATTATTATATATTTGTTGCTTAGTATTGATTGGGAAACGGTTGCTTTATAATTAGATTGAATTCAATGTGGCACTTTTTATCTGCTTAGGTTTTTTATTATTAGACTATAAATATGATTTTCTGTCTGAATTGGAGCCAGGTTTTCTAGGATAGCAAATTGTTAGGTGAGTTAACGGCTGGATTTCTTGTGTTGGAACAGGTGGGTTTCTGTGTTGGATTTGGAACAGGTGGGATTCTGTGTTAGATTTGGAACAGGTGGGTTTCTTGTGTTGGATTTGGAACAGGTGGGTTTCTGTGTTGGATTTGGAACAGGTGGGTTTCTTGTGTTGGATTTGGAACAGGTGGGTTTCTGTGTTGGATTTGGAACAGGTGGGTTTCTTGTGTTGGATTTGGAACAGGTGGGTTTCTGTGGTGGATTTGGAACAGGTGGGTTTCTGTGTTGGATTTGGAACAGGTGGGTTTCTTGTGTTGGATTTGGAACAGGTGGGTTTCTGTGGTGGATTTGGAACAGGTGGGTTTCTTGTGTTGGATTTGGAACAGGTGGGTTTCTGTGTTGGATTTAGAACCGGTAGGTTTCTGTGTTGGATTTGGAACAGGTGGGTTTCTTGTGCTAGATTTGGAACCGGTGGGATTCTTGTGCTAGATTTGGAACCGGTGGGATTCTTGTGCTAGATTTGGAACCGGTGGGATTCTTGTGCTAGATTTGGAACCGGTGGGATTCTTGTGCTAGATTTGGAACCGGTGGGATTCTTGTGCTAGATTTGGAACAGGTGGGATTCTTGTGCTAGATTTGGAACAGGTGGGATTCTTGTGCTAGATTTGGAACAGGTGGGATTCTTGTGCTAGATTTGGAACAGGTGGGTTTGTTGTGTTGGAACAGGTGGGATTCTTGTGCTAGATTTGGAATAGGTGGGATTCTTGTGCTAGATTTGGAACAGGTGGGATTCTTGTGCTAGATTTGGAACAGGTGGGATTCTTGTGCTAGATTTGGAACAGGTGGGATTCTTGTGCTAGATTTGGAACCGGTGGGATTCTTGTGCTAGATTTGGAACAGGTGGGATTCTTGTGCTAGATTTGGAACAGGTGGGATTCTTGTGCTAGATTTGGAACAGGTGGGTTTCTTGTGCTAGATTTGGAACCGGTGGGATTCTTGTGCTAGATTTGGAACAGGTGGGATTCTTGTGCTAGATTTGGAACAGGTGGGATTCTTGTGCTAGATTTGGAACAGGTGGGATTCTTGTGCTAGATTTGGAACAGGTGGGATTCTTGTGCTAGATTTGGAACCGGTGGGATTCTTGTGCTAGATTTGGAACAGGTGGGATTCTTGTGCTAGATTTGGAACCGGTGGGATTCTTGTGCTAGATTTGGAACAGGTGGGATTCTTGTGCTAGATTTGGAACAGGTGGGATTCTTGTGCTAGATTTGGAACAGGTGGGATTCTTGTGCTAGATTTGGAACAGGTGGGATTCTTGTGTTGGAACAGGTGGGATTCTTGTGCTAGATTTGGAATAGGTGGGATTCTTGTGCTAGATTTGGAACAGGTGGGATTCTTGTGCTAGATTTGGAACAGGTGGGATTCTTGTGCTAGATTTGGAACAGGTGGGATTCTTGTGTTGGAATAGGTGGGATTCTTGTGCTAGATTTGGAACCGGTGGGATTCTTGTGCTAGATTTGGAATAGGTGGGATTCTTGTGCTAGATTTGGAACCGGTGGGATTCTTGTGCTAGATTTGGAACCGGTGGGATTCTTGTGCTAGATTTGGAATAGGTGGGATTCTTGTGCTAGATTTGGAACAGGTGGGATTCTTGTGCTAGATTTGGAACAGGTGGGTTTCTGTGGTGGATTTGGAACAGGTGGGATTCTTGTGTTGGAACAGGTGGGATTCTTGTGTTGGAACAGGTGGGTTTCTGTGTTGGATTTAGAACAGCTGGGTTTCTGTGTTGGATTTAGAACAGGTGGGTTTCTGTGTTGGATTTAGAACAGCTGGGTTTCTGTGTTGGATTTAGAACAGGTGGGTTTCTGTGTTGGAACAGCTGGGTTTCTCTGTGTTGGAACAGGTGGTTTCTTGTGTTGGAACAGGTGGGATTCTTGTATTGAAAAAGCAAACAGGTGGGTTCTCTGTGTTGGAACAGGTGGGTTATTTGTAAAGGCCAAGTGGATAGCCTATAGACTTTGTTTGCTCTAACGTGCAAGCTTTTAATAACGTGATGTTGCCTATGATAATTCTTCAATTGATTTGCTCTTTAGTTGCCGCATTCTATCCGTAAATATCCGATCAGGCAAAACGAAAGTCCACATCAACAACATCAGCCATGTACTCTGCCTCAGTATCCTCTTCATCAACATCATCTTTGGTGTCTCCCGCCGCTGCCGCCTCCAACGCGACCTCCACCGCAGCCGCTGCCACCGGCGCCACTGCGGAAGACTCGCCGTTCTCGGCGTTCAATGGCACCGAACAAAGCACCGCTGCTGCTGCCGGTGCTAGTGGCCTTGGCAGAGCGTCTTCACCAGATACGAGCCAGTCAGCTTCCGAGTCGGCAGCTTCTGCGGCTGCGGACTCGGTCGTCGGGCCCAGATCTCCGCACAGGAAGCGCCGCTACAAGATGCAGCTAAGCCAGCCTCTCGACCAGTACAGGTGTCACGTTTGCGGCGACAAAGCTCTGGGGTTTAATTTTGACGCGGTCACCTGCGAGTCTTGCAAGGCGTTTTTTCGGCGCAACGCGTTCAAGAATATGGTATGGATTGCTTTGATTGATTTGATTGATTTATTGATTGACAGCTGTTATATAGGAGTTACCAGCTTTTTTTAAGAATCAGGGATGCCGTAGCGTATGGTCACTGATGGATTAGGTAGGGGGTCATGGGAGGATCAGGGAGGGGTCACTGATGGATTAGAGAGGGGGTCACTGAAAAATCAGGGAGGGGGTCACGGAAGGATTAGGGAGGGGGTCACGGAAGGATTAGGGAGGGGGTCACGGAAGGATTAGGGAGGGGGTCACGGAAGGATTAGGGAGGGGGTCACGGAAGGATTAGGGAGGGGGTCACGGAAGGATCGCTGCAGTGGGTCATGGAAGGATCAGGAAGAGGATAGCATGAAAGATATACTGAGATTCTACTCTACCCATTCCAAGTCCAAGCCAGCTGTATAATGCATTAACGTCGCGTATTTTCACTACCACCGCAGGATATGAAGTGCAATTTTAGCGGCAGCTGTTCGATCTCCATCAATACTCGAAAATTCTGCTCACCCTGCCGATTAAAGAAGTGCTTACCTTATCGGCATGAAGAAGGAGTTGATACTAAGTAAGACTTATTTATGATCTTTTAAAACAGTAACTATTTTTAGTTTTCTAAAAAGTTAAGTACGTGTTTACGTCGTCTCGGCTTCCTTCTACCCCTGATTATTTAGACTTAGACTCGACCTCCCTCTACCCCCTATGTACATTCCCTCTACTCTGCTCTACCCCCTACCCCCAATGTACATTCCATGGACTCGCTTCCTCCTTCTACCCCCCAATATACATTTCCTAGACTCGCCCCTCACCCCCTATACCCCTATGTACATTCCCAAGACTCGCTTCTCCCTTCTACCCCTAATGTACATTTCCTAGACTCGCCCTACCCCTTACCCCCAATGTACATTCCCTAGACTCGCCCCTACCCCTACCCCCGAATGGACATCCCTCGCCTCGCGTCTCCCTCCAACTCTACCCCTAATATACATTCCCTAGGCTCGCCTCTCCCTCTAACTCCACCTACCCCTAATGTACATCCCCTAGACTTGCTTCTCCCTTTTACCCCCAGTGTACATTTCCGAGACCCTCTACCTGTGCCATGCACACCCCAATCGTCACCCCATCGCCAATCGCAGACGAGTCGCAGCTGCAACAGCGCAGGCAGAAGACGCTCTGCAACCGCAATCGCCGCTACGTGACCACCGCAACGACAGCCTCGGCTTCGCCTATCAGTCGTCAGTCATCGACGACTGGCGATCCAGGACGGCGCTCTGTGTGCGCCTACAAACTCGAGGAGTCAAGCTTCTATCCGGACGAGACGGCTTTGAGTGAGCCCAGCGTTGAGCCGCCTCAGCGGCCGACTGTGCTCACGCTGCTAGAAGAGTGCTCAGATGGATTAGCTTCATCTAGTAGCGAGTGCAGCTGGGACTTGTACCGCCCTCTGAGTGACACCTGCACCCAACTGATGGAGGGCATTCGAGTCAGCTTGGATAACGTTGTTAATAACGTTAACGAGACCGACTCTGAGCAGATTAGCAGCACTGCTACCGACAAGGCCACTTCTTTGGAAATGCCCTTCACTATCACCCTGAGCTTTGTCCAGCGGTTTGTCAGCTTTGTGAAATGCCTGCCAGAGTTTAACTACATCGATATGGATGACAGGGTCAATTTGATAAAGGTGAGCTGCGTATGGTTGCGGGTTGTGATTGGCTAGATTAGCAATCCATGTTCTATTCCTATTAATCACCTGTAATTGACTAGATTATCAATCCATATTCTATTCCTATTAATCACCTGTGATTGGCTAGATTAGCAATCCATTATTCTATTCCTATTAATCACCTGTGATTGGCTAGATTAGCAATCCATATTCTATTCCTATTAATCACCTGTCATTGGCTAAATTAGCAATCCATATTCTATTCCTTTTAATCATGTGATTGGCTAGATTAGCAATCCATATTCTATTCCTTTCAATTATGTGATTGGCTAGATTAGCAATCCCTATTTTTGTTCACGGGCTCTCGTTGGAACAACTTGTTGTTGATCTGTTTTCATGTACATAATGTACTTTATACGAGATGCTAGGTTACGCCCAAATAGTGTTTTTCTATATGTAGCCCACATGCTGCCTCAATGCTTCAGTGCAAATTATGCATAACTGTAGCCTGTGCATGCAGATTTGCCCAATGACCACATGCTGCGTCTGTTATGCAGTTAATTGGCTTCTGTTCAATTCTGCCGCCTCAGCTGCTGCCCGCCTTATTTTGAGTCTGTCAAAGTCTCCCGCGCAGTTGCTGGGCTGCAAATTCTTCAATCTTTAATCCTTTCTACTACAGCTCTTTGTGCTCAAGCTGTTTTGGGCGGGGGGGGGAATGAGCGATTTGCTTCTTGATTCTCTGCTTTGCTTTTTTGCAATTTCTTTATTTATTTTCTTTCTGCTTGATGCCTGAGATCATCTCTTATCACAGCTTCTTTTACTTCTCCATCTTAATCTGTGCGCACCCTGGCGCAATTTTTGTCCAGGCGAGAGGCCCTGCCAGTTTGCGTCCTGTAGAATAAGTCTGACAGATCACACAAGTGTCTGTCTTTTTTTATCGTTTCGGTCTGTCTTTTGTGCGTCTTTCTGTCTGTCTGTCTGTCTGCCTGTCTGTCTGCCTGTCTGTCTGTCTGTCTGTCTGTCTGTCTGTCTGTCTGTCTGTCTGTCTGCCTGTCTGTCTGCCTGTCTGTCTGTCCTGTCTGTCTGTCTGTCTGTCTGTCTGCCTGCCTGTCTGTCTGTCTGAGAGTCTGTCTGCCTGTCTGTCTGTCTGTCTGTCTGAGAGTCTGTCTGCCTGTCTGTCTGAGAGTCTGTCTGTCTGTCTGTCTATCCGTCCTTAGCGCAGCAGTAAATTGCTTTTACAGTACAATTTATTTTCAGAAATCTCAGCAAACTGCGCATTATCAATTTGCAATATTTTCGGGCCGACTGGCCAAAGAGGCCAGTCTGCTGCAGCACAATTTTGACTTGAAACCTGCGCCATTTCTGTTGGTCATTTAGTGTCCCTTATTCATCTCTGGGTTGCTTTAACAACCCGAAAGCACATACGCCCAGAACCATCCCTTTAGCTTTTTTATCTAGTATAAGTTTAGAAGGTATAGTATATGATTATATCATTTCGGACTGCCCTAGAAGGTAAAAGTCCAGGAGTTTACAGATTTTTTTACTTCCAAACATGGAGGCGGCTGTCTGGGTGTCTGAAATATTCTGAGAGCTTTGTTATCAAGCAGAATATTTGTTTTCGTTTTTTACCCTTTGTCAATGCACTAATTTATTGTTTGCTAGCATAGGAATTCCCCGCGAAAATGATGTATATGAATGAATGTCTAACATTCGCAGCGCCTGGTGATTATTTACAACTGTCTGGTTGGGCAACACCTAACTAAATTACTATCTAGAAAAGATTTCGAAATTTTTAACTGTTAGGAAAAGGTAGGGGGCGGAGAGAGATGAGGCAGCAGCTGCCCATGCCTCAGGCCGACGCCTCTCTGCGAAAATCATGGCCGGCCCGTTTCAGATTTCCCTCACGTTGCCTTCGATTTTTGCTCTGTGTTTTTATTGCTGCTTTTTTACGGGACTGCCACTGCCCTTTTGAATTTGTGTCCGTCTGTCTGTCCTTCTGTCTGTCTGTCTGTCTGTCTGTCTGCCTGTCCGTCTGTCTGTCTGCCTGTATGTCTGTCTGTCTGTCTGTCTGTCTGTCCGTCTGTATGTCTGTCTGTCTGTCTGTCTGTCTGTCCGTCTGTCTGCCTGTCCTTCTGTCTGTCTGTCTGTCTGCCTTCCTGTCTGTCTGTCTGTCTGCCTGTCCTTCTGTCTGTCTGTCTGTCTGCCTTCCCGTCTTTCTGTCTGTCTGTCTGTCCGTCTGTCTGTCTGTATGTCTGTCTGTCTGTCTGTCTGTCTGTCTGTCTGTCTGTCTGTCTGTCTGTCCGTCTGTCTGTCTGTCTGTCTGTCTGTCTGTCTGCCTTCCTGTCTGTCTGTCTGTCTGTCCGTCTGTCTGTCTGTCCGTCTGTCTGTCTGTCTGTCTGTCTGTCTGTCTGTCTGTCTGTCTGTCTGTCTGTCTGTCTGTAACTCTGTCTGTCTGTCTGTCTGTCTTTCCGTCTGTCTGTCTGTCTGTCTTTCCGTCTGTCTGTCTGTCTGTCTGTCTTTCTGTCTGTCTGTCGGTCTGTCTGTCTGCCTGTCTTTCTGTTTGTCTGTCTGTCTGTCTGTCTGTCTTTCTGTCTGTCTCCCTGCCTGTCCTTCTGTCTGTCTGTCTCCCTGCCTGTCCTTCCGTCTGTCTGTCTGTCTGTCTGTATTTCTGTCTGTCTGTCTGCCTATTCGTCTTTCTGTCTTAGTGTCCGTTTATCCGTCCTTCTGTCTGTCTGCCTGTCTGTCTTTCTGTCTTAGTGTCTTTCTGTCTGTCTGTCTGTCTTCTCATCGTCGGGCAGTGTAGACACTTCTTAGTGTTGGGCCCTCCTCGCTTTTCGCATCTAGATTTAGTTCACTATACTACTTTTCCTGAACAGTAGTACGGTATGCAGTCACTGCCAATAAAGCTCCATACCAACACCCAGGGCGGCGTGTTCCACTTCATACTGATGCGCGGCGTTGCCATATACAATCCCGAGCTGGACAGCTTCACCTTCCTGTCCAAGGCGTCTAGCGGCCACCGGCACTCGGTGCCTCTGGCTGCCCTCACGCAGGCTCTGTCGGCCTACCCGAGCGGTCAGCAGCTGGTCGAGCGCTATCGACGCTTCATCATCGGCTATCATCGGGCCAGCTCTGGTGACCAGATGGCGCTCACCCTGCTGCAGCTGATTGAGTTCTATAATCCGTCCCGGCCTCTGCTGCGAAATATGCACCGGATTGACCGGATTCAGGCTGGCTATATAATGCTGCTGAAGAGGTGAGTGAGCGGGGGGGTTGTGAGTTCAGTGAATATGCGATTCACTGGGTGGACAAATTAGTGAATATGTGATTTAGTGATTCAGTGAGTGAACCTGTGATTCACTCACTGATTCACTCAGGGGTCTACGACAATTGACTGCCAACAAAATGACTGCCAGAAAAATGATGCTCCTAAAGTTTAGCACTCGTGAACTTGTGATTGTGATTTATGATTCGTGAACTTGTGATTGTGATTTGTGATTCTTGAACTTGTGATTGTGATTTGTGATTCGTGAACTTGTGATTCGGTGAGTTAGTGAACCTGTGATTCGGTGAGTTAGTAAACTTGTGATTTAGTGAGTTAGTGAACATGTGATTCAGTGTGTGAGTGAACATGTGATTCAGTGAGTTAGTGAACATGTGATTCAGTGAGTGAGTGAACCTGTGATTCAGTGAGTTAGTGAACCTGTGATTCAGTGACTGAGTTAGTGAACCTGTGATTCAGTGAGTGAGTGAACCTGTGATTCAGTGAGTTAGTGAATCTGTGATTCAGTGAGTGAGTGAACCTGTGATTTGGTGAGTGAGTGAACCTGTGATTCGGTGAGTGAGTGAACCTGTGATTCGGTGAGTTAGTGAACATGTGATTCAGTGAGTTAGTGAAGCTGTGATTCAGTGAGTGAGTGAACCTGTGATTCGGTGAGTGAGTGAACCTGTGATTCGGTGAGTGAGTGAACCTGTGATTCGGTGAGTGAGTGAACCTGTGATTCGGTGAGTGAGTGAACCTGTGATTCGGTGAGTTAGTGAACATGTGATTCAGTGAGTGAGTGAACCTGTGATTCAGTTAGTTAGTGAACATGTGATTCAGTGAGTGAGTGAACCTGTGATTCAGTGAGTGAATGAACCTGTGATTCAGTGAGTTAGTGAACATGTGATTTAGTGAGTTAGTGAACCTGTGATTCAGTGAGTGAATGAACCTGTGATTCAGTGAGTTAGTGAACATGTGATTTAGTGAGTTAGTGAACCTGTGATTCAGTGAGTGAGTGAACCTGTGATTCAGTGACTGAGTGAATGCTAGCAGCAGCCATCTCCAGCCGCAAGCCCCTGCTCGGCACCGCAGGCACATCGAGAGCGTGCAGCCCACCCAGCAGGCCCGCCGCGTGTTCTTCGACCTGATGAACCGGCTGAGCGAGCTGGACAGCATCGCCACGGACTTCAGCCAACTCTGCCACGTTGTCGGCTTCCGCTGCGAAGAGCTGAACCCCCTGCTGTTGGAGATCTTCGAGCTGTCCAACGGCAGGCCCGGAGATTCCAGGCCATCGTCTCTGTTCGACCAGCCGCCTCCGCCTCCGCCGCCGCCGCCGCCGCCGCCCCCGCCTCCCTACACAATGCGGGACTTTCATCAGCACCATCAGCAGCTGTACGCTGCGGCTGCGACCTTCTTTCATCAGCAGCAACAGCCGCCCCTACAGCCGGCGCCCCATCACCAGCCCCAGCATCATCGCCAGCATCAGAGAAGTCATTATTTCAAATGCGAGCCAACTGTGCCCAGGTGAAATAAAAACATTAGCTGCAAACTATCATTTATCACTATTGATATCGTGTGTAAGAACTTGTTCATAAAATCAACAACAACTTATAAAATTCGTATGTGTGGATCGATATTAATTGATTTTGTGTCCTGTGTCGTATTTTTGTAAATATTACTATACCGGTACATGCTAAATGTTGTTTCTAAGAACTAGCTTCTATATTCAGCTTTGTAATTGTAGTTTTAATATTATTAAATATCGCGGTAAATAACTTCTACCATTTTTTATTTTAGTCTGTCATACTTTGTTTTCTTTGTTGTGCAATTTTGTGTAGCTTTTTGCCGATTTATTTTGTTATAGTTTTTTGTTATATAGCTTGTAGTAGTATAGTTTGCGTACAATCTGCTGGCTTAAAGTACACCCACCCTCATCCAAACCTCTAACCTCCAATGTTACACTCACCCCCATCCAAATCTCTAACCCCCAATGTGCACTCAACTCCCATCCAAATCTCTAACCCCCAATGTACACTCACCCCCATCCAAATCTCTAACCCCCAATGTACACTCACCCCCATCCAAATCTCTAACCCCCAATGTACACTCACCCCCATCCAAATCTCTAACCCCCAATGTACACTCAACTCCAGTCCAAATCTCTAACCTCCAATGTTACACTCACCCCCATCCAAATCTCTAACCCCCAATGTACACTCAACCCCCTCCAAACCTCTAACCCCCAATGTACACTCACACCCTCAACCTCTAACCCCCAATGTACACTCGCCCTAATCCAACCCTCTAACCCCAGTTCACACCAGCTTTTTTAAGTTAAAGATTTTGTTTTTTCGTATAATTTTTGACTTGGCGCCAACAGACGAAAAAAGTTATTGAATTTTTCGGTCAATTATTTTGACGGCCTCCTTCCAGACAAGCAAATTTCCCGTCAGAGTTCTTAGTTCGCTAAAAATGTAATGAAAACTTTGCATCAGTTTACTGAGTTGTTGTTGCTTAATTGAATTATTAATTAAAACTTGACTATGTCGAGTCGCTGTTTCAGTTTAGAATTATTCGGACAATTGTGCCACCAAGACTACTTCTATTAGTGTCAATTGCATTATCTGTAACTTGAAGTTAATCGAATTCGCCAATCGCAGTATCGAATTCCGTTTACTTGTAAATTAATTTCAGTAGCTAATAGTATTCTTTTTCTTCTATCTCTACTGTTCTCAATGTATTTGTTTTTACTCGCCACTTCTGCCGGAATTCGCACTAAAAATAATCTTTCTCGCTACTTATTAAGTAGTAAGTTTTATTCACAACAGTTACTAAATAAATTTCCCTCTCGTGATTGCTAACAGCAATTTTATATAACGAAATTTGTATTTTATTCAGTCAGGGATGAGCAGATGCTGATTTTCTACAGTATACGATTGCTAAATTGAAAATAGCATGACTTTCTATTAGGATTATTTTGTTTTATTTATCTAGCTCGCAACATTGCAGGCCACCCAGCAGCTATTTAAAATGTACAGCAACAATGTATTCGCGCATTGCCTACTTTCAGTAGAAATGTCAGCCTATGGCTTGCACACGCGTTTTTGTGTATTAAAATGATTTATCATCAGTCAATTGTCATATTATCTCTGATCTGTTGGATATCTTTAAAAGCCTGACTGCACCACACAAGCTTAGCCGGAAATATATAAATGTGCTAAACAACACGACCTCCCATGTTTTATAAAAGTTTATTGTTTCACGAACCTACGACTGCTTGTGTTTGAATTTCTGGCTTATTTTCTATTTTAATATCTAATATACAAATACTCCGCATAAAGCAATTTCCCATAGCTTCAGTCTAGCAACTTGAAAAAATAAAATAAACAAAGTATTAAAAATATACTGTTCAACGATTTACTTGGTAATACGGAAAATGAAAAGAAGTAATTGACATGCGTTCTCTATCTCTGTAACGATGAGCTCTTTGTATTTTTGTATTTTACAGTCCGACAAGCAGAAGTGTAGGCTATGTGAAGATTGACGGGAAGAATAATTAATAAACCGCTTCTTTAAAACAGATTCTACAGGGGTATTCCTAGACGAGAAAATCGCGGGACAATGTCAAAAGGCGAATTCTAATTAGGGAATCCAAAATATTCCCGAAGAGGGAATCTTACAGAGAAAATTCCTAAAACTATAAAATCGAAATCAAGGAATTTCCTAATTGTAGAATTCTATGGGAATTACAAGCATGGAAAATCCTAAGGGAATTCCCAAAAAAAGGAGAATCGTAGGGAAATCCCTAACTGGAGAACTCTAAGGGAATTCCCAGTAAGGAAACTTTAGGAAATTCCCAAAATGGAGAATCCCGGGGAAATTCCCAAATAGAGAATCCTACAGGAATTCCTAAAACAGAAAGTCCCAATAGAATTCAAAATCGCGGAAAACATCAATCAGAGAACTACCCAATCGGGGAATCCCAGTCCTAGGGGAATTACAAAATCGAAGAATTCTAATGAATTTCCGAATGAATGGGGATCCAAAATCCTAAGTCCTACACGGGGGATTCCCAATAGATAATAGCTGAGGGGAATTCAGAAGGCAATCCCTAGCTAGCCATGCCAGGCCGCTTAGTCACTGGTTTTCATCGGCTCGAGTCCGCAAAGCGGCGTCCTCCGCCCTGACCAGCGCGTCGTAGCCGGCAAACAGGGCGTACGCGCACAGCGCCACCGCCGTTAGCGCCGTCAATCGGCGCCGAGAATTCTGCGCCGCCCGACTAGACGCGTCGGTAGCGCCGACAACGTCGGAAACTGGCTGGGCGCCGTCGAGCTCGTCGCTAACGACCGAATCGACGTGTTTCCGACGCAGCCGGCTCTGGTCGGCGACCATGGCTGGATAGCGGACCCGGTAGAACGCGTCGAAACTGGCCTGGATGTCGCGGACTCGAATGTCCACGTCGGCAACAGTAGAGTCGGCCGTCGATGAGGATTGAGAAGGCCGGCTGGTCCTGGCGGAACTGCTGTAGCGGCGAGAATTGCATCATCCATTGTTGATTGCATTATAAACAGAATCTATAGCAATAAATACCCCTCACCCTTTCCGCTGACTGTCATCGAAGCTCCGCCTGCTGTTCTCATTCCCCAGCACTTTGTAGGCATTGGACAGGGCATTGAACTGTCTGGAGGCGTCTGGCGACTTGTTCACGTCTGGGTGCACCAGCTTGGACTTGGCGTAGAAGGCCGATTTAATCTCGCGTTGAGTTGCTTGGCGATCAACGCCGAGCACATCGTAGGGGCTGCTGCTGGACTGCCGACGGGACGAAGATAACGATGCGCTGCGGCGCTGCCTTCGAAGCTGCAGCCACGACTGCAGCTGGCAACAGTGGGGCCCGCGGCGACACAGCTGCTGCGGGGGTGGGGGGGGGCGTTTCAATGCCGATTCTATCCGGTGTCGCCTATGGAAGTCGAAACTATTAGAGGCGCATGGGAATCCCGATTTTTATTTGGGATTGGCTGGGGAATCCATATTTTTCATTTAGGATTGGCTGGGGAATCCATATTTTTCATTTAGGATTGGCTGGGGAATCCATATTTTTCATTTAGGATTGGCTGGGGAATCCATATTTTTTATTTAGGATTGGCTGGGGGAATCCATATTTTTCATTTAAGATTGGCTGGGGAATCCCCTTTTTTATTAGCGATTGTCTCGGGAATCCAGATTTTTATTAGCGAATGGCTGGGGAATCCCGATTTTCATTTGTGATTTTCTGGAGAGTAATATTGATTTCTTACTTTGGGGAATCCCAAGTACTTAATTTGGGGTTGCCTGGGAAATCTAATTTATTGGTTCTCGAGCTTTATCTAGGAACCAGCTGGGGAAGTGCTGTCATTATTTTGCTGAAATATCGCATAAAATTCAAGTCGTTAATGCCAGGGTTCACTACAAAGCAGTCAGGGAATTCCGCAGAACACCTGTAGCAACGATCGCTAGTATTTGACAAAAGAATCAAGTCAAAGTCTATGCTGAGACTGTGAAGCTGTCACTTTTATTACTTTCCAAAGATCAACGGGTTATGAATATAATATTAATGTCAAAATTAGGGAGACACTGCAAGGTCAAAGTATTACTATGCTAAATTCTACATAATACAAAATCTAGATATTTTCTCACGGCACCTATTCAAAACTACTGAAAGTAGCTAGATCAGTGAAAAATCTTTTAGTTTGGTCGAAAACGATAGAGAAAAAACGTTTTAAAAAAACTAAAGTGTAGAAAACATAGTATACTAGGCGCTATTAAAGTTATTTCTATATAGTCTACTCACTAAGAGCTTCAATAAATGTAATCAATAAAAATCTCAAGGCCATAACAGATCTGATTTTTTATGGTATGTGCAGCTACAACGCAGGTAAAAACTTGACGATATCAAAGCTAATGGATTTTTTATAGACAAGAAGAAAATTTTAGAAACGCTTTTCCTAGTTTTTCTACTTTGAGTAGTGCAATTCAGACTTGAAGTTTTATTTGATTTGTGTTCAGCTATAATTTAAGCCTTGAGAAATAGATTTTTCTGTAGGAAAAAATCAAATAACAAAAACTCATCATAAACACTAATTAGCAGTTATAATTATTGAATATACTTTATAATCTACAATTATATAGAAAACTACTATTCTAATGAAAAAAAGTGTTCCTATTTAACTTGATGCTACATGCGATTTGATCTTGTTGTTGGATAATGAAATGACACAAAAGGACGTCTTGTTGCCGCCTTTTTTCAAGTCTAGTGATCCAGGATGCGGAGGTTGCCGCTGACAATTTTGTTCTCCAGAATGGCGCCAGCAGGGATGTCAATTCGTTCACCGTGATTAGCAATGATAATCACCGTGCCCTGAGGGGCAGTGACGGAGGGGGTGAGTCATTGACTGTGTTCAGCATTTGCTGTTTTTTGTTGAGACTCATTATTCACTTAGTAATATTGCTATTAAATCTGTCATTTCAAATGGAACACGAATCAGACCTTTAGATAACTCAGCTCACTCAGAGAATCCAGCTCAGCTCACTCAGAGAATCCAACTCAGCTCACTCAGAATCCAGCTCAGCTCACTCAGAGAATCCAACTCAGCTCAATCAGAGAATCCAACTCAGCTCACTCAGAGAATCCAACTCAGCTCACTCAGAGAATCCAGCTCAGCTCACTCAGAGAATCCAACTCAGCTCACTCAGAATCCAGCTCAGCTCACTCAGAGAATCCAACTCAGCTCACTCAGAGAATCCAACTCAGCTCACTCAGAGAATCCAACTCAGCTCACTCAGAGAATCCAACTCAGCTCACTTAGAGAATCCAACTCAGCTCACTTAGAGAATCCAGCTCAGCTCCCTCAGAGAATCCAACTCAGCTCACTTAGAGAATCCAGCTCAGCTCACTCAGAGAATCCAACTCAACTCACTCAGAGAATCCAACTCAGCTCACTTAGAGAATCCAACTCAGCTCACTCAGAGAATCCAACTCAGCTCCCTCAGAGAATCCAACTCAGCTCACTTAGAGAATCCAGCTCAGCTCCCTCAGAGAATCCAACTCAGCTCACTCAGAATCCAGCTCAGCTCACTCAGAGAATCCAACTCAGCTCACTTAGAGAATCCAGCTCAGCTCCCTCAGAGAATCCAACTCAGCTCACTCAGAGAATCCAGCTCAGCTCACTCAGAGAATCCAACTCAGCTCACTCAGAATCCAGCTCAGCTCACTCAGAGAATCCAACTCAGCTCACTCAGAGAATCCAACTCAGCTCACTCAGAATCCAGCTCAGCTCACTCAGAGAATCCAACTCAACTCACTCAGAGAATCCAACTCAGCTCACTTAGAGAATCCAACTCAGCTCACTCAGAGAATCCAACTCAGCTCCCTCAGAGAATCCAACTCAGCTCACTTAGAGAATCCAGCTCAGCTCCCTCAGAGAATCCAACTCAGCTCACTCAGAATCCAGCTCAGCTCACTCAGAGAATCCAACTCAGCTCACTTAGAGAATCCAGCTCAGCTCCCTCAGAGAATCCAACTCAGCTCACTCAGAGAATCCAGCTCAGCTCACTCAGAGAATCCAACTCAGCTCACTCAGAATCCAGCTCAGCTCACTCAGAGAATCCAACTCAGCTCACTCAGAGAATCCAACTCAGCTCACTCAGAATCCAGCTCAGCTCACTCAGAGAATCCAAAGTCAGCTCACTCAGAGAATCCAACTCAGCTCACTCAGAGAATCCAACTCAGCTCACTCAGAGAATCCAACTCAGCTCACTCAGAGAATCCAACTCAGCTCCCTCAGAGAATCCAGCTCAGCTCACTCAGAGAATCCAACTCAGATCACTTAGAGAATCCAACTCAGTCATTAAGATTATTCCTGTCACTCAAACTATGACTCAGCAGTGCATCCAGACAATCCCACCTTGAGCACGACATTCTTGCCGAAGGTAACATCGCCGGACACGGTCAGATGATCCAGCTCCAAGCAGTCCGGTATGTTCTCAAAGCGAGACAGGAAGTCCTTCACCTTCTTGAACGAGGTGCCCAGCTTAACCAGGGGAACGGTGAGGAAGTTTCGCTTGTGAGACAGAGTCAGCCTACCCTGGTGCAGGGTGTACAGGTTGGACATGACCAACAGCAGGTCGGAGCAGGTTTTCACTGGCAAGAATCGACTGCGGGGCACGTTAACTCCCACTGCTCCGTTGAAATTCTTGATGGCCGCACCAACAGCTTCTTCGAGTTGAAGCACTCGGGCACCGTTGTCAAGGGTCTTGGGATTGACAATCACTTCCATGTGCATGTTGCGCTGCTCAACATTGCGCTTCACAGCCGCCAGGGACACCCACAGGTTGTTAGTGTTGAAGATGTTGAACTTGCGAACTGATGTGAACTCGTCCACGTGCTGGGATGGCACCTGCGTTCGGGATTGCCCGGTTTTGCTGTCACTTTCATGGATAGAAAGAGTTTTATAAAAGCGATTTCTATTAAAGCGATTCCTGAAGGCGATTTCTATCGGGGCGATTCTTGAAAGCGATTACTTAATCAGCGATTCTTGAAGGCGATTTCTAAAAGGGCGATTCTCAAATGCAATTCTTAAAGCGATTACTATATCAGCGATTCCTAAAAGGGCGATTCTTAAAGGCGATTTCTAAAAGGGCGATTATTAAAGGTGATTCCTAAAAGGTCGATTCTCAAAGGCAATTCCTAAAAAGGCGATTCTTGGAGGCGATTCTTAAAGGCGATTTCTATCAGGGCGATTCTTAAAGGCGATTTCTATCAGGGCGATTCTTAAAGGCGATTTCTATCAGAAGGATTCTTAAAGGCGATTTCTATCAGAAGGATTCTTAAAGGCGATTTCTATCAGGGCGATTCTTGAAGGCGATTTCTATTAGGGCGATTCTTAAATGCAATTCCTAAAAGGTGGATTTTCAAAGGCTATTCCTAAATGGCGATTCTCAAAGGCGATTCCTAAATGGCGATTTTTGGAGGCGATTTTTATTGGGGCGATTCTCGGAGGCGATTTCTATCGGGGCGATTCTTGAAGGCGATTTCTATCGGATCGTTTCTTGGAGGCGATTTCTATAGGGGCGATTCTTGAAGGCGATTTCTATCGGATCGTTTCTTGGAGGCGATTTCTATAGGGGCGATTCTTGAAAGCGGTTTCTATCGGAGCGATTCTTGGAGGCGAATTCTATCCGGGCAATTCTTGGAGGCGATTTTTATTGGGGCGATTCTCCGAGGCGATTTCTATCGGGGCGATTCTTGAAAGCGATTTCTATCGGAGCGATTCTTGGAGGCGATTTCTATCAGGGCGATTTTTAAAGGCGATTTCTATTGGGGCGATTCTTGGAGGCGATTTCTATCAGGGCGATTCTTGGAGGCGAATTCTATCGGGGCGATTCTTGAAGGCGATTTCTATTGGGGCGATTCTTGGGGGCGATTTCTATCGGGGCGATTCTTGAAGGCGATTTCTATCGTGGTGATTCTTAAAGGCGATTTCTATCAGGGAGATTCTTGAAGGCGATTTCTATCGGGGCGAATTTAAAAGGCATTTTCTATCCAAGCAAATATTAATTATTGGCTTCACGAACCTGAGCAATCTCAAGCAGACGAAGTTTGCCATCGTACTCAACAAGGGTACCACCTTTCACATCGGCTCGAGTCTTTTCAGTAACTTCCATTAGAAATTCGCAAGGCGGCCTATTGTACTTCTCCGGGTGTTCAAGAAAATCGACCAAGTTCAAGTCAACAGTGGCGCCCAGGTTGTCAATATTGGCTACGAACATCCACTTCTTGCCCATAGCAAGGAACTGGTCTAGAAGGCCACTACGAGCTAGCGAGCGATAGATATCGCCATGACCAGGCGGGTACCAGGCCTCTTTGTCATCATTGGCAAGCGATTCAGGTAGCGGTAGGAGAGACTCCCGATTTACTCTGGGATACTGCGACTGCTGGAAGCTATGAATCGGCACCTGGATATGCTGGTATTTGCGCAGCACCTTCTCAGTCTCGGCGTGGGTATTGAATGAGTTCATCAGCACTAGCGGCACGTTGCAGCCGTACTTCTTGTTGAAGTGCTCCAATTGTTGAATATTGATGTCAAGAAAGGTGAGATCGGACCGAACGCTGATCAAGGATTTAGCTCCGGTGCAACCCATTGAAGTGCCGAGGCCTCCGTTAAGCTTAATGACAACCAGAGTGTCAAGCAGACTGCGCATCTCCAGCGAGTCAAATTTGTCCAGCGATGCATAAGGCAGGATGGACTTATCGTCAAGAATTTGAATCCGGTTCCAATCTATCTCGCTGCCCGCCTCTTTAAGGTAGCGCTCGAATATTTCGGTGAACGCGTCCAGTTGGGATGCCATATGAGGCCTGTCAGCTTCATCGCAAGTCTCCAGCAGATGCTGCAGCTCACGACGCATCACCGACTCAGCGTCTGTTTGGGTCAGCTTCTTGAAGCTGTCCTGCGACGGGGTTCGCCGATGCCCGGGAACGAAGGCTGGTTGCGTGTGCGGCGTGCTCATGACTTATGCTGGTAATTCAGTTCTTTGATTTATTTATCAAGTTTGAAATTAAGTACTTCAAGCCTTGCTTCATAAGAGTGATAAGTTTGGTAGCGAATTACATCAAATTTAATCAAATAATGAAGTAAAAACTACAAAAAAAACAGCGCAAGAACAAAGTTGTTTTTTTATAAATCTATTTCCAGTTTTCGAGAGTAGTGCATCTGCATCGATTCTGTAGCAATTTGCAAACACAAACCAACACAGGTTTCCTTAGCTGAGGACTGATAAGTGTTACGTGATGGGGGGGGGGTAACTTTACTAGTGTACATTGAGGGTAGAGATTCTCACGGGAGTGAGTGTACATTGGGGGTAGGGGTTCTCGCGGGAGTGGGTGTACATTGAGGGGTAGAAATTGTCACGGGAGTGGGTGTACATTGGGGGTAGGGGTTCTCGCGGGAGTGGGTGTACATTGAGGGGTAGAAATTGTCACGGGAGTGGGTGTACATTGGGGGTAGGGGTTCTCGCGGGAGTGGGTGTACATTGAGGGGTAGAAATTGTCACGGGAGTGGGTGTACATTGGGGTAGGGGTTCTCGCGGGAGTGGGTGTACATTGAGGGGTAGAAATTGTCACGGGAGTGGGTGTACATTGGGCGGTAGGGGTTCCCGCGGTAGTAGGTGTACATTGGAGGGTAGGGGTTCTCGCGGTAGTGGGCGTACAGTGGGGGTAGGGGTTCTCGCGGGAGTGGGCGTACAGTGGGGGGTAGGGGTTGTCATGGGAGTGGGTGTACATTGGGGGATAGGAGTTCTCATGGGAGCGGGTGTACATTGGGAGTAGGGGTTGTCACGGGAGTGGTTGTACATTGGATGTAGGGATTCTCACAGGAACAGTTGGGGTGGTTCTCAAGAAAAAGTGCGCATTAAAGACAGAAATACGCAAAAAAAGAATGGCAGAAGACTTGAGCAACAATTTAATCAGCATCATCGCACAAATCAGCCAGAGCAACTTCAGCTTCATTAGCAACTGGTCGTTCTGCATCAACTACTTGAGGATTATACTCAGCCGCTAATTTAGCTAGACAGTCGGGCGACTGATTCGAACGCCGCCGCCGAATAGAGACCAGCAAACGAAGACGCTGGTGAAAGTCTAAATTGTAACGCTTAGATAATTCTGGTAAATCAACTGAATGACTGGAGGATAGATGAGCCAGCAGCTGCCGGTCTGTGCCAGTCTGTTGGCACAGTGGACAGGTCAGATGTTCAGCAGCTTCGGTGGCAGCAGAGGCGGCATCTGCAGTCACTGACTCGGTTGCTGTTGGCAAAGGCCGATCGCAGTACAGTTCGATGTCGTCATCTGGTTGAGCATTCCTGGACAAAGGCAAAGAGCTGGAAGCGTTAACCCTACTATTATTATTAATTACACCTGCCCAAATACCTAATGGGCGCATCTGAAGGCTGCGTACGGCTGTTCAGTCCAAGGGGGGTCGCCACACACACCCTCGATTACCCCAGCTAATGCTGGCACCCATTTTACAGCTGGGTGAACTGAAGCAATGCAGAGTTAAGTGTCTTGCTCGAGGACACTAATTGTTTCGAGTGGGATTAGGAATCGAACCCCAGACCTTCACGTCGTGAGTCCGACGCTCTTAGGCCACAAGGTTGTAACAAAATTGAAACAAACAAACCTTGACACGACGACATTTTCGACATCATCAGTCTCGCCAGCTTCCTCGCAGCTGTCTTCATCCTCTGATGAAGCCGCCACAGACGCGGCCCTGGAGCCGGCAGACGAGGACGGCGTTGCCAAAGAATTTGGATCGGCTCCAATCGATAGTCGAATCCGTTGAAATCCGTTCGGTTTTAAATAGGCGCTAATAAAGTACTTGGCGTACTTGCTACTGTTGTCTGGCTTAATGCGACGATGATTGCGCTTGCGCATGTGCTCCTTGAGCACGAACCGGGTGCGGAACTCTTTCTCGCAGTAGAGACAGATTTGGCTGGATGTTTTGGCATGGCGAGTGGGTATGATATCCGTTTTCTTTAACAGACAATTGTTTTCGATACATATCGGCTCATATACTTTTTCTAGTAGAAGTAGAAATTTATTTTAAATACATAACGGCTAAGACCTTCTTCTTGCAAAAATTCGTTTTCGATACATATCGGCTAATAGAAATTTTCTAGTAGAAGTAGAAAGTTATTTTCGATACATATCGGCTAATAGACGTTTTTCTAGTAGAAATTTGTTTTCGTTACATATCGGCTAATAGACATTTTTCTTGTAGAAATTTGTTTTCGATGCATATTGGCTAATGGAATTCTTCTTTGTGAGAGTTGTTTTCGATACATTGGCAAATAAAACTTCTTCTAGGATATAAAGCTATTTCGATACATTTGGAAGTAGTAAACTCTCTCTTTGTAGACATATTTATGATACATATCGTTCATAAATTCATTTACTTCAAAAATTTGACACAGAACATTTCAAAACAGCCAATTGTACACAGCATAAATTAAAGCATACTTGGTAATCATATCGCCGAGACGCTGTAACAATTCGCCAACAAAGACCATATTGTCCGGCTCGCCCAACCAGAAGCTGTGCTCCTCGGCTAGGTGCTCAAATATCTTCGTTCTGAAAGCGAAATACACAAAATTAAAACACCCAATATTCAAGTAATACAATTTTGAGAAAGCCAAAACTGTTAAAAAAAACCAACCGACTCAAGTTGACATCATTGCAAAAGATGCAAGGAAACTTTTCTAGCGATAATCGTTCCTTCTGATATAGTTCAAGAACTCGAGTCTAAAATTTTTACAAAAAATTAGTAAAAATACAGAAAAATGCGCATATTTCTACTGATACAGCTGAATAGTAGTATAAATCGGATAAAACGCGTACCAATCGATTTTCGTGAAGTTTATTGCGCAATTTAGCATCGTCTGGATTGTCATACGATAGGAATAAATATTCTTGCTTGGTCGTAGCAGTTGGGTCACTTTGGCTGCCTGGTGTATAGTGAATAGAGGGCGATTTTCTCAGCGAATAGAGGGCAATTTTCTCAGTGAATAGAGGGCGATTTTCTCAGCGAATAGAGGGCAATTTTCTCAGTGAATAGAGGGCGATTTTCTCAGTGAATAGAGGGCGATTTTCTCAGTGAATGAAGGGTGATTTTCTCCGTGAATTAAGGGCGATTTCTTAACGAATAGAGGGTGATATTATTGTTAAAATGACTAAATCACTATTAGACTTACCTTCAGCTTTATCAGTTTCATTTCGAAACACAAAGCAATGTTGTGATGCGGTTTCGCTGCTAATTGACTTGCGCCAGTAAGACAGGTATCTAAAAAGTAATTATTAATTTTAATTTAATTTAATTTTTACATAACTTAGATAAATTTCAACTACTGATTCGTTTATAAAAAACAAAATCTACTTACTCAGGCAGCTCGGCAATATTATCAATAGCGTCAATAACTAAACTATGTACCTCCATCAGATGCTGCTCTAAAACGGAAGTATCAAGGTTGCCACAGTTGCTATTGAATTCAAACGATTCATTGCAATCGTTAAATAGACAGAGCACTTTGTTAGCCATTACGCCTGGCTGGTACTGATGTATATTCGCAAGAGCTGAAATTGAGTGTAGTTATTTTCGAAATAATAAAACTGCTGATAAGAGCGAGTGTTCATTGGGGTGGCTGAGGGGTAAGGGAAGAGCGAGTGTTCATTGGGGTGGCTGAGGGTAAGGGAAGAGCGAGTGTACATTGGGGTGGCTGAGGGGTAAGGGAAGAGCGAGTGTACATTTGGATTCTTAAGCGGTAAGGGAAGAGCGAGTGTACATTGGAGTGGCTGAGGGGTAAGGGAAGAGTAAGTGTACATTAGAATTGCTAAGGGGTAAGGGAAGAGCGAGTGTACATTTAGATTGTTATTAAGGGGTAAGGGAAGAGCGAGTGTACATTAGGATTGCTAAGGGGTAAGGGATGAGCAAGTGTACATTTAGATTGTTATTAAGGGGTAAGGAAAGAGCGAGTGTACATTTAGGTTCGCTGAGAGTTAAGGTTGGTTCTAAAAAGCAGTTAGTTAAAATGATTTGACAAATGCAAATCAAGTTTTATTAATTATCAACCTGCTCTGGCACAGCAGCTTTAAGCGGAAATATGTATTTATAATATGTATATTATTTTCGCTTCATCCACAACAATAATTAGCAATATAGAAATTAGTGATGCTTTATACATAATGTATGCACTTCTCTAATGACTGAGAGCTAAAAAAACTTAGAGAGTGGACAATAAAATTAACCATTCATTAATTGGCATGCACACAATTGTAAATAAATTCAACAGTTATATAAAAATAAATAGAAAAATAGTTCAAATTGAATAAAATAATTGGCATGCAATATTATAAATTCAATTAATTTTGACGAAGTAATTGGGATTTAAAAGCCTATTTTAAGCAGTAAAAATTGGCGGTCATACAAAAGCAATAGGGGAATTATTTAATAAGGATATTTACACGCCTCATGCAATTTCTAATTTTCAAAATAAATTAGAAAAATTCAACGATTGTAAATAAGAAAAATGCTCACATAGGAAAAATAGAGACAAACTAATGGCAGAAGCGATGTTATTTGGCAAAAAAAAATAATTATAAATAGGCGAAAAAGGTCTGTAAACAGGCTAAACTGAACCAATTGAGAATGCATTTTGATTTTGTGCTGCGGCAGAGGCTTCTGGTGAGTAAAAATGATGTGCATAATACTAGTAGTTACAGCAGCACGGAGCCGCAAGCTGACAAGATATATTTGTAAGAATAAATGAATTACATTGACTTCTTAATGTCCAACAATTCTTGTTAGTTTGTACAGTTGACTTAAGTTTAATAGACAGACAGACAGACAGACACAGAGACTAAAACAGACAGACAGACAGACAGACAGACAGACAGACAGACAGACATACAGACAGACAGACAGACAGACAGACAGACAGACAGACAGACAGACAGACAGACAGACAGACAGACAGACAGGAAGGCAGACAGAAAGACATACAGACAGAGACAGACAGACAGACAGACAGACAGACATACATACAGACAGACAGACAGACAGACAGACATACAGACAGACATACAGACAGACAGACAGACAGACAGACAGACAGACATACAGACAGACAGACAGACAGACAGACAGACAGACAGACAGACAGACAGACAGACAGACAGACAGACAGACAGACCCAGACAGACAGACAGACAGACAGACAGACAGACAGACAGACAGACCCAGACAGACAGACAGACAGACAGACAGACAGACAGACAGACAGACAGACAGACAGACAGACAGACAGACAGACAGACAGACAGACAGACAGACAGGAAGGCAGACAGAAAGACATACAGACAGAGACAGACAGACAGACAGACAGACATACATACATACAGACAGACAGACAGACAGACAGACATACAGACAGACATACAGACAGACAGACAGACAGACATACAGACAGACAGACAGACAGACAGACAGACCCAGACAGACAGACACAGTCAGTCAGCGCCTAAGACTTAAACACAGCAGAGGCGGACATGAGGATATTCTTCAGCTGGTTATTCCTCTCGGCCATCTCCAGCTTCTCCCGCTCGGTCTGGTCCAGCAGGGCCTGCAGTCGCTCAGCATTCCGCTGAGCAGACTTCACCTCTTTCACCAGTCTGGCCTCATTTGCCGCTTTCTCGCGTTCAAGCACGCGCAGCGCCTCTTGCGCTTTTTCGGCGTCAGCCGTAGCGCCGCGTAGTTTGGCGCATTCCGCCTCCAGAGCGGCCGAGCGCTGAGCTTGGCGCCTAGCAACCGCTTGACAACGGGACAGTGCGTCGGATTGAGCGGCGGCGTAGGCAATTAAAGATTCTTCGCTGAGTTGACAGGCTTGCAGCTTGGATTCGTACAGTGTGAGCAGGTCTGAGACTCGCGTGTCCTTCAGCTGTGCAAAAGTTTTTGTTAGAGGGAGGGGGTGGTTATGAATGCAAATGAAATGCTGGCGTCCTTAAAGTACCATTGATGATTTTAAGAGTCTTCGGCGACAATGTCCCACAACTAGCTGGTACAGATGAAAGCAGTCAGGATGCTTACTGAGGACTCAGGGTGGTCACTGAAGAGACTCAGGGGAGTCACTCAAGAGACTCAGGGTGGTCACTGAAGAGACTCAGGGGAGTCACTCAAGAGACTCAGGGTGGTCACTGAAGAGACTCAGAGTGGTCATTCAGAGACTCAGGGTGGTCACTGAAGAGACTCAGGGTGGTCACTCAGAGACTCAGGGTGGTCACTCAGAGACTCAGGGTGGTCACTGAAGAGACTCAGGGTGGTCACTCAGAGACTCGGAGTGGTCACTGAAGAGACTCAGGGTGGTCATTCAGAGACTCAGGGTGGTCACTCAGAGACTCAGGGTGGTCACTCAGAGACTCAGGGCGGTCACTCAGAGACTCAGGGTGGTCACTCAGAGACTCAGGGTGGTCACTGAAGAGACTCAGAGTGGTCACTCAAGAGACTCAGAGTGGTCACTGAAGAGACTCAGAGTGGTCACTCAGAGACTCAGAGTGGTCACTCAGGGACTCAGGGTGGTCACTCAGAGACTCGGAGTGGTCACTGAAGAGACTCAGGGTGGTCATTCAGAGACTCAGGGTGGTCATTCAGAGACTCAGAGTGGTCACTCAGAGACTCAGGGTAGTCACTCAGAGACTCAGGGTGGTCACTCAGAGACTCAGAGTGGTCACTGAAGAGACTCAGGGTGGTCATTCAGAGACTCAGGGTGGTCATTCAGAGACTCAGAGTGGTCATTCAGAGACTCAGGGTGGTCACTCAGAGACTCAGGGTGGTCACTCAAGAGACTCAGGGTGGTCACTCAAGACTCAGAGTGGTCACTGAAGACTCAGAGTGGTCACTGAAGACTCAGGGTGGTCACTGAAGACTCAGGGTGGTCACTGAAGAGACTCAGGGTGGTCACTCAAGAGACTCAAAATGGTCACTGAAGACTCAGGGTGGTCACTGAAGAGACTCAGGGTGGTCACTCAAGAGACTCAGGGTGGTCACTCAGAGACTCAAAATGGTCACTGAAGACTCAGGGTGGTCACTCAGAGACTCAGGGTGGTCACTCAAGAGACTCAGGGTGGTCACTGAAGAGACTCAGGGTGGTCACTCAAGAGACTCAGGGTGGTCACTGAAGACTCAGAGTGGTCACTGAAGACTCAGGGTGGTCACTCAAGAGACTTAGGGTGGTCACTCAGAGACTCAGGGTGGTCACTCAAGAGACTCAGGGTGGTCACTCAGAGACTCAGGGTGGTCACTGAAGACTCAGGGTGGTCACTCAGGGACTCAGGGTGGTCACTGAAGACTCAGGGTGGTCACTCAGAGACTCAGGGTGGTCACTCAGAGACTCAGGGTGGTCACTCAAGAGACTCAGGGTGGTCACTCAGAGACTCAGAGTGGTCACTCAGAGACTCAGGGTGGTCACTCAGAGACTTAGGGTGGTCACTCAGAGACTTAGGGTGGTCACTTAGAGACTTAGGGTGGTCACTCAGAGACTCAGGGTGGTCACTCAGAGACTCAGGGTGGTCACTCAGAGACTCAGGGTGGTCACTCAAGAGACTCAGGGTGGTCACTCAGAGACTCAGGGTGGTCACTCATAGACTCAGGGTCGTCTCTCAGAGACTTAGGGTGGTCACTCAGAGACTTAGGGTGGTCACTTAGAGACTTAGGGTGGTCACTCAGAGACTTAGGGTGGTCACTCAGAGACTTAGGGTGGTCACTTAGAGACTCAGGGTGGTCACTCAGACTTAGGGTGGTCACTCAGAGACTTAGGGTGGTCACTCAGAGACTCAGGGTGGTCACTCAGAGACTCAGGGTGGTCACTTAGATACTCAGGGTGGTCACTCAGAGACTCAGGGTGGTCACTTAGAGACTCAGGGTGGTCACTCAGAGACTTAGGGTGGTCACTCAGAGACTTAGGGTGGTCACTCAGAGACTTAGGGTGGTCACTCAGAGACTTAGGGTGGTCACTCAGAGACTTAGGGTGGTCACTCAGAGACTTAGGGTGGTCACTCTTGGACGACTATTTTACGGTCTGCTATTCACGTGATGCGCTCGTGGTCAACAGTCGCCTCTCCGTCGCATCAGTCTAACGAGTCGTTAAAAAGATAAAAGAGTCGCCCAGGGTCACTACTTGAGGCAATTCGTCCCATTTCACTGACCCCTGAGCACATACCTGAGTTGCAATGAAAAAGAAACAGATTAGATAAAGCACTCACATTCAGCCTGTTTTTAACATCGTTAATCAGCTGATCCAGCTGACCGCTGCCCAGCTCGTGTCCACCGTTGACTGCACCGCCGCCGCCACCGCTGCTGCCGGCAGATGCAGACGTTGAAGTTGTCGAACCAACCGCGACACCGTGGCCGTTTATCAGTTCAACGCCGAGACCGATGCTACCCGCATAGCAACCGTTGCTAGGCAACGCTGAAGGGCCGCTAGCGATACTATTATTGGCTGAGGCTAAAGCCAAGCGATGACGCTGAGACAATAGTGAGGCGAGTTCGCGGGAAACGCTGCAAACCAAGACAGTGGAAACAAAGACTATAAAGGTGACACTGCTGAACTTCTGTACCACAGACCCTTCTGAAATTCTAATCTATCAATTAAGTTACATTTTTATTCGATTCCTCTTGATCCCTACTCAATCAGTGACACTTTAATCCCAAACACAATGATCCCTAATCCCTCAGTCGGCGACACTTTGATCCCAAACAAAATCCCTAATGCCTCAGTCGGCGACACTTTGATCCCAAACAAAATCCCTAATGCCTCAGTCGGCGACACTTTGATCCCAAACAAAATCCCTAATGCCTCAGTCGGCGACACTTTGATCCCAAACACAATCCCTAATGCCTCAGTCGGCGACACTTTGATCCCAAACAAAATCCCTAATGCCTCAGTCGGCGACACTTTGATCCCAAACAAAATCCCTAATGCCTCAGTCGGCGACACTTTGATCCCAAACACAATCCCTAATGCCTCAGTCGGCGACACTTTGATCCCAAACAAAATCCCTAATGCCTCAGTCGGCGACACTTTGATCCCAAACACAATCCCTAATGCCTCAGTCGGCGACACTTTGATCCCAAACAAAATCCCTAATGCCTCAGTCGGCGACACTTTGATCCCAAACAAAATCCCTAATGCCTCAGTCGGCGACACTTTGATCCCAAACAAAATCCCTAATCCCTCAGCCGGCGACACTTTGATCCCAAACAAAATCCCTAATGCCTCAGTCGGCGACACTTTGATCCCAAACACCCAAATGACACCTAAAATTGAAATGATATATAAACACAGTTCATACTACTCACCTGGGTATAAGCTTCTGCCCAGCCAGGCACACTATACGAAGGGCACATTCCACAATCTGATCCCCGCAATAGTCGGACACGGCTGCGCCAGAGCCACCATTGCTGGCATTGCTATATGGTCCCCCAGAATAGCAATGATAGACGAGACCGCAAGCTAGTAGGCGAGCCAGGGAACACGATGTCGAAGATTGCTTTCGATGTTCGCCGTTACTACTAGTCTCAGTAGTATCAGTAGAAAGTCTAGCTTCAATCTGATTGGCTAAAGGCTTGTTACTATTGACGCCAAAATTGCTAATCCGGCACAATAGCCACAGCAAACGGATGCTGCACACTTGGCCAAAGTAGATCCAAGAGCGCCTGCGATAATCTTGCGATCGTCCCACATAGCAGCACTTGCTCGCTAGCCAATCAAGTAGGTCGAGGCAGCGTTCAGTTACCAGCTGGCGACCAATCAGATCGCACCATTGCGGCTGGTTGCACAGGTCTGCGGAATTGCACGATAATGGCGATCTGGGATTCTGGGAGAATGCTAGCTAATGGAGATTCTGGGAGAATGCTAGCTAATGGGGATTCTGGGAGAATGCTAGCTAATGGGGATCTGGGAGAAATGTAGCTAGTGGGGATCTGGGAGAATTGTAGCTCATGGGGATCTGGGAGAACTGTAGCTAATGGGGATCTGGGAGAATTGTAACTCATGGGGATCTGGGAGAATTGTAGCTCATGGGAATCTGGGAGAATTGTAGCTAATGGGGATCTGGGAGAACTGTAGCTAATGGGGATCTGGGAGAACTGTAGCTAATGGGGATCTGGGAGAACTGTAGCTAATGGGGATCTGGGAGAATTGTAACTCATGGGGATCTGGGAGAATTGTAGCTCATGGGAATCTGGGAGAATTGTAGCTAATGGGGATCTGGGAGAACTGTAGCTAATGGGGATCTGGGAGAACTGTAGCTAATGGGGATCTGGGAGAACTGTAGCTAATGGGGATCTGGGAGAATTGTAACTCATGGGGATCTGGGAGAATTGTAGCTCATGGGAATCTGGGAGAATTGTAGCTAATGGGGATCTGGGAGAACTGTAGCTAATGGGGATCTGGGAGAACTGTAGCTAATGGGGATCTGGGAGAACTGTAGCTAATGGGGATCTGGGAGAATTGTAACTCATGGGGATCTGGGAGAATTGTAGCTCATGGGAATCTGAGAGAATTGTAGCTAATGGGGATCTGGGAGAACTGTAGCTAATGGGGATCTGGGAGAACTGTAGCTAATGGGGATCTGGGAGATTGGGGTAGCTAATGGGGATCTGGGAGAATTGACACTTGAAAAAGCATTCTTACAGCCCAGCAGTTTGCAATAAGCGCCCAGCCGAACAACATTACGCTCGAAAGCTTCTGTAACGTGCTGATTAAACTGCAGACTATCCACGCTAAGCTGTGGCAACAGATAGTTGAGCACTAGTTCGAGTCTGTGCTTAGACTGGCACTGGGAATCCACATAATGCTTATATAGATCAGTTAACAGACGGACAGCTTTCACAGCGGAATCGCAGGAGTCTTGAGCGGCAGACAGAATGGCTACGAAAGCTAAATTGCTATTCTTTAATTTGGCATCAGTGGTGTCGCTTTGCAGTGCTGAGTTTAATAGGATCTGATCGAATACTAACTTGCGACTGCGCTCGTGGTTGCATAGTACATGAAGTACTTCCAGGATCTGGTCAAAGGGGAAAGGATTATAGCGGTATCAAATTCTACTGAGAGTTTAGAAACTGGGTGTATTAACAAAGGATAAAGCAGTTAAGGGATCTAGGAAATCAAGACCTAGGAAGAGAATGGGATTTGGGAAGCGAATGGGATTTGGGAAGATAATGGGATCTGGGAAGCGAATGGGATATGGGAAGAGAATGGAATCTGGAAAGAGAATGGGATTCGGGAAGATAATGGGATCTGGGAAGAGAATGGGATTTGGGAGGAGAATGGGATTAGGGAAGAGAATGGGATTTGGGAGGAGAATGGGATTAGGGAAGAGAATGGGATTCGGGAAGAGAATGAGGTTTGGGAAGAGAATGGGATTCGGGAGGAGAATGGGATTAGGGAAGAGAATGGGATTTGGGAGGAGAATGGGATTAGGGAAGAGAATGGGATTCGGGAAGAGAATGGGGTTTGGGAAGAGAATGGGATTCGGGAGGAGAATGGGATTAGGGAAGAGAATGGGATTTGGGAGGAGAATGGGATTAGGGAAGAGAATGGGATTCGGGAAGAGAATAGGGTTTGGGAAGAGAATGGGATTCGGGAGGAGAATGGGATCTGGGAAGAGAATGGGATTTGGGAAGAGAATTGGATTAGGGAAGAGAATGGGATTTGGGAGGAGAATGGGATTAGGGAAGAGAATGGGATTCGGGAAGAGAATGGGGTTTGGGAAGAGAATGGGATTCGGGAGGAGAATGGGATCTGGGAAAATATTAGGATCTATGAAGAGATAGAATGGGATTTGGGAAGAGAGATAGAATGGGATTTGGGAAGAGAATGGAATCTAGGAAGATAATGGGATCTGGGAAGGTAAGGGGATCTGAGAAGGTAAGGGGATCTGAGAAGGTAATGGGTTCTGGGAAGAGAATGGGGTCTGGGAATTGAGAATGGGATCTGGGAGAATGGGAGTTAAGAAGAGACAAGGATATGTGTGTAGAGGCAACTGGATGTCAGACGACACAGGGACAAACATTTCACTCACTTTGCCTTGAAGCAGCTTCTCCGCTGTCAGCTGATCCAACAGCGGTCCCAAGCAGACTGGCAAATACTCATAAGTAGGCAACAAGTCCTGATTGAAGCCAGAAGTGGCAATATCAATAAGCAAATTAGCGGAATACAATGGCGCCCATCTACTATTGCAACTGCCAGTCAGTAGTACGTGAAACACAGCTTGAATGCTCTGATAGGAATTGGTTGGACAGTTAAACAGCTGTTCACCACATCCACCAAGATAGTAGATTAGCGACATTGAATAAATAGTAATGCTTAATGACGGATTCTCCAAATTTTTCAATAGCTGCTTTTTTAGCCAGTGAAACTTGTCAGAATTGCGAACCAAATTCTGGCAGTCGGTATTGCCGCGAAGCAGAGAAGCGAGAATGCCAAGCGATGGTTCGTAGATTGCCATGTCCGAGTCGTTTCTGGGGAAGTTAAAATCATAAATAAATAAATGTCTATGATTGCTGTTCACGACACGCCCTGAATTCACTACTTAATTAATAGATTCAGTAATTAGTCGGTGTAATTTTTAAGCATATTATGTTTGTTAAACCCTGAAAATAGCTTTAATTAGGGTATTTTACAAAACTGTTTATAATAATTTGTGATATCAAGCCCTTCTTGAATCATGTGGATTACTAAACTTTCATCCTTTAAGTTTTACTAAATTACGAACCCTCCCTGAAGCTTTCTTAGACTACTAACCCCTCCCTGAAGTTTTATCAGGCTACTAATCCCTCCCTGAAGTTTTATCAAGCTACTAACCCCTCCCTGAAGTTTTATCAAGCTAATAACTATTCTCTGAAGTTTTATCAAGCTACTAACCCCTCCCTGAAGTTTTATCAGGCTAATAACTATTCTCTGAAGTTTTATCAGGCTACTAACCCCTCCCTGAAGTTTTATCAGGCTAATAACTATTCTCTGAAGTTTTATCAAGCTACTAACCCCTCCCTGAAGTTTTATCAAGCTAATAACTATTCTCTGAAGTTTTATCAAGCTACTAACCCCTCCCTGAAGTTTTATCAGGCTAATAGCTATTCTCTGAAGTTTTATCAAGCTACTAACCCCTCCCTGAAGTTTTATCAGGCTAATAACTATTCTCTGAAGTTTTATCAAGCTACTAACCCCTCCCTGAAGTTTTATCAGGCTAATAACTATTCTCTGAAGTTTTATCAGGCTACAAACCCCTACCTGAAGTTTTATCAAGCTAATAACTATTCTTTGAAGTTTTATCAGGCTACAAACCCCTACCTGAAGTTTTATCAAGCTAATAACTATTCTCTGAAGTTTTATCAAGCTACTAACCTTTCCCTGAAGTTTTATCAGGCTAATAACTATTCTCTGAAGTTTTATCAGGCTAATAACTATTCTCTGAAGTTTTATCAGGCTAATAACTATACTCTGAAGTTTTATCAGGCTACTAACCCCTCCCTGAAGTTTTATCAGGCTACTAATCCCTCCCTGAAGTTTTATCAGGCTACTAACCCCTCCCTGAAGTTTTATCAGGCTAATAACTATTCTCTGAAGTTTTATCAGGCTACTAACCCCTCCCTGAAGTTTTATCAAGCTACTAATTCCTCCCTGAAGTTTTATCAAGCTACTAACCCCTCCCTGAAGTTTTATCAGGCTAATAACCATTCTCTGAAGTTTTATCAGGCTACAAACCCCTACCTGAAGTTTTATCAGGCTACAAAACCCCACTTTGCTGTTTTATCATACTACAAACCCCTCCCTGAAGTTTTTAGGCTACCCACCCCTCCCTGAAGCTATATTACAAGCCTACCTGAGATAGAACAGCAGCACGGAAACCACGGAGGCAACTGCCGCAGCCCTGTCACCGTCAGTCCAAGCGCCAAAATGATAATCAAAGCAGAGCGCCTGCAGCAAGCACAGGCCGTCAGTCAGCAACGGATGCGATGGACGCTGGTGAAAGAACACTGGCAGACGATCTAAGCAGCTGTGCGATTCCAGCAGCGTCTCCTGCCACGCTCGACTACTTGCTGAAAATTTATGAGGAATGGGCAATAAATGTCTGTTATCATAAATCTCTTTTCGAATCACATAAATCCCTATTAAAATTTCATAAATCCCTATTATATTCACAGAAATTTCAATCAGAATCTCAAATAACTAAATTAGAATCGCATAAATACCAATTAGAAACTCATAAAATCCCAATTAGAAACTCAAAAATCTCGATTAGCATGATCTCATAAATCCCTATTAGAATTCCATGAATCCCAATTAGAAACTCAAAAATCTCAATTAGCATGATCTCATGAATCCCTATTAGAATTCCATGAATCCCAATTAGAAACTCAAATCTCAATTAGAATATCATAAATCTGAATTAGAATTTCATAAATCCGAATTAGAATCTCATTAAACTACCAATTAGAATTCCATGAATCCCAATTAGAAACTCAAATCTCAATTAGAATATCATAAATCCAAATTAGAATTTCATAAATCCGAATTAGAATCTCATTAAACTACCAATTAGAATTTCATAAATCCGAATTAGAATCTCAAAAAAGCCCAATTATAATTTCATAAAAATCCCAATTAGAATCTATAAATTCGAATTAGAATCTCATAAAAATCTCTTGAATTAGAATCTCATAAATCTAAGTTAAAATCTTATAATAAATCCCTTTAATAATATCATATAGATAACTATTTGAATCCGAAATCCCAATTATAATCTTAGTAGTCTTAAATAGAAACACGTAAGTTTTATCTAACGTAACTGAACTGAACTCACCCAGGTGGGTCAGTAGCTTTACGCATCTGCGCCGAACAGAGTGCGACACTCCGCTCCGCCCGGTGACAAGCAATTCCAGCAGCGCTTCCAGACAATCGCGAGTCACGACGGACTCCAGCTCCAGTTGTGACGGGTGCAGACCCAAGAAATGCTGAATTGTTGTGGAATTCAATAAATATAGATCAATATATCAATCAATATAAGCTATACAAGTGCCAAGGGAAGAAGGGAATAGGAACTGGGAAAAGAAAGAAAGGAATCTGGGAAGAGTCTGGAATCCAAAAAAGAATGAGATCTGAGAAGAAATGGGATCTAGAAAGAGACTGGAATCTGAGAGTGAGAAGAGAGAATTTTGTATGAGGTCTAGGAAGAGAATGGGATCTGGGAAGAGAATGGGATCTGGGAAGAGAATGGGATCTGGGAAGAGAATGGGATCTGGGAAGAGAATGGGATATGGGAAGAGAATGGGATCTAGGAAGAGAATGCAATCTGAGAAGAGAATGGGATCTGGGAAGATAATGGGATCTGGGAAGAGAATGCGATCGGGGAAGAGAATGGGATATGGGAAGAGAATGCAATCTGAGAAGAGAATGGGATCTGGGAAGAGAATGGGATCTGGGAAGAGAATGGGACCTGGGAACAGACTAGGATGTGGGAATAAGATTTGCAAAAAGAAATGGGATCTAGGGATTCATATCTAAGAGGCATATCAGTTGACATTTGGCAAATGCAATTGAGGAGACAATTGGGTCTAGTAAACAAAGACTTACATCAATTCGATGGGACAGCACCAGCTCATTGTTGCTGGCGCCACTGTCTTGCTGCTTACCACTACAACCAAGGTAGTGGTCAATTTCTGTCAGCAGGGATGAAAAGTCTGCCTGGAAGTTAATTTAACTATAGCTTTAAAATCCAACCACTTTGTTCAATGCAATCATTACTCCTAGATATGTACTCTGATCAAAGCTAATGTATCAGAACCAGAGTCCAAAGAAATACTATGAAAATAATTTTTTTAAATATTGATACATACATTTTTTGCTTAATTTTCACCAAAATGTAATGGTTAACACTTTCAGATTTTCAAGAGCCTAGAGAATTATATATACTGAAATTTTAAACAATTTTCTATCAAATAAACTACCAAGATAGCTTATGTAGATAGCAATAGTATTACATTAAATATAAACTTAATATTTGAGAAAAACTGAAATGAATGAATTGTAATAGAAAGTTTTATATTCTTTTAATGTTTTACTGAAATCCAATAAAATTTTTTACTTAGTAACATCTATTAGAATTTAAAAAATAGGCTTTGTTTTATGATATCTTTGAAACTAGCCTAAAAAGTTAAATTTAAAGTTAGGCCTGGACAAGATTACAATATCAAAGTATTAAATTAATAGGTTTATTATTAATTAAATTGGTAAATAGATCCTAACCCTATTTCTATGATTTAGAATAAGAAGTTCAAGTCTAAGATCCTAACAAAAAGTAGAAGGCCAGTCTTATCTAATTCTAAAAAAATTGAATTTAAACACTAGAATTTAGATATTATTATATATATGCACTAATATATTTTTTTGTAATTTCAATTAAGTTATATAGATTTATAGCTTGTTGACTAATAATATAGAAATAGGAATATTATCTTATTTTATGCGAGAATTCAATTTTGCCACTTTGGCAACTATTTATTTTGATTCAGCCAAATTGGTTTATAAACAATGGCAGCACCTCACAGGTGCCACAGCAAAGGGCTTAGCACTTCTAATTAGGTCCCTAAGGGGGAGGGGGTGGTTAAATGGTCAATCCTTTCTCCTAGCATTGTTAAAAATTAAAATAGGCCTTAGCCTTAGCATAGCACATTATACTCAAATTTCATAAAAATCATTGCATATAACAATCTTAATTCTTGTATTGTATTAAAACATTATGGTAGATCACCCTATCAAAGAATAGGAAGATATTCCCTTAGCCTATTCATTACCAAAAAGAGATGGGGATAAGAGCCTAGGATGGTAATCATCTAGATCTAGGTCTTAGACTTTTAGCCCTTGTCATTTTGTCAATTGGCATTTTATAAACAGGCTATTTTGTCAACTCTCTTCTTACATTGTTGTTGTTTTAACTAGGCCTAGCCAATAAATAAAGCAGTCTCAAACATTGGTCACTTTGTCAACTGGCTAATGAGGACATACATGCGCAACAGTCGGCCGAGTCGGCCGATCCGGCCGACCGATTTGGCGGCCAACCAAGTAAGTCGCAAAATTGATTAACCGCCAAAAAAAACGAAAAAACAAAAGACGAAAAAGGGGAAAGGAAAAGGAAAAAACGAAAAAAAAGGGAGCAAAGAGAAAGAGAAAAACACAAAAAGAGTTGTAAGTGCTGTAAGTTGCAGCACTGAAGACAAGGTAAGTCGCACCGAGGGCGAGCTAAGTCGCACCGAGGGCAAGCTAAGTCGCAGCAGGACCGAGCTAAGTCGCATCGAGGGCGAGCTAAGTCGCACCGAGGGCAAAATAAGTCGCACCGAGCGAGAGCTAAGTCGCACTAAGTCGCAGCAGGACCGAGCTAAGTCGCACCGAGGGCGAGCTAAGTCGCAGCAGGACCGAGCTAAGTCGCACCGAGGGCGAACTAAGTCGCACCGAGCGAGAGCTAAGTCGCACTAAGTCGCAGCAGGACCAAGCTAAGTCGCACCGAGGGCGAGCTAAGTTGCAGCAGGACCGAGCTAAGTCGCACCGAGGGCGAACTAAGTCGCACCGAGCGAGAGCTAAGTCGCACTGAGGGCGAGCTATGTCGCAGCAGGACCGAGCTAAGTCGCACTAAGGGCGAGCTAAGTCGCACCGAGGGCAAAATAAGTCGCACCGAGCGAGAGCTAAGTCGCAGTAAGTCGCAGCAGGACCGAGCTAAGTCGCACCGAGGGCGAGCTAAGTCGCAGCAGGACCGAGCTAAGTCGCACCGAGGGCGAACTAAGTCGCACCGAGCGAGAGCTAAGTCGCACTAAGTCGCAGCAGGACCGAGCTAAGTCGCACCGAGGGCGAGCTAAGTCGCACCGAGCGAGAGCTAAGTCGCACCGAGGGCGAGCTAAGTCGCAGCAGGACCGAGCTAAGTCGCATCGAGGGCGAACTAAGTCGCACCGAGCGAGAGCTAAGTCGCACTAAGTTGCAGCAGGACCGAGCTAAGTCGCACCGAGGGCGAGCTAAGTCGCACCGAGCAAGAGCTAAGTCGCACTGAGGGCGAGCTAAGTCGCAGCAGGACCGAGTAAGTCGCAGCAGGGCCGAGGTAAGTCGCAGCAGGACTGAGTTAAGTCGCAGAGCATCTTTAGGATTATTAGGATAGGATTAGTTTAGGATGAATTTAATGTATCACTTACTAGGGTGTAGGCTACGTGTGCATTAACGCATCAATTTGAAAAATTAAGAATTACGAAGCCAGAAATGGCTAAGGAATAGAAATAGGGATAGAATAACTTATAAGCAGTAATTTTTCAGCCCTATTACAATTGCAAATCATACTTTTAATAATATTTAATTAGCAAATTAAAACTGCAAGATTCTAACGGTCTTATATATGAACTTAGAAGAACTGTAGTCTTAATGATTATGCATGTACCATTGTAATAATTGATTAAAATTGTAGCAAATTAAAACTGATAAAAAACTTTCAAAATAGTCCACTTAGCAAATCAGAATCAGAATCTTTAATTTCCTCGTCTACGTTGGATTCTTTTTGCCGTTGACCTCCAGGAGCATCAGAACGCCAGTGTTTTTTCAGCCAATCATTGACATAAATATCTGGCTTAAATTTCATCAGCGGAGGCCCATTTATTCGAATCCGTAGTAGATGCTCCAATGTTTTTGGTGCCAAGCGTGTTCTCCTGTCATAGGCAATGTGCTTATAGATAGAAAACCCTCTTTCAGCCTCAGCTGATGATATTGGCAAAGTTAACACAACCATAATTAGATTCTTTATTCTGGGCAGCCATTCAACAGTTCTTGTCTCTAGAAAGTGATAGAAAGTGACTCCAAAATTTCACCGGACCTTTGCCTTTGTAGGCACAGAAGTCAACACTATGCGAAGTGATCAAACTTTTTAGGAGTAGACCGAACTGACCAGAGATTGTCCTTTCTGTAGCGCGTTCTGAAGCATCTGCATCTCTAGAGTCTGAATCAGAAAGATGGTCCTCTGTTTCAGATTCAGAGCTGTCATCTTCCATTCCAAACCGTCTAGCAAGAGGTATGATTCTCGAACTGTATGTAAAGACAGTATGTAATGTTTCAGCATTAGGCAATAACACTGGGTTGAGCACATTAAATATTGAGTAGTCATCCTCAGGAAAATAATTACGCAGCTGATCAATTATGCTATCAATGATTCGACTGCGAATCTCATCCAGTGCTGGATAAGCTCCCATGTCAACAACACTGCCACGTCCACTAGCATCAAATAATCTATTTCTTAGAGATCTGTCTGCAGCAGAACCTGGTTGCTTCAACTCAAACCTCTCTGTTGGATCGCTGCTTCCAGGGCCAGAAGGACAAGCAAAGTTAGAATAAGATAGGTCTCTTGTGTGACATCCTGAATGGTATTCCAGCTGCGGATATCCATCTGCAGTTCCCAAAACTCGACGACACTTGCAGGAAGCCAAAAAGTCCACAATGCGAGGACCATTGTTCGTTTTTAAGGTTTCTAGTGAATGGATAAGGTTAGTGTGGCGTTCTTGCAAGCCAATAAATGTACCCTTGGCTCTTTGAAACTGCAAGGACTCAAATTCCAGTAATTTTAGAATGTCCATGAGAAATAGATGTAATGAATAATACCGGACATTTTGCAATGTTTTCAATAATCCAGAGGCAGTTGCTTTACTTTCGTCATCAAAGCCTGAGGAAGGTGATTTGATATTTTCTAAATTTGTCAGAAGCAAGTAGTACGACTTTCGAATCACATCAAGAGCAGACACTTCCGATGCAACCCACCTGATGCGATATATTCTTTTTAATTCATAGAAAACCAAGTTGAGTGCTTCCGAAGTTTGTGCCAAAGATGCCTTACCTTTAACAGTGTGGCTCATATAAAATTTGTGTAGAGAATTTATATTCTTATCGAGATGTTGCATAAATGGGAAGATTTCAAAGGCATGATAGATTGAAAGTTCTAACTTATGCGCTGCACAATGGTGCTGAAAAAATTGTTTGCTAGCCCAAGGCCTCAGTTGACTTATTAATCCCACTCGACTTCCTGTCATTACGGATGCACCATCAGTTGTCACCCCCCATAGCCTTCGTTTGATTTCATCTTCTAGCTTGTCATCCGAAAATAAACGGATGAGAAGTTCATAAATGCTTCGTCCAGTCTCTACTTCAGTCAGACGTTTAAACCGATAAAAAAACATCAAAGGTTGGCTGTTTTCAAGAACTCTGAAGTATGTCATGACGTAGCTGTTTGAATGAATATCAGACGTTGTATCTAGTACAATAGAAATCGGAAGATTGTCAGCACTTTTAATGTAATTCACAAATGTCCGATGCATTGTATTACTGATTGATTCCACCATTGCTGCGGCACTTTTGCGATGCTTATGATGGCTCCCCATATCCAACCCATTTTTTACTTGTAAATCAATCATATTTGGATGAGCACTGAATGGAATATTAGATTTGACTTCGGCATAAACTGTTGTCAAAACTCGGGCTGTTATTTCATCTCGTTTAGTTTTAGCTAGTCTAGCGGCCTCATTCATCTGTTTGAGTTGCTTTGCAAGAACTGAAGTATGTTTTTCCTTCATCCACTTTATGGCGTCACTGTAAAGTGTATTTGATGAATGTTCCTATAGTTTTCTTCGTACGCTATCTTTTGCATGACCTTTGGGAATGTAGCCTTGTTCTGTTGCAAAAGTTAACTTACGTTGGCTCTCTAGATTTGTCTCCTTTTTCTTATGTGCATTCAAAAATTTTCTGCAGATCCGACATTGTATTCCAGATCTTGATAGATCTTCGGTGTTTTGAACATATTGAAACCATGTCTTCATTTCTTGTGACACAAATTTTCTTGAAAATGATCTGCAATGGTCAAATTAGAGAATATTTTGGGATTTGGACTATTTGTGAGTATCTAAAAGCAATATGCTAATAAGTGCAATACACAGTACACTATACATTAATTTACAGTTCGTCAGTTTCCATTTACTTACTGTGACTGGTGCATCTCCAAAGAATGTAACCACTCCTCTCAAAAACCAGATGTATCCTCCCAGTCCTTTTTAGGGAAAACTTCAATATTTTCGCCCATCATAGAGGAAGACGAGGGCTTTGATGCTGAAGTGGCTAGACATGCGTCTGCAGATGTGCTTATGCATGGTATTTTTCTTTGCGATGGCCCTGCTTCTGCAGTATTTACTTGTACTATTTCAACATCACCTGAACCCCTTGAGTCGCTCGAATCTAAATCAACAATAGGACTTTGGCAAAGTGATCGTTTCGTTGATTGTCTTTGAATATTTACTTGCCTAATAATTTCCACTTGTAGTTTGCTTGTTTGCTGGTCATTCTCCAACAACTCTCTTCTTTCCTGTACATTTGCAGCAGAGCAAAAATTAGAAGTTTCTGCAGCAGCAGTTTGAACAGCATGATCTCGATTAGCTGCTATTTGCTCTGAAAATTCATAGGACCTGGCCAATTCACTACGGTGTGAGCTTTCAGAACATGGAGCTGGAGCAAGAGCTAGTCGCATTTCGATTCTTTCTGTTGCTGATGAAGCAGATGCTAATGCTGAGTCTGCCAATGTACCTGCTTCTCTTGAAGGTGTATTTATGATGGCTTCAATATTGTCCTCTAAAATCCAATGAGCACCTGAGCAGTCATTTTCTCTACCTGGAGTCAACTGTCCAAGTTTCCACCTTGTAAAAAGCAAAGGCTTTCGTAACTCACTGCCGGATTCAGGGCACCGGTTTATTGAATAGTCCTCATGACCAAGTTCATCCCATTCTCTTGCTGGCTTTAAGATGTAGTTGGGCTTGTCTCTTAGCCTACGATAAATGGACTCAAAAAATGTGCACCTGTTATTTTGCGTACTTCGTGCATAGATGATCATGTAATGCACATTGTTCCTAATAATTTCAGCTAATGAGTTATCAATGATAATTTTATCTTCATAAACAGGTCTTCTTTGTGTTGCATGCATTTTAGCTAGTTGCAGTTTTCCAATGCTACTGGCAGTTGTGGAACTTGAACTGTCCGATTCTGATCTAGAAAAGTCTCGTTGATACAAGAGAATAATGGCCATAGCACTTTTACCATTCCCATTCTTTAATGCATTTGGTTCTGTTGGAATTGTCTTACTAGCAGACTTGAAAAAATCAATGATGGATGACTGCGATGATCCACTAGGAGCGGAACTTGGCAGCCCATGTCTAGTTTTTCCCTGATACCCAATAGATGTATCGGTAAAAAACATATCTGCTGCTTCCTGCTTCTCTTTTGATGCAATAACAAAGAAACTGCTGTCCGTTTTGAAGCCCGAGGACCGATAGAAGTCAGCAGAAAATGAAACCACAGGTCGTCTAAAATTGCCGCTATATTCTTGAACTCCAATCAGAAGAAAATCACGGAGTCTCACTGGCACTGATCCTAATAGCATTGCAGTTGTGGAACAAACTTTCTTCAGCTCAATGAACTCTGAAAATTCTTGAGATCCAATATTAGGCTCATCAGTATTTAACTCATTTATAACAATTGAGCACTCACTCTCAGCTAGAATACCATTGATAGCTAGGATGCCACTTAGAATCAGTAGGCAAAGACAACTAAGGCTGTACATCATTCTGTGAAAGATTAAGTCGAGTATATGATTTTGGTGATAAAATAAAATTGATTTATGAGTATTACTATATAAATAAAACATTTAAAAGCCCTTACCTTTACCAATTCATGTACAGAAAGTAAGTGTAAATACAACCAATTGCCTTGGTAGTTTAGTTATATGCTCGTATCAGATGCAGGCAGACAGCATAGGCTGCCAAGGTGCTATAAGTTAAGGTTAACTTTCACTATTTGGCTTTACAGACTGCTTTTATCGCTGCATGCATTGGCTTAGCCTTAGCTTGTGCCATCATACTCATACAGCTATATATACATATGTATCTCTGCCACTCCCCACTTTTGCAACCTTACACTGTACAATCATGCCTAAAACACTCCGTGTCAAGTGTACTGTTCTAGTGCCACATGGGGTACAAATACGATTAGGAATGACAAGAGTCAAAACCATACATGCACAATAGTTGGCCGATATGGACGACTGATTTGGCGGCCAACCAAGGTAAGTTGCAAAAATGCCCACCCAAATAAATACCAAAGTAGTATTAAGTAGCTGACGAAGCATTTTGCCTTAATAAAGACAGTCATATTTACTCCTGCCGTTTACCCAAAGTTGCGTTAATTTTGCTTTCAGGTTTTTTTCATGTAAGTCGCATTTTTGGCCGAAAACTACGTCGCATTTTTGTTAAAACTAAGTCGCACGGCCGACCAAATTTTGGAGGTTGCGCATGTATGAATGAGGAGTAGGCTTACTCCAACCAACATTGGTCACTTCATCAACTGCCAATTTATTACCCATTGTGACTGCAAAAAAACTAAAAGGTAACTGGTCGTTTGGCCCATCAACATTTTGGCCATGGACATTTCACCCCCAGACCATTTCACCTATTAACTATTTTGGCCATGGACCATTTTGCCTACAATTTGCCTCCAACTGACCAACCATTTACTTTTATACTTTATCACAATTTTACACTTTGTGCTTTGATTTTCAATTTTGGTGACAAATCTTATTTGTTTAGTATTTTTGGCTTTATCTTGCTTGTAACTGTGAAAGTGAAACCCTTTCTCACCCCTGGAGTTTGATTATACAAATTGGCTTTAATTGGATTGCACTTTTGAAAGGAATAACTTTAAAAAAACTTATAATAGGCCTAATTTACAATTGTAATAAACAAAATCGCAATAACGTAATAACACAATTGTTGTAGCAACAATTTATAGCATTTTTATTACACATTAAAATTAAAAATTAGCATTGAAAACAAAGAAAATAAAGATACATGTATGGTTGTATCTCTAGTTAATACATAGGCCTAGGCCTAATCATTATTTTGGCCAAAGCAGTAAGCACCCATTGATTGCCAAACTGGTTTATGAGCAAAACAGACTATGGGAAAAATGGTCCGGGGGCAAAATGTCAATGGCCTGTGGCTGAAATAGTTTAGGCTAAATTAGGGGCGAAACAACCAGAATTCAACTAAAACTAGGCCTAAATCCTAAAGGCTGAAATGAAATGACTATTGACTAGGTATACTAATTATTATAAATACCCTTCTGCACAACATCTGCCAGCAGCCAGCTTTGATTGATGTGTCTCTGACTAGCCTATATTAACAAACTATAGACCTAATGTCAATGACAAATGCACTCATGTGTTTGAAATGAATGCAGCAGGATAGGGATATCCCGTGTTACACATTTCTTGTCAAATTTTTGGATGTATAAATTCATTTATAATTAGGCCTAAGGAGTAGGCCTAGTTGATGAGCACTGGACCAAAGATATGATGCTTGAAATGGCACTAGTGGTAGTGCCCCTACGGCCTACTAGGCTATTAAAATTTAAAAGGAGCTATTACATTACACTTACAGTATTAATAGGGCATATTAGGAAAACTAATCGTAAAAAACATAAGAAAACAACGGTTCAAACCAAAAAATGTTGACTGCCGACTCAAGTCTCACTCTTAGTAAGTAGCATGACAGTTAGGTCCGAGTTAGCAAAAATGGCACAACAGCACAGCACAATCCGCGGCCGCTGGTAAAAAAATAATAGAAAACGTCGTAGAAACTAGTCCTGATTTACCGTAAAAAAACTACCCTGTAAAACAAATATTTTTGTTTTATTTACTTTAAGTGTATTTAAAACTATATTTTGTATACAAAAATAAAAAACACAAATTAATTTACACTTTAGTTATTTCTATACTGATTTTGTACTGTCGTAAAAGCGTTGTGCAAATTTCAAATTTTACTTTTTCTAAGAAGCAAGTTTTCGTTTTCGGCTTAGGATTCGTGCTTATTCCACCGATGTCTTGAATTTTAAATTTAATACCAAAATATACTTGATGTACTATGTTTACCTTAACTATTTCAATTCCTAAATCTTCACGACACTCGAACCCAAATGAAGTCAGTTGGGAACTTGTGCATTCGTACTTCTCAGATCTTTTTTCGGAAGAATTTTTGTGTGTTGTCAAGCCTTTCAATGGGGACCACACATTGGCAAAATTGTATTTCAAGAACAAAGGTAAGTAATTCTGTTAATATTAACACTATTCCTCGGTGCTATGGTAATATCATTTTTGCAAACTTTAAGTAAGAATGCAATGAAGTAGTACTACTACTGACTTGCGATGCTAGCTACAATTTCAAATAGGAGGGCTAAGTTAAGTAGGCTAGCTAGATAGGAGCTCACACTCCAGAGTCTGGATCATGTGGTATACGCTCGAAAATTTGGGCATGCATTGACCTTGCATGCAAAAAGTAGGCGTGCACAGCTGGCGTGCATCACAACTAAGAAAATAGTGTTCATGCACACCTGGTATGGTATGCACTTTATAGAATAGAAATACAACCTTCTTGCACAATCATTGGCTTACAACTTTTAACTATACATGTTCAAGCTTGCGGTGCAGCATACAAAAGCATTGAAGTATGTCATAATTATGTAAATTATGCAAAACAATTTTTGCTGTAATAAAATTAATTTTAAAGTTATGACAATAAATAAATTTATTTAAGATATATACTTGAAGTTTCTATAGTTACTAGTAAAAATACTAAAAACAATAGTATACATAACTATTTTGTTTTACTAATTGTTTCTATTTTTTAATTAATTTAGGTTTTGTTTTTTGCAGCAATTATTTGCTGTGTATCTATTGCTAGAGACTCCGGCGAGCTCCGAGTAGCGTGGTTGAAACTAGAAAAAACGTACATTTAGCACCTACTTCAAACAGAAAACTAAGATAGAAAAAATATGACTGTGTAAAAACTGAAATACACAATAAAAAGCACAATAAATGTACTTCAAAATGAGTGCTCAAACAGCTTCTAAAGTCGATCAGAGACAAAGTTATGGACAGTTAAAGTTTCATCATTTTTGCATTCCCATGCAAAATGAAGCCTATTTTACGGTAAAAATCGTGACTTTGGAAAGTCTAATTTTTAATAACGAAATGACCGTTTTAAACAAAAATAATCAATATAAAAGCAATCTAGGCATAATTAAGTATCATTTTATGTAAATTTCAGAAGAAAAAAATATTCCCTGTTGCCTACAGGGGTAGTCCAAATTTTTTTCTTCGATTTCTTTGTATCATCCGATTGCTGCACGGAATTCAAATGTAAATTTCTTTATTCTTTGTTGCAAGTGGAAGGACATGCAGAAAACCGTTTGGGATTACCTAGTCGCGCATTGCTACTAAGTTGATTCAAAGATCATAGTAAAATCAAAGTAAATGTCTATTTAAAATATATTTTTTATTTTTTTTGAGAAAAAAAGAGACGCACAAATACAGTTGATATTGACTTTCATACATAATTGCATGACAAGTGTGAGGAATGAAAGTTCCTTCTGACAACTGACCGCGCACTTAGAAATATGAGCATCAATATGTTTCAGCGAGATTCAGGTAAACGGCAGGAGTAACTATGACTTTCAGTGCAAATGCAATTGCATCGTCACCTTATTAGTAGGAAAAATGAACATTTTTAAACTGTATTTTGTAAGTTAATTGCACTATGAAGTCAATACACACTGTCTTGAAATTCATTTCCATGATAACCATTACAACTGCTGTCTTCAAGATGTGTACTCTTCTATTCTATGTACACATTGTACATGGGGGTCATATGAGAGGCTTCCGTTGGAAAGCTGCTGGATATCAGACCCCAGCATAGTGATCCCAACAAGCGACCCCTGGCATTCGTCTGGTCAACGATGCAAACTCTCAAAAATGTATGGTATGTATGGTACAGAGTACCGTGGAACTGTTGCAATAGGTTTATGCCTGTGCAATAAAAGCAGGTAGGTGATTTTTTATATGGCATTGAAAAGCAGCCATTTTGTTTGAATGTCTTCTGACTTATGCAGCTACTGAGTTAGCTAGATTCTTCATTGTAATAATGAGTGATTATTTTGGGTGCAAACTCTGAAGACTTAACATGCAAATACTAGCCTAGGTGCTAATCTGTGTGGGAGATAGTACATAATATGAATCTCAGGCAACTACGTTTTGTGAACAGACCAAGCTGTGCTTGAAAAACTTTGTTAAACAATGAATACACTTAGTCATCATCATCATCATAATCGTCATCGTCATCAGAGAGAACATTCAATTCGCCAGCCAGGTAGTCCTTGTTGAGGTCATAGGTGTACTCCCCTTCAAAATCATCGAACACAACCTTGAACTCCTGGCTGAGAATGTCCCTGCTCTGGCAGGTTGATGGCAGTCGCTGGAGGACGTGGCCTGGTATCCAGTCCTCCCCATCTGTGAAGCAGAACTTCATCTCGATTCTTCTGCTCACCAGATCGGGGAGGTTGGCCAGCGTCCGCTGATTGGTGGTCTCGTCAATGGCGTCGCCCTCATCCTCGTGTCTTCTTCCTCGTCCTCGTCCTCGTCCTCCTCCTTGACCTCGTCCTCCTCCTTGACCTCGACCTCGTCCTTGACCTCGACCTCGTCCTTGACCTCGACCTCGTCCGCGTCCGCGACCGCCGCCTCGTCCACCAAGGCCAGGCCCAGCTTGAGCAGCCACAGCTCCTGCATCTTGAATCCGTTGACGACGCTGCAGCCTGTCAGCAATGGCAGTGCGGACTCGCTCCTTGCGCTCGCGAGCATCCAGGAGGCCGGACGGAGGCACGGTGGGCGCATCGGCACCCTTTTGCTGGTCCTGTAGTTCCACTATCTGCAGAACTTCACGCAGTTGGCTTCGCAGTTGAGGCACACTGCGCTTGACACCAGCCGCGGAGAAGTTGAGCAGGCTGGCCTTGTCCTTGGGCAGGTGGATCTCTACAAAATATTACATGAAACATAATTTTCATGCTAAGCAGTGAGCAAACAGACACATTTTTCTGCCCACACGTACTGGTCGCTTTGTGCAGTTGCAGCTGTGCTTTGATGGCCTTCTCGTGCTGGTCAGGGGCTAGTTGGTGCAGCACAGCGTCCATCCTGGAGATGGTTGGCCAGAGTCCGCCGTAGGCCTCGATGACACGGAGAATGGATCGGATGCTCTCGGCGTTCGAGTCCTTCTTGCGCTGCTTTTCAGCTAGCTTGGCGCGGAGAATCTCCTGGCGGCAGCTGCGCAAGGCGTCGGCGCTCTCCTTCCCTCGCTTTTCGAGCTGAGGGACCAGCTTCCGTGCCCTGGTAAGAAGGAGGTCCTTCTCGCGCTCCGTCTTGTCGGCCAGCCACTCGGACGTGCAGTTATAGCCGAAGAGCACAAGCGACTCGCGCGCAAGAGGGCGCATGTTGGGCCTGTCTGCGACGCACTTATCCAGCATCCCGAAGCCTCGCTCGACTGCTACGTTGTCCTTAGGCGCAGATGAGACAAGCTGGGCAACTTCTGGCGTGAGCTGCCGCAGAGTGCCCCCAGGCAGGTGGTCACGCACCTCTCTCTCTAGCAACACAAGCATGTGTGTCGCCATGATCTGAAGTGGTGTTTTAAAGTATAAAAGCTACAATCTATACATTCGTTAATGTTCATTGATACTGTACTGTACTTTGTGACTAATCAGCGCATTCATAATTCAAAACCCATATTTACCTGCAGAGCCTGGCCGACAATCTCGTTCTCCAAGGCTGTCAGCTCAGACGTCAGCGCCGCCCAGATGTCCTGCAGCTGGATGTCCCGGAGAACCGTCTGGGCCAGTTCGGGAAATGGGCCAATCATGCTGCTGGCCACAGTAACGCCCTCGGACGATGACAGCTGGCGCAGCCAATTGCAAGCGCGCTCATAGCGTTCGTTCATGTCCGTGAGGGTCACGTCTCGGCAGCGCAGGAGCACCCACAGTGGCCGGATTAGCAGAACGTCAGCAATTCCGAGTGCACGGCAGCCACTCAGCAGCAAATCAGATGCCAAGTCAGCCTGCACTGCGATCAGCAGGCGGTTGCTGCAGGTGTACTCAGCCAGGAACTCGGACAGGCGGTCTCGCTGCCAGAAAATGTTTCCCCCGTTGGGAAATGTGATGTAGGCGCGGTTGCCACGGAAGTCGTCCAAACGAAGGGACGGTGCGCCCTTCGACTCCAGATACGTTTGAAGCGGAATCGCAACGCCACACTGTTCACTGCCCAGGGCATGGAACGCCTTGCAGACGGTGCGGATTAGACGCTGCGTGCCAGATTCAGCTTGGGACGGGCGGAAGCCAGGGAGGGCAGCAGATCCGACGGCCTCTGCAGCCATGCAAGTCTCCCACTCGCGCAGCGCAGCTTCTGCGGCAGCAGCAAGATTTACAATCACATGCATGCCGCAGAACAGTGCAGTCACAGGTGGAGGTGGGTTCACGCCTTGCTGGGTTGCCAGCTCCTGCCGCATCTCGTTGAGCAGTACGTTGAGGCACTTGTTGACCACGTGTCGGTCAGTCATTAGGAAGTTGACGCGTGCCAGTAGATTACACTTCAGGCGGCGTCTCTCTTCGTCGCTCGAGTGGGCAAGAACTACCGAGCAAAACAGATCGACCAGCTCTTCCACCGAGTAGTCCAGTTCGCGGGCGTAGATGTTCGCGGTGCCACCCTCGACCTCGCGAAGAGAAACAGCCATCGGGCGGCTGTCCCCAGTGTCAACCTATGAATGGTGCATATGTAATACAAAGCATATTGTGAATATAAAAGTTCATTCTTATTAACTAAAAGTTCTCTTTTTGTGAATATTAATAATAATAATTAATTATTAAATTCATTTCCTTCCTTTAAGTCCAATTATTTGTCAATATGCACGAAAATGCATTACTCAAGTTTACCTGGTAGGCGGCATAGTGTCGGCCCTTCTTGCTGGTAGCATCATGCAAGATCGTTATTGGTCGGTCCTCCTTTGCCCCCTGATGCAGCAGCTTCTCCATCGCGCTCGCCTTAGCTAGGCAGCTGCCAAGGCTGTAGCTCAAAGCACTGACCTGCGAACGCGACGGAAGCGCCAAGTTGCCGGCGTCGATGCCAACGAGGTCCGTGAGGACGCGTCGAATCGCTGGCTTGACGTGCTGCACAGGGACGTGGCAGTCCAGCACCAAGTGCATACAGGTGCTGATGACCTGGTTCGTGTACTGCTGTCCTCCACTCGGACGTGATGTCTTGGTGATGATGGAGCCCACACTCTGCTGTTGAAGCTTCTCGTTTGCTTCACAGATGAGGCCGTGCAAACTGCGGGTATCGGCTCTGAGCTCCTTCACTCTCTCAGTGGCGAGCTGACTTGACTTGCTACGGCTGTTGGCACGCCTCAAGCGCAGGTCACGCCTACGGCTGGCAGATGATGCAAAGGCCTGCCGCTTGGCATGCTCAGCACGCAGCTTGTCGTATCTGCCTTGTAGCCGTCTGAGACGCTGATTCCAGACGCGAATTTCAGGCCGCTTGGCTAGCTTAGCCCTCAGTCGCCGGACTTCAGCTTTCTGCTCGGCCAGGGCGGCCTTCAGCTGCGCAACTTTGGCTTTGGCCTTGTGAACTCGCAGATCAACAATGGCTGCCTCGATGCCGATCTTCTCTTCGACAGAGACACTCATGCCAGACTGCTTCGATTGGTCAAGCCTTGCTGGAGTCGGTGAGTTCGAGGCCATTGGCATTGGTGATGTTGACAAAGGCACAATCGGCATTGCCATTGGGTTCAACAGCTGTTGCAATGCCGCTGGAGGTTCGAATTCTCGTGCCAAATGGGCCTCATATGTCGAGATGCCATCACCAGACGCAGCCTCACGAGTGTGACTCTTCAGCAGAATTTGGGCTTCTCTCTCTAAATCCTTAATCCTTTTCAGGAGTGCCTTCTTCAGATTGTCAGAGACAAACTCCATCAAGTGAGAAGGTAGCCCAACCAGTTTCAGAATCGGCTGGGCCTTGTCAAGTCCTGTATGGGCCTGGCTGCTGGACTTGAGATGAGTAATCACCTGGCCATTGGTGACTGGGCGAATGGATGATCTGGACCTGCCACGAAGCCGAAGGTTGGGCTTGGTCTTGGGTGTGGAGGATGTGGCCATAGATAGTATTGTTTAGTCAGTCAGTACTCCAGTAGTCTACTCCAGTGGCAGCTGGAATGGTAACATATTGATTGACTTACTGAGTTACTCAGGTGATTCAGTGCCAAATAAGTATGAATATGTCTCATTATCAATAATGAGACATATAATTTATGTCTCAGTTATCAATAGTTTATAATATATTTGTAATATTTATAATAATATAAATAAACTTATAATATATTATTTATTATGATACATTTAATTTTAATTTATAATAATATAATAAATATAATTTATTATGTTTTTTAAATTTAGTATAATAAATTTATAATAATTTATCAATAAAATCAAATTGTAGCTTTAAAAAGCATATGTATTGCCCCCGTGACCACACACAGTTATCATTTTTCCTATACTTAGTGCAAAATAACTTAAGAAGAAAGGACACCACTGACTTGCCTTGTACATAGCAAGCAAGGCAAGAAAAAAAGCAAAAAAATGACACCAAGAACAGCAAAATTGGTAATACAAAACGAAAGTTCTTGCTGGTCAACCACGAAAAAAACAAATATTTTGGAAAAAATGATCACAGCCCATAATGCAAATATCCCATAAGAGAATCCGCAAAAAATGGTCACTAAAATGGCCACAACTTTCTTATTCCTTTACCAAATCTAATAATATAATACTTTTTGCAAACAAGAAAGTAAGATCTATCAGATAAGCATAAAAAATCTGTCAGACTTTTAACTTTCAAAATCTCACTGGAGTCCCTACTATTGCTTATTACATAGGTTACACTTTATAATTATGCAGTTTTTAGTGGCATACACTTACTAGATAGCCAACTACTTTCCTGCATATGTGTAACACAACCCACAATATGGGCTAGCTACAAATTAATACAGGGTATTTATAGATAAAAGAGAAGCTATAGATAATATATCGATTCACAAGAATTGGTATAATATTATATAAATTTAATAAGGTCTATTAAATCTTTTGATTTTAAAAAATAATAATTTTAAATTATAACAATTTTAAATAATAAGGCTTTATTTAATTTATGTTTTTAAGACTCAATTTAAATGATTATTTTTTTCATTTTAGTTACATTTTCAAGAAGATCAGATGAATTTTTAATTAACAATACTGTGCCAGCAAAAATAGTAGAAAGAAAAGAGGTAAAAAAATGACCTTAAATATCCTTATTTTGTTCTAATGTCTAAAATGTGTTTTCTATTATCTTCTATTTTAGGAGCCTGACTTGCCTCCAACCACATCTGGCCAGGTTAAACTGCCTAGAAAATTCACTGAGCAAGAACTGGCACCAATCAAAGTTGATCTAGATGAGCAATATCAAGTTGAAATGCAGTTAACAGAACCAAAGTTGGCAATGCTTCATGCTTGCCATCCAGAAGTGGTGAGCTGTGCTCAGTCAGCTTTAAGAAAATGGGCCTCTGAGCAGCCAACGTCCACAGCGAGCCGAGCCTCTTCTGTCATCAGCTCTACTAGTCGTTCAAGAAGGCCTCTATTTCCAGACATAGTTTCTCAGGGTAACTAACTACTAGTTGTGGTTTTTTAAAGCATACATTGGAAACAATTCGAATATGTTGCCTAAATAAAAATATTTCACTTATTTCAGATGTCCCAGCTGTAGAAGGCGCTTGCGCTGTTGTACCTGTGGACACTCAGTACCTTCGCGATCTGGGCCCATACGATTTTGAGCTGGCATTGAACGATCGATGCTCACTGCGAGTTGAGCCGCGCGATATCACAACTTTGCAGTGCGACGCGCTGATTGTGACCACTAGCTGTGCTCTGTCACTTAACTTTGGCCTGGCCCGGGTTGTGGCTGCCAAGGTGAAACGCTTGATTTCTTTATTAATTAGGACTTAACTATTGAGTTTTAATTGCAGAGATATCACGATTGTGATCTTTGAGATTCTAAATGGTCTCTTAGACACTCGATTATCTATAGGTGAGATTGGAGCTACGGGTCTCTTAGACACTCGATTATTATCTATAGGGGAGATTGGAGCTACGGGTCTCATAGACACTCGATTATCTATAGGTGAGATTGGAGCTACGGGTCTCATAGACACTCGATTATCTAGGGGTGAGATTGGAGCTACGGGTCTCATAGACACTCGATTATCTATAGGTGAGATTGGAGCTACGGGTCTCATAGACACTCGATTATCTATAGGTGAGATTGGAGCTACGGGTCTCATAGACACTCGATTATCTATGGGTGAGATTGGAGTTGCGGGTCTCATAGACACTCGATTATCTATGGGTGAGATTGGAGTTGCGGGTCTCATAGACACTCGATTATCTATAGGTGAGATTGGAGCTACGGGTCTCTTAGACACTCGATTATTATCTATAGGGGAGATTGGAGCTACGGGTCTCATAGACACTCGATTATCTATGGGTGAGATTGGAGTTGCGGGTCTCATAGACACTCGATTATCTATAGGTGAGATTGGAGCTACGGGTCTCTTAGACACTCGATTATTATCTATAGGGGAGATTGGAGCTACGGGTCTCATAGACACTCGATTATCTATAGGTGAGATTGGAGTTACGGGTCTCATAGACACTCGATTATCTATGGGTGAGATTGGAGCTACGGGTCTCATAGACACTCGATTATCTATAGGTGAGATTGGAGCTACGGGTCTCATAGACACTCGATTATCTATAGGTGAGATTGGAGCTACGGGTCTCATAGACACTCGATTATCTATAGGTGAGATTGGAGCTACGGGTCTCATAGACACTCGATTATCTAGGGGTGAGATTGGAGCTACGGGTCTCATAGACACTCGATTATCTATAGGTGAGATTGGAGCTACGGGTCTCATAGACACGATCGATTATCTATAGGTGAGATTGGAGCTACGGGTCTCATAGACACTCGATTATCTATAGGTGAGATTGGAGCTACGGGTCTCATAGACACTCGATTATCTAGGGGTGAGATTGGAGTTGCGGGTCTCATAGACACTCGATTATCTATAGGTGAGATTGGAGCTACGGGTCTCATAGACACGATCGATTATCTATAGGTGAGATTGGAGCTACGGGTCTCATAGACACTCGATTATCTATAGGTGAGATTGGAGCTACGGGTCTCATAGACACTCGATTATCTATAGGTGAGATTGGAGCTACGGGTCTCATAGACACTCGATTATCTATAGGTGAGATTGGAGCTACGGGTCTCATAGACACTCGATTATCTATAGGTGAGATTGGAGCTACGGGTCTCATAGACACTCGATTATCTTTAGGTGAGATTGGAGCTACGGGTCTCATAGACACTCGATTATTTATAGGTGAGATTGGAGCTACGGGTCTCATAGACACTCGATTATCTAGGGGTGAGATTGGAGCTACGGGTCTCATAGACACTCGATTATCTATAGGTGAGATTGGAGCTACGGGTCTCATAGACACTCGATTATCTAGGGGTGAGATTGGAGCTACGGGTCTCATAGACACTCGATTATCTATAGGTGAGATTGGAGTTACGGGTCTCATAGACACTCGATTATCTAGGGGTGAGATTGGAGCTACGGGTCTCATAGACACTCGATTATCTATAGGTGAGATTGGAGCTACGGGTCTCATAGACACTCGATTATCTAGGGGTGAGATTGGAGCTACGGGTCTCATAGACACTCGATTATCTAGGGGTGAGATTGGAGTTACAGGTCTCATAGACACTCGATTATCTATAGGTGAGATTGGAGCTACGGGTCTCATAGACACTCGATTATCTATAGGTGAGATTGGAGCTACGGGTCTCATAGACACTCGATTATCTATAGGTGAGATTGGAGCTACGGGTCTCATAGACACTCGATTATCTATGGGTGAGATTGGAGTTGCGGGTCTCATAGACACTCGATTATCTATAGGTGAGATTGGAGTTACGGGTCTCATAGACACTCGATTATCTATAGGTGAGATTGGAGCTGTGGGTCTTTCAGACACTCGATTATCTAGGGGTGAGATTGGAGCTACGGGTCTCATAGACACTCGATTATCTATAGGTGAGATTGGAGCTACGGGTCTCATAGACACTCGATTATCTAGGGGTGAGATTGGAGCTACGGGTCTCATAGACACTCGATTATCTATAGGTGAGATTGGAGCTACGGGTCTCATAGACACTCGATTATCTAGGGGTGAGATTGGAGCTACGGGTCTCATAGACACTCGATTATCTATAGGTGAGATTGGAGCTACGGGTCTCATAGACACTCGATTATCTATAGGTGAGATGGGAGCTACGGGTCTCATAGACACTCGATTATCTATAGGTGAGATGGGAGCTACGGGTCTCATAGACACTCGATTATCTATAGGTGAGATTGGAGCTACGGGTCTCATAGACACTCGATTATCTATGGGTGAGATTGGAGTTACGGGTCTCATAGACACTCGATTATCTATAGGTGAGATTGGAGCTACGGGTCTCATAGACACTCGATTATCTATAGGTGAGATTGGAGCTACGGGTCTCATAGACACTCGATTATCTATAGGTGAGATTGGAGTTGCGGGTCTCATAGACACTCGATTATCTAGGGGTGAGATTGGAGCTACGGGTCTCATAGACACTCGATTATCTAGGGGTGAGATTGGAGCTACGGGTCTCATAGACACTCGATTATCTATAGGTGAGATTGGAGCTACGGGTCTCATAGACACTCGATTATCTATAGGTGAGATTGGAGCTACGGGTCTCATAGACACTCGATTATCTATAGGTGAGATTGGAGCTACGGGTCTCATAGACACTCGATTATCTATAGGTGAGATTGGAGCTACGGGTCTCATAGACACTCGATTATCTATAGGTGAGATTGGAGCTACGGGTCTCATAGACACTCGATTATCTAGGGGTGAGATTGGAGCTACGGGTCTCATAGACACTCGATTATCTATAGGTGAGATTGGAGTTACGGGTCTCATAGACACTCGATTATCTAGGGGTGAGATTGGAGCTACGGGTCTCATAGACACTCGATTATCTATAGGTGAGATTGGAGTTACGGGTCTCATAGACACTCGATTATCTAGGGGTGAGATTGGAGCTACGGGTCTCATAGACACTCGATTATCTAGGGGTGAGATTGGAGCTACGGGTCTCATAGACACTCGATTATCTATAGGTGAGATTGGAGCTACGGGTCTCATAGACACTCGATTATCTATGGGTGAGATTGGAGCTACGGGTCTCAAACATAGTTGAGTGCCGCTCCCCCACCCCGCAGTCGGGTCAGCAGAAGTTGCTGCGCCTGTGTCGGGAGGCGCTTCAAGGTCAGAACTTGAAGTTCGGCGATACTCGGCTTGTGACCTTGCCTCCGGGCTCGCAGCTGCCAGCTCGTCACATCCTGTTCCTAGCGCTACCAAACGATAGTCGACTGGAGCAGACTATTGATCACAATGCGTTCAAAGAAGTTATGAAAGATGTTATAAATGCTCTGCTGAGCACTCTTTCTCAGCTCTCAACTGAACTCGGCATTCAAGTGGTTGGAATGACACCGATCGGAGCCAGTTTGCCCTATTGGACAGATCGGTCCGAAGATTTTGCTCACGTACTGGCCGAAGCGTTTCATTCTGCCGGCAGCAGGAATCGAACCGGCGACCTTCGCCGATTGTGCATCTGTGATCTAGGCTTGGAGACTCTGGCCACTCTCGGTCGAGTTTTAGAGGCCAGATTTGGCGCTCAACTGCCCAGAGTGCTGCCGCCGCCGTCGCGGAATCTTTTGGTAGAAGGTCGCGAGTTCGCGTCGCGTCCTAACAATACAGCAGCAGCAGCGGCGGCGGTTTCTTTACACGCGGATGATGAGGAATTTGGCGCAGACTGCGAACTGTGCTGCGAGCCGCTGTCTATGGCCAAACCTGCTGCCGCTTTTCATTGCAATCGTGGCCAATTGTGCGTCACGTGCGTGCGCAAACTGAACGACCCGACTGCGCCTGGCAATGGACTGTGCCCGCTGTGCATGCACAGGTACCATGATTGTTACATTGTTAATACACTGTTATTCTGAATTATTATCGTAATTTGCCTATATTTCTACTATCAGTAGAGTATCAAATAAACGTGCATTATATTATTGTAGACGTGTAATATTCTACTAGTCCTACTGTAAGTATAGTATCAAAGGGCTTGTAGCATAGTGGTTCGAGCGTTGGACTTACCACTGAAAGGTCGGTGGTTCGATTCTCGACCAAGTCGGAAAAAAAATTTGTGTCCTTAAGCAAGACACTCAACTCTGCATTGCTTCAGTTCACCCAGCTGTAAAATGGGTGCCAGCATTAGCTGGGGTAATTGAGGGTGTGTGGCGACCCCCAGACCTTGGCCTGAACAGCCGTACGCAGCCTTCAGATGCGGTGCTCATCTTGTAATTTATCGATTGTAAAGTTTGTTTTCTACCAGAGTATTTCTTGGCAGTTCAGCCTAGAGTCTAAAAGTACAAATTTGCTTCATTTTAGTGGTATTTTAGCCTACTTAAATTTGATTTGGATTTAAACATATTCTAAATTCCTTTATTGAATATTAGACAACGCCACTTGACCTAAACACAGATACAGAGCAGCAGTTGGCAGTCAGCCAGCCAATGGAACCATGACAGTCACCAAAGAGGCCTTGAGTCTGCCTGGTCATCCCGGATACGCAACTCAAGTAGTCACGTACACTTTCGGTCCGGGTGTTCAAGGACGCGAGCACCCGAATCCCGGCCTGCCATATCGAGGCGTATCTCGAGTCACTTATTTTCCCGACTCGCCAGAAGGTCGGGCGATTGTTGAACGACTTCAAGCAGCCTTTCGTGGTCGGGCGGTGTTTACTATTGGCACCAGTGCGACTACTGGCATGGATAATACTATCACGTGGGCCACTGTGCATCACAAGACTCGCATCGATGGAGGACCTGAAGGGTAAGCTGACGCCCCCCTCTGTAGCTGGCGCCCCCCCCCTCTGTAGCTGGCGCCCCCTCTGTAGCTGGCGCCCCCCTCTGTAGCTGGCGCCCCCCCTCTGTAGCTGGCGCCCCCTCTGTAGCTGGCGCCCCCTCTGTAGCTGGCGCCCCTTTGTAGCTGGCGCCCCCTCTGTAGCTGGCGCCCCCCTCTGTAGCTGGCGCCCCATCTGTAGCTGGCGCCCCCTCTGTAGCTGGCGCCCCTCTGTAGCTGGCGCCCCCTCTGTAGCTGGCGCCCCCCTCTGTAGCTGGCGCCCCATCTGTAGCTGGCGCCCCCTCTGTAGCTGGTGCCCCCTCTGTAGCTGGCGCCCCCTCTGTAGCTGGCGCCCTCTCTGTAGCTGGTGCCCCCTCTATAGCTGGCGCCCCCTCTATAGCTGGCGCCCCCTCTGTAGCTGGCGCCCCCTCTGTAGCTGGTGCCCCCTCTGTAGCTGGCGCCCCCTCTGTAGCTGGCGCCCTCTCTGTAGCTGGCGCCCCTCTATAGCTTGCGCCCCCCTCTGTAGCTGGCGCCCCATCTGTAGCTGGCGCCCCCTCTGTAGCTGGTGCCCCCTCTGTAGCTGGCGCCCCCTCTGTAGCTGGCGCCCTCTCTGTAGCTGGTGCCCCCTCTATAGCTGGCGCCCCCTCTATAGCTGGCGCCCCCTCTGTAGCTGGCGCCCCCTCTGTAGCTGGCGCCCCCTCTGTAGCTGGCGCCCCTCTGTAGCTGGCGCCCCTCTGTAGCTGGCGCCCCCTCTGTAGCTCGCGCCCCCTCTGTAGCTGGCGCCCCCTCTGTAGCTGGCGCCCCTCTCTGTAGCTTGCGTCCCCCTCTGTAGCTGGCGCCCCATCTGTAGCTGGTGCCCCCTCTGTAGCTGGCGCCCCCCCCCTCTGTAGCTGGCGCCCCATCTGTAGCTGGTGCCCCCTCTGTAGCTGGCGCCCCCCCCCTCTGTAGCTGGCGCCCCATCTGTAGCTGGTGCCCCCTCTGTAGCTGGCGCCCCCCTCTGTAGCTGGCGCCCCCCCCCTCTGTAGCTGGCGCCCCTTCTGTAGCTGGCGCCCCCCCCTCTGTAGCTGGCGCCCCTTCTGTAGCTGGCGCCCCTCTCTGTAGCTGGCGCCCCATCTGTAGCTGGCGCCCCCCCCCTCTGTAGCTGACGCCCCTCTCTGTAGCTGGCGCCCCTCTCTGTAGCTGGCGCCCCATCTGTAGCTGGTGCCCCCTCTGTAGCTGACGCCCCTCTCTGTAGCTGGCGCCCCCCCCCTCTGTAGCTGACGCCCCTCTCTGTAGCTGGCGCCCCTCTCTGTAGCTGGCGCCCCTCTCTGTAGCTGGCGCCCCCTCTGTAGCTGGCGCCCCTCTCTGTAGCTGGGGCCCCCCTCTGTAGCTGGCGCCCCTCTCTGTAGCTGGCGCCCCTCTCTGTAGCTGGCGCCCCTACACTTCTATATTGGTTGTTAAATTACTTGCAAGCATCAGCTAGTTTTTTATTTTAATTTTGACACCCTGAATTCGATATTTTCCGCAGGCATGGCTATCCTGACCCGACATATCTGACGCGAATTGGCGAGGAACTGACGGCTCTTGGCTATTAAAATATTTAAATACTTTGTGGCTACCAGACTGACTGACTGTCCAGTCGTATTCTGCTTGCGAAACTGATTATAATTCATCTTTTGTATCGTCCATAACGGTTATTTAAAAACGATTTAAACAAATCCAGCTTAAAGAATAATTATGCATTCACAGTGTTTGTACTAATGAAATCAAAAAGAATGTTTCATTTATTTTATTCAGATATGAGAGAGAACTAATAATATTTTGTGAATCTGTTTCAAACAAACAAACACAAGAATATCATATATTTTTGTTAATTTCTTCTTCTGTATGAAGTCATGCTTTTTTAAAGTTGAGAACTTTTTGAAAAACAATTTGGTGTTAATAATACACTCAGCATCATTTTAAAGTTGATACACTCTGGCTTTGACCCACAGTGTTGAAACTTGAATATAGCGATATATTGTAATTTAATTTATTGTTTGTGTTGTTTAATTGTAATTAATTAAATTCGCTAAATCAAAAAACTAGCAGCAAAATGTTCGCATCATACTACTGCTGCTACTGGCAGCGCCATTGAATAACGTAGAACACCAGCGATTCAATGGTGAACACGCAGCTAACCGCCGCCATTAGAAAACTGTAGCCGCGGGCAACTCCGTCGGGTCTCACAGATGAAGGCTTCGCTAGAGCCAGCGCAGTCACCAGTGTCACGCCTGAAGTTAAAGTACAGACACTACAAGTCTACTATATGAATTCAGTTAGATAATCTGAATATAAGTTGCGTGTATTGAAATTTATTCACAGCTGTATTCAAATGTTTAATGAGAGCGTTTGTTCCCGATCCTATCAATACAGTTGTCTTCAAAAGCATTCTATAGTGAGAAAAAATATTAAGACTCTGCCAAATTATGACGACTAATATTCAGCTTCTGGATTCGTGAAGACAATTAGCCTTCCGCCCTCAAGATAATTAGTAGCCTTCCCCCCCATGATAATTAGCCTTCCGCCCTCAAGATAATTAGTAGCCTTCCCCCCATGATAATTAGCCTTCCACCCCCAAGATAAAATTAATTAGCCTTCCGCCCCCCCCCATGATAATTAGCCTTCCACCCCCAAGATAAAATTAATTAGCCTTCCGCCCCCCCATGATAATTAGCCTTCCACCCCCAAGATAAAACTAATTAGCCTTCCGCCCCCCCCCAAGATAATTAGCCTTCCGCCCCCCCCCCAAGATAATTAGCCTTTCGCCCCCCAAGATAATTAGCCTTGCGCCACCCCCCAAGATAATTAGCCTTCCGCCACCCCCCAAGATAATTAGCCTTTCGCCCCCCCAAGATAATTAGCCTTCCGCCCCCTCCAAGATAATTAGCCTTGCGCCACCCCCAAGATAATTAGCCTTTGGCCCCCCCAAGATAATTAGCCTTTGGCCCCCCCAAGATAATTAGCCTTTCGCCCCCCAAGATAATTAGCCTTCCGCCCCCCCCAAGATAATTAGCCTTTGGCCCCCCCAAGATAATTAGCCTTTCGCCCCCCAAGATAATTAGCCTTGCGCCACCCCCAAGATAATTTGCCTTCCGCCACCCCCCAAGATAATTAGCCTTTGGCCCCCCCCAAGATAATTAGCCTTTCGCCCCCCCAAGATAATTAGCCTTCCGTCCCCCCAAGATAATTAGCCTTCCGCCCCCCCCCCAAGATAATTAGCCTTGCGCCACCCCAAGATAATTTGCCTTCCGCCCCCCCCCCAAGATAATTAGCCTTCCGCCCCCCCCCAAGATAATTAGCCTTTCGCCCCCCAAGATAATTAGCCTTGCGCCACCCCCCAAGATAATTTGCCTTCCGCCACCCCCAAGATAATTAGCCTTTGGCCCCCCCCCCAAGATAATTAGCCTTTCGCCCCCCCAAGATAATTAGCCTTCCGTCCCCCAAGATAATTAGCCTTCCGCCCCCCCCCAAGATAATTAGCCTTGCGCCACCCCCAAGATAATTTGCCTTCCGCCCCCCCCAAGATAATTAGCCTTCCGCCCCCCAGAGATAATTAGCCTTCCGCCCCCCCCCAAGATAATTAGCCTTTCGCCACCCCCAAGATAATTAGCCTTCCGCCCTCCCCAAGATAATTAGCCTTCCGCCACTCCCCAAGATAATTAGCCTTCCGCCCCCCCAAGATAATTAGCCTTCCGCCCCCCCCAAGATAATTTGCCTTCCGCCCCCCCCCAAGATAATTAGCCTTCCGCCCCCCCCCAAGATAATTAGCCTTTCGCCCCCCAAGATAATTAGCCTTGCGCCACCCCCAAGATAATTTGCCTTTGCCCCCCCCCAAGATAATTAGCCTTTGCCCCCCCCCAAGATAATTAGCCTTTCCGTCCCCCCAAGATAATTAGCCTTCCGCCCCCCCCCCAAGATAATTAGCCTTGCGCCACCCCCAAGATAATTTGCCTTCCGCCCCCCCCCAAGATAATTAGCCTTCCGCCCCCCAGAGATAATTAGCCTTCCGCCCCCCCCAAGATAATTAGCCTTTCGCCACCCCCAAGATAATTAGCCTTCCGCCCTCCCCAAGATAATTAGCCTTCCGCCACTCCCCAAGATAATTAGCCTTCCGCCCCCCCCCCCCAAGATAATTAGCCTTCCGCCCCCCCCCAAGATAATTAGCCTTGCGCCACCCCCAAGATAATTTGCCTTCCGCCCCCCCCCAAGATAATTAGCCTTCCGCCCCCCAGAGATAATTAGCCTTCCGCCCCCCCCAAGATAATTAGCCTTCCGCCACTCCCCAAGATAATTAGCCTTCCGCCCCCCCCCCAAGATAATTAGCCTTCCGCCACCCCCCAAGATAATTAGCCATCCATGTCTATAAGGTATTCTCGTATTTCAGTAGGTAATTCAATGCACTCACTGCCAGCAAAGCAGACAATCATGCACAGAGCTTTCAGGCTGGCATTCTCTCTAGCCGAGTGCACAGTCACGGAGATGAACTCGAGTAGAAGGCAGCAGCCCGCACAGCTTAAGCCGCCGATAAGAAGTACTTTAATTGCTGAAATTCAAATGTCATTATAATATAAGCTTAATTATTAATGCAGTGACTCAGTGTGTCCAGCAGTAGGATATTATACTGACCCCTAAATGAGTTCATTTCAAACTGCTCAAAACATATATTTTCTCACAACTCACTTACCTGTAGCACTCGAATCGAAAAGACCCATCGGAGTTGCGTTGCAATATCCAATTTTGTGTTTAATGAAATTGAATCCGACAACATCAAACTTGATAAAGAAGTCAGCCGTGAACAGGCTAATGAGGCCGCAGATAATGGCAGAGGATAGCGTAACAATAGCTACCTGATGAAAGCTTATTGTAACCATATTTTTTTACTTTTCGCTGACTGTAACAGGCTAGCTTAAACGTAGCAAAACTTGGCTATTAATTTAGCTTTTGCTATAGCTATTTACAATTTTAGATCACAGCTAAATATGCAATGTTTGAACCGGAAATGTTATCTACATAAGTATAGCTGCAAGCATCTAAAGTTGGTGTACATGCAGAGATTCATGAAGCTATTTACGTAGACCTGGCAGGACTATCATTGTACGTAGTTACAGATTTATAAGCTAAATATTGATGTTGCTAAAACATGCTGCATGGGTACCTAAACATGTACAGATGCCAGTTGTAATTGAAGAATATCTAGCTGTTTACAATATCTGCGCTATAATTTAGTCAACAAGTTTAAATTACATTTAGACTTTAATTTAAGACTGACAAAGCTTCTAGAACCTTTGACACTTTAAGCATTGACACTTCAAGGTCAATATATAGATCAGAACTATTACATTTTACGATTGATGTATTCAATATACACATGCAGTGCAACATCGTCAGGCACTGCATAACAACTCTCAACTCTGAGTCCACTACGTGCGATTGCCTTCAACCATGCATAACAACTGTACCATTGTCATGTGCTATTGTTCAGAGTATCTAGCTATAATTACCATCAATATTGTAGTTATAAGATACGTGTGAAAGTAAATGAACATGTATCATAGTTTTTACTAAGAAATGGTTGAAGCCCCGAATTTCGATTGTCATTTTGAAACTGAAAATTTCTAAGAAAAATTAATAATAGCCAGCCGAACACAGTTGACGTAATTGACGAGCTAATGCAAGCTATAGGGGCAGAGTACAGTGTACTCAACACGAAAAACAATGGGGGAATAGACTTGGGATTTCCTACTGCATGACCAAACTATGAATATTGAAACTTTGACCGTAACAATGGCTGGTCGAAAGATCGAGGAACCATTATAGTGATATCACTTCTTTGCAATGGAATTTCCAAAGGATATCCAATTTTTTAAAGATAAATACGGGAACTATCTGGACTACAATGATAAGAAAATCAAGAATCAAGAGGAAAAATACCATATTTTGGTTCACTAAGACTCCTAAAGTGACAATATGATTATCCCATTTCCTTATTCTCAATTCCTTGCAGCCCTAGCAACAATTTTGCTGTCTCAGCAACCGCCGGAACCCACTCAGCAGCTGCCGCAGCTGGTCCAATTTGTGAAATGGTACTGGACTAATACCGAGTTTGTCAGATCGAACTCCAAGTTCAACAACTATTCGACACGAGCAATCTGCCGAAAGAGCGATGCAAGATATATGATCGGCATGACTGAAAAATATCTGGAGGATGCTGCACATGAACTCGGAGAAGCTTTCACCGTCATGCCAAAGTTTACAAACCTGCAGACTTGCAAACCTGCAGCCCCCACGACACGGTTTACTAACAACTTGAATACCAGAGATCAAATCTTTGTAAAACTGGCGTCCAGAGCTCTATTGGCTGAATTCTTGGCCTCTAAACTGTTTCTCAAAGGACAAAATAAGAGTTGGTAAGATCAGTGATCACGCTGCAGCATCTAGTTGGGTTTTGCGCGGGGTTTTTGTTTAGGGGATGACAGACAGAATTAATACAATTCACGACCCGGCTTAAAATTGGGGTTATATCCAATTATAGTGGAATGTACATGCACACTCACAGTACACGGCGCCTTTCTCAGCGAACTGATCAATCGATTTTAGCAGTTAAAATAGCTACGACTAACCTTGAGAGATCGCAGTCTATTGTTTCAACTGACGTTCAGACTTGTACTATAGTACGAGGGGGTAATCCAGCAGCTTTTAAAGCTTTTATAATTCTATATCGTAGCCTTTAGTGGTTAGAGCGTCGAACTCACGACACTGAAAGGTCGGGGTTCGATTCTCGACCAAGTCGAAACAATTTGTGTCCTTGAGCAAGACACTCGACTCTGCATTGCTTCAGTTCACACAGCTGTAAAATGGGTGCCAGCATTAGCTGGGGTAATTGAGGGTGTGTGTTGGGACCTCCCAGTCCTTGGACTGAACAGCCGTACGCAGTCTTCTGAAGCGCCGCGCAATAGCTGCGGCTGAGCTGTCGGTTGCATATCCAAGTTTAGTTTGTAGCTGTTTCCATTTTTGCTCCTCGGATTAAAGAAATGTCCGAACTTCCCGGACACACATTCGATCAACCAACTCTGTATTTCAGCCCAGCATTGGCAGTGAGTCTACGGGAGGCCGCAAATCATTTCTGGCATGCTACAAATGCTTACTGGAGATATCGACTGGTATGCCATGGTCTTCGGGTCGCAGTGGGTCTGCTGCACCAGCTAAGCGACCCAATTTCTGAAACTGTTGCATCAGCCCTAACCTGCGACACACCTCAGCTACTAAACCATACAGATGTCAGTAAACTTCTGGCAGTTGACAAGTGATATACTTATTTGAATTTTAGAAATTGAATAAATATTCAGAATTTTTGTTAGAATTTGCTATCAGTTTTAATAAAAAAAAGATTATTCAGATTGCTTGAACAACAAATAAATATTTTGCGATTTAATTACACCAGTCATTCTGTTTATCAACTTCTTTAGGAAATGTTCAGATAGAATTAATTATTTTAGAGTCCATTATGCGAAAGTATTCAGCATCAGATTGGTAAAATACTCAGCTTCAGATTGGTAAAATACTCAGCTTCAGATCGGTAAAATACTCAGCTTCAGATCGGTAAAATACTCAGCTTCAGATTGGTAGAATATTCAGCTTCAGATAAGTGGAATATTCAGCTTCAGATAGGTAGAATATTCAGCTTCAGATTGGGTGAATATTCAGCTTCAGATAGGCGGAATATTCAGCTTCAGATAGGTAGAATATTCAGCTTCAGATTGGCTGAATATTCAGCTTCAGATAGGCGGAATATTCAGCTTCAGATAGGTAGAATATTCAGCTTCAGATAAGTGGAATATTCAGCTTCAGATAGGCAGAATATTCAGCTTCAGATTGGCTGAATATTCAGCTTCAGATAGGCGGAATATTCAGCTTCAGATCGACAGAATATTCAGCTTCAGATTGGCAGGATATTCAGCTTCAGAATATTCAGCTTCAGATCGGCAGAATATTCAGCTTCAGAATATTCAGCTTCAAATAGGCAGAATATTCAGCTTCAGGTAGGCAGAAAATTCAGCTTCAGATAGGTAGAATATTCAGCTTCAGATTGGCAGAATATTCAGCTTCAGATAGGTAGAATATTCAGCTTCAGATAGGCAGAATATTCAGCTTCAGATTGGCAGAATATTCAGCTTCAGAATGGCAGAATATTCAGCTTCATATTGGCAGAATATTCAGCTTCAGATTGACAGAATATTCAGCTTCAGATCGACAGAATATTCAGCTTCAGATCGGCAGAATATTCAGCTTCAGATTGGCAGAATATTCAGCTTCAGATTGGCAGAATATTCAGCTTCAGATTGACAGAATATTCAGCTTCAGATTGACAGAATATTCAACTTCAGATTGGCAGAATATTCAGCTTCAGATTGGCAGAATATTCAGCTTCAGATTGACAGAATATTCAGCTTCAAATTGACAGAATATTCAACTTCAGATTGACAGAATATTCAACTTCAGATTGACAGAATATTCAACTTCAGATTGACAGAATATTCAGCATCAGATTGGCAGAATATTCAGCTTCAGATAGGCAGAATATTCAGCTTCAGATTGGCAGAATATTCAGCTTCAGATCGGCAGAATATTCAGCTTCAGATTGACAGAATATTCAGCTTCAGATCGGCAGAATATTCAGCTTCAGAATATTCAGCTTCAGATCGGCAGAATATTCAGCTTCAGATTGGTAGAATAATCAGCTTCAGAACGGTAGAATATTCAGCTTCAGATCGGTAGAATAATCAGCTTCAGATAGGCAGAATATTCAGCTTCAGATGGGCAGAATATTCAGCTTCAGAACGGTAGAATAATCAGCTTCAGATTGGTAGAATAATCAGCTTCAGATTGGTAGAATATTCAGCTTCAGATTGGTAGAATAATCAGCTTCAGATCGGTAGAATAATCAGCTTCAGATCGGTAGAATAATCAGCTTCAGATCGGTAGAATATTCAGCTTCAGATAGGTAGAATATTCAGCTTCAGATAGGTAGAATATTCAGCTTCAGATAGGCAGAATATTCAGCTTCAGATTGACAGAATATTCAGCTTCAGAATGGCAGAATATTCAGCTTCATATTGACAGAATATTCAGCTTTAGATAGACAGAATATTCAGCTTCAGATTGACAGAATATTCAGCTTCAGATTGACAGAATATTCAGCTTCAAATTGACAGAATATTCAGCTTCAGATTGACAGAAAATTCAGCTTCAGATTGACAGAATATTCAGCTTCAGATTGACAGAATATTCAGCTTCAGATTGACAGAATATTCAGCTTCAGATTGACAGAATATTCAGCTTCAGATTGACAGAATATTCAGCTTCAGATTGACAGAATATTCAGCTTCAGATTGACAGAATATTCAGCTTCAGATAGGCAGAATATTCAGCTTCAGATTGACAGAATATTCAGCTTCAGATAGGCAGAATATTCAGCTTCAGATTGACAGAATTTTCAACTTCAGATTGACAGAATATTCAGCTTCAGTCTACTTGAACAAGTAGAAAGTAACGAATTTTATTGCCCATTTTCTTTACTAAGTCAGACACAGTAGCCACACAGAGAGAGCAATCAAGCCAGGCAGCCACTTTAAGGTAAGAAAACTTTCAATGCAAACAGTTTTTAATGGCAGCTCTTTGGGTCTGCCAGTCTGCCCAAGCTATAAAGCGACTTCAATCAATAGACGAACTTTTAATAGAAACCTTCAACAGGCAGGCAGTAGGCTTGAGCTTTCTCTTTCAACACACATGGTTGGGCAATCATTCTTAAGTTTCTCATAAGCCTTAGTTAGTCAATTTTTCGACATATTGCATAGGTTTTGCGCTGTTCGGCCCAAAAATTTACTTAAATTCGATTTAATCTGCAGACAGAGCACACTTTGAGCTTGGGTTGCACTGTCGAAAATCAATCTTGCAGTTTTTTTCTGGCTAAGGCTCCGATGAGGAATTGACAGGTTCTGTGACAAGACCAGATTAGATTAGCTGATCTGGCGCTGTAAAAGCACCTGTAGTTCATTTCTTATTTATTCCTTTTAGGCTACCACTGATAGCGTCACATCTAAGACAAATATTTGAAGGAAATTCATTTGTCTGGCACAACTGTTTTAACTGGTTAACATATTTTGCACCGCGAATGGAACCTTAATGCTCAACATATTGTTTAGCTATAGTATGTGTGTATGTATGTATGTATGTATGTCTGTAATGTATGTAATGTATGTATGTATGTATGTATGTATGTATGTATGTATGTATGTCTGTAATGTATGTAATGTATGTATGTATGTATGTATTTATGTATGTATGTATGTATGTATGTATGTATGTATCTATCTATCTATCTATCTATCTATCTATCTATCTATCTATCTATCTATCTATTTATCTATCTCTATCTATCTATCTATCTATCTATCTATCTATCTATCTATCTATCTATCTATCTATCTATCTATCTATCTATCTATCTATCTATCTATCTATCTATCTATCTATCTATCTATCTATCTATCTATCTATCTATCTATCTATCTATCTATCTATTTATCTATCTATCTATCTATCTATCTATCTATCTATCTATCTATCTATTTATCTATTTCTATCTATCTATCTATCTATCTATCTATCTATCTATCTATCTATCTATCTATCTATCTATTTATCTATCTATCTATCTATCTATCTATCTATCTATCTATCTATCTATCTATCTATCTATTTATCTATCTATCTATCTATCTATCTATCTATCTATCTATCTATCTATCTATCTATCTATCTATCTATCTATCTATCTATCTATCTATCTATCTATCTATCTATCTATCTATCTATCTATCTATCTATCTATCTATCTATCTATCTATCTATCTATCTATCTATCTATCTATCTATCTATCTATTTATCTATCTATCTATCTATCTATCTATCTATCTATCTATCTATCTATCTATCTATCTATCTATCTATCTATCTATCTATCTATCTATCTATCTATCTATCTATCTATCTATCTATCTATCTATCTATCTATCTATCTATCTATCTATCTATCTATCTATCTATCTATCTATCTATCTATCTATCTATCTATCTATCTATCTATCTATCTATCTATCTATCTATCTATCTATCTATCTATCTATCTATCTATCTATCTATCTATCTATCTATCTATCTATCTATCTATCTATCTATCTATCTATCTATCTATCTATCTATCTATCTATCTATCTATCTATCTATCTATCTATCTATCTATCTATCTATCTATCTATCTATCTATCTATCTATCTATCTATCTATCTATCTATCTATCTATCTATCTATCTATCTATCTATCTATTTATCTATCTATCTATCTATCTATCTATCTATCTATCTATCTATCTATCTATCTATCTATCTATCTATCTATCTATCTATCTATCTATCTATCTATCTATCTATCTATCTATCTATCTATCTATCTATCTATCTATCTATCTATCTATCTATCTATCTATCTATCTATCTATCTATCTATCTATCTATCTATCTATCTATCTATCTATCTATCTATCTATCTATCTATCTATCTATCTATCTATCTATCTATCTATCTATCTATCTATCTATCTATCTATCTATCTATCTATTTATCTATCTATCTATCTATCTATCTATCTATCTATCTATCTATCTATCTATCTATCTATCTATCTATCTATCTATCTATCTATCTATCTATCTATCTATCTATCTATCTATCTATCTATCTATCTATCTATCTATCTATCTATCTATCTATCTATCTATCTATCTATCTATCTATTCAGTGTTATTGATATGACGTGTACTCATAACAGAGGATCTCACACCAGTTTGCATCCTTTTTATTTCATATCTATCTATCCATACGATTTTGAGCTGACGAGAGAGTCAATAAAGAATGAAGCTCTTTGTAAAACCCATTTTCTATTTTAAGTCTCTGTCCACTCTGTTTTAAAACTAAGCAAACGCTTAAGGCAATCTGTTGCGTGGAGTATTGCCCACTTCGAAATTGTATGCGTGCCCCTCCTGAGTGCTCGGGAGGACTCTCTCTGTCTGGAATTTTCTGCTTTTTTGCCTTTTTTGAAGTGGTTCTAAAGTTTTTCTCAACGATTTCGCGAAGTGAATCGAAGTCTGAAGTCCACCTGTCAGCGAGTAAGTTCAATATACATGTATTGATTTGTTTTTCCTGTTTCCCAAGCCACTTTGCTCATTCTAACTTGACTGCATGTTTTGTCAAAAAATTTACCTTCATGACTAGTTTCAGCAGTTTTAGTGCAAGATATTCTCGTCAAAAGTGAAGCAGTTTTGTTCTTTGTTTGAGATTCATCTACAGTACAAGTTGAACAAAGATAATAAATATTCTAATTTTGGCTGGAGTTTTGCTTACCAACCACATGTTAACCAACACATGAAAATGCAGACGGATTGGCTATAGGATGTCTATAGTTTTCCCATCTTTGTGATCCAGTTCGCTGAAAAAACAGTTCCATGACGCTTTCCTATTGGCTGCTGAAAATTGGTTATAAAAACCCCGTTTTCGTCTTATCCTCACTGCTTTTTATCCCATACAACCACTCCAGTTCACTCTCTTCCCATGCTCTACAGGTCCTGACTCGTTGGCCCAAGCAGGCATGGACTCTCCGCTGTCAATAGACGAGCTTCTGTCGGCCCATCAGGAATGGAACCTGACCTACGATCAACTGTACTACCCAGTACCTCTGAGAGCCACCATCTCCAGCCTCTGCCTGCTGCTACTCTGCATCGGTGTATTCGGCAACATTCTGGTAATTGTAGTTGTGGCCACAGCTCGAGTTCGGATGCTGACGCCAACTAACTGCTACCTCGTGTCCCTATCGCTAGCCGATCTCATAGCCCTAGTTGTGGGCGTTGCTACCATGATTTCCGAGCTAAATGTTACAAGAGATCGTTGGGTTCTGTGCGGCATCATCGGGTGCAAGATTTCTGTCTATCTGTCCTACGTCGGAGTCAACACGTCGGCCTTTTCCATTACGGCCTTCTCCGTGGAACGATTCGTAGCCATCTGCTACCCCATCACTGCTCAGACTGCCTGCACGGTGAAACGGGCCAAGAGAATCATTGCTGGAATCTGGATATTCGGCCTGCTGTACAATTCACCCTGGTTCTACCTGGCCACTCTGCTGCCTAAACCCGTGGCTGACACCAATGTCACCATTGAACGGTGCGGTCACAAGCTGGATAGAAGCAGCCGGGCCTACATGTCTCTGTACCTGGGCGACCTGGCGCTGTTCTACTTCATTCCGCTGGTACTGCTGTCGGTTCTGTACTCAGCCATTGCCAGGGTCCTGTTCCGCTCCTCGAGCACCTGTCAGGGCTCCGAACCGTTGAGGACTTCGAACGCTACGCGAGCTCTGCAGAGTCGAATTCAGGCGAGTCAACACATACAACTACTCAGTAATCATTTTCACACGACTGACTAAGTTCCATTAATCTAAAGAAATAAAATAAAAAAAGCTTTTTAATGATACGCTGAGCTGGCGAGATCGGGAGGCCACCTAAGCCGGATGGATTAGGCGTGTGTATTGGCGCTTTCATGAGCAACATTTTGCTAATGCACCCTGTTAGTCAGTTGGGTACACGCGATGGGACAGAAGGAATGCAATGAAGCGAACGATTTTGCACAACTACAAGCTTCACAATGTATCGCTGTAATATAGACAGACTCGTAAATAAGCTAAAATAAGAACCATTATCATTGATTGTAAGGCTACCAATGTGTAAGTAAGGAAGAATCGAATGCTTCATAGAATTGATATTAAAGCATCAAAGAAAAGCGACAATCAGCTTTATTAGTTTACTCTCGCACCGTACTGTACACCCTCATGAGGGCCTGTGGGACGTTGTCGCCGAAGGCGTTGCGCCTGACCTTGATTAGGCGCTCCTGTTTCCAATTTTAGCAGTTCCCCATAGCAACTAACCTGCCTAAGGCCCTGTTGGAGTACCAGGGTTCCAGTTGAATATAGGCTATTGAAGTTATACGAGACATATCGCCAACCAATAATTGAATTATTCGAATAGGAACAAAGTGAAAAAAGGCCACGGTTAAAAAACGCACAAAGTCCATTAATTATTTTGCCGCTAGGGAAGGCAAGCAGGCCTTGGTAAAGAAAAATAGATTGCAAAGCGAGGCATTGAGTGAGCTGGAGGGAGGTGAGACAAGCGAGGCAAAGTGAGCTGTCTCGGTCCCGAGTGAGTGGGAAAACGGGCGGGCTTGGCTGGAACGAGAAATGACTGTCCCTAAGAGAGGCAATCCCGCTTAGCTCGCTTTGGAAATGCAGGTGGAGGAAATAGAAAACACACCACCTACCGCAGGGAATCCCGACTACAGGTCCCAGAGCGTTTGGTTCAGTTGGGTTGAGTAGCAGCGATATAAATCCAGATAATGACTGGACTGTGTTCCACGCACAGGATATTGGCAGATAGATAGATAGATAGATAGATAGATAGATAGATGGATGGATAGATAGATAGATAGATAGATAGATAGATAGATAGATAGATAGATAGATAGATAGATAGATAGATAGATAGATAGATAGATAGATAGATAGATAGATAGATAGATAGATAGATAGATAGATAGATAGATAGATAGATAGATAGATAGATAGATAGATAGATAGATAGATAGATAGATAGATAGATAGATAGATAGATAGATAGATAGATAGATAGATAGATAGATAGATAGATAGATAGATAGATAGATAGATAGATAGATAGATAGATAGATAGATAGATAGATAGATAGATAGATAGATAGATAGATAGATAGATAGATAGATAGATAGATAGATAGATAGATAGATAGATAGATAGATAGATAGATAGATAGATAGATAGATAGATAGATAGATAGATAGATAGATAGATAGATAGATAGATAGATAGATAGATAGATAGATAGATAGATAGATAGATAGATAGATAGATAGATAGATAGATAGATAGATAGATAGATAGATAGATAGATAGATAGATAGATAGATAGATAGATAGATAGATAGATAGATAGATAGATAGATAGATAGATAGATAGATAGATAGATAGATAGATAGATAGATAGATAGATAGATAGATAGATAGATAGATAGATAGATAGATAGATAGATAGATAGATAGATAGATAGATAGATAGATAGATAGATAGATAGATAGATAGATAGATAGATAGATAGATAGATAGATAGATAGATAGATAGATAGATAGATAGATAGATAGATAGATAGATAGATAGATAGATAGATAGATAGATAGATAGATAGATAGATAGATAGATAGATAGATAGATAGATAGATAGATGGACAGTTGCTATGCCGGCAGCTCTGGAATGCAGCTGAGCCGGATTTGAAGGCAATTAATCGAGGATTTGGTTGGCCGCCTCAAAAGACTCTGTGGCTCATCAGAAATTTCTCAACACAAAATCCTATTTCATCAGAAAATCCTAGTTCATCAGAAAATAAGGTAAACAAATGGCTACTTGATGGGAACAGAATAAACCACGCCTAGAAGTGAATTTCAATTAGCCCTTGCCCTAATTCCTCGAAATTCTTAATTCCGGACTTTCATTATCTGTGGGGATGAGCGCGGTTTAATGCCCTGTTCACCGGAATTCCCCCCCCCCCCCTGTTTACAATGGTGACTGCCCGTGTAATCAGATATATCATGACATCTCTCCTTCTCCACTCTCCCCTTCTCTCCTTCTCTACTCCTCCCCTTCTCATTGTCCACTCCCATCTACTGGTGTAACTATTAAAAGGCTTGGCTCACTCTTACCCAGAAAAGCTGGATCTGGACCTCAGACACTTCTATCCCCAAGAGCCAGCCTTAGTTAATCCCTCACATCTCCAATAATGTTGCAACTAAAGAAAAACCTTTAGTCAGCGCAAAGAAGAGAGAAGCTCAACTTTCTAAGAAAGAAATTCTACGCTTAAGCTGCGGATCAGGAGTGGAGCTTTCCTCATCAGCTTACAGTCCCACCTGGCAGAGCCAGGCTGACTCACCAGCCTCGAATCTGCGTGTAAATTCTCATTTAGGCGGTGAATTTCATAAATTTCTGAGCACTTTCTGACTGACTGACTGACTGACTGACTGACTGACTGACTGACTGACTGACTGACTGACTGACTGAATGACTGACTGACTGACTGACTGACTGACTGACTGACTGACTGACTGACTGACTGACTGACTGACTGACTGACTGACTGACTGACTGACTGAGTGACTGGCTGACTGACTGACTGACTGACTGACTGACTGACTGACTGACTGACTGACTGACTGACTGACTGACTGACTGACTGACTGACTGACTGACTGACTGACTGACTGACTGACTGGCTGACTGACTGACTGACTGACTGACTGACTGACTGACTGACTGACTGACTGACTGACTGACTGACTGACTGACTGACTGACTGACTGGCTGACTGACTGACAGACTGACAATGCCGCACAGACTTGAACCACAGGCACATCAATCAACAATGCCCGAGTCACCCAATGACGCATGGAATGAGTTTATTTTGACAGGTGCTGCGGAAGTACTCAACGGGAAACAAACCACTCCGCTACCACGTGACAGTTGGCTATTTCGAAATTTGGAAGAGAAATATGAAAGAAACATTTGAAGGTTGAATTTCCCTATCCCTCGAGTGCTGGGAGAAGGATAAGCTCAGTTCTCTAAATCCTCTGCTACACTCGCAGCTGCAGCCTGGCGATGAAGATTGACGCGCTGAAGACTCGGCCTCTGCAGCTGGGCCTCCCTGCATCTCTCTTCTGCAGAAGACAAAATGTTTTTCCTGCCTCGGCATGAACTCTCTCAGGCTGGCCAACTAACTGGCTATCCATCTCTCAGTTTTTCCTGAAGTGCCCTCCCTGAGAAACGGATTGCTTGAGCAGCGAAGTTTGCCAAAAAAACCTCTAGCTCTATAAAAGCTAAAACCTGAGCCGAGCATTCGAAATGTCGAACATGGCCGAGCACTTGATGCCTAGGTTATGATTCTCCTGCTCATGCCAAGGTACTGTACAGTAATCTGTGTTGACTTCAGTCAGTCAGTCAGTCAGTCAGTCAGTCAGTCAGTCAGTCAGTCAGGTCAGTCAGTCAGTCAGTCAGTCAGTCAGTCAGTCAGTCAGTCAGTCAGTCAGTCAGTCAGTCAGTCAGTCAGTCAGTCAGTCAGTCAGTCAGTCAGTCAGTCAGTCAGTCAGTCAGTCAGTCAGTCAGTCAGTCAGTCAGTCAGTCAACCCTGTTTATCCGTTTTGTTGCTCAAAATGTTTTGCTCAGCTGGGGCAGATTGTTTTGAAAAGCAGAAACAGCGGACGCAGACAGTAATCAGATGAGACAATAAAAGAAAAGATTTTTTCAGTAACCATGGAAACAATCAGTTTGGTTATAAAAATTTCAACTGCAATGTTATTCGTGGGCAAAGCTGTCATAGCTCTTCCTTTCGAATAGAAAGACAAGAATTGTACTGGAAAGCGTTGTTTTGTTGTTGTTTTCATTGAACTGTCTCACTGTATAGTACACCCTTGTACTTTTGTAGCCCAGTAAAAACTCGATCGATAACTTATCGATCGCTTGCAGCAGTTGAATAAGCGACCAAGAAATCAAGGCATGACATTGAAAGTCACTTTTGATAGTTTATTTCACCCTGTAAGATATACGAATTTATTACCCCGATGTAAAGATTTTCAGTTTTAATATAAGAATGATGCAAAAAACCCCAATTTGAGCCTTGGCATCTCAGAGACTCCCCCTGTGGGCCTTGGCATCTCAGAGACTCCTCTTCATGCGCCTTGGCATCTCAGAGACTCCCCCTGTGGGCCTTGGCATCTCAGAGACTCCCCTTCATGCGCCTTGGCATCTCAGAGACTCCTCTTCATGCGCCTTGGCATCTCAGAGACTCCTCTTCATGCGCCTTGGCATCTCAGAGACTCCCCCTGTGGGCCTTGGCATCTCAGAGACTCCCCTTCATGAGCCTTGGCATCTCAGAGACTCCCCTTCATAAGCCTTGGCATCTCAGAGACTCGCCTTCATGAGCCTTGGCATCTCAGAGAATCCGTGAGCCTTAGCATCTCAGAGAATCCGTGAGCCTTAGCCTCTCAGAGATTCCCCCGGTGAGCCTTGTCAATCCGTCGATTTTATGACTGGAGAAATTTGAATAATAAAAATGCTTTATGGCTGCAAGGAGTTACGTACCTATTATATATGGAAACTACTGTATATCACTAAAAATAATAATAATACATTTTAGATGCTGAAGGCAGTCAGTTCTAAGTTAATATCTGGAAAGTGTTGAGGGAAGCATATAGAAGCATATAGAAAAGCATGAAAGTATAGAGTGAGAGATCAGAGTAGAAAGAAAGGTCTTGAGCAGAAAAAAGCTCTTGAGAAGCTCCAATTCTGTGATGAGAATTTCTTTTCGAGCTCCTCCTACACAACTCTCGACTCGAGTCTAAGCAAGGAGATTGCTAAAAAATGAGTCGCTATACCTGAAAATACCTTGAAAACAGTTTAATGAACTTTCGTTTTTTTCTACTTTCAATTTTTTTCATAGGTTGATCTAAGAAGTTCAGGCAATGAGACTTGGACAATTTTTTTGAGTTGTTACGTGTAGAGAGCGGCAAATCTACATCTAGATTTACCGTTTTGCATGGGTTTAACCATAGACAACAGATGCCGTCGGGAAAATGCGCTGAAGAGACAGGAACAGCTGAACTTTGTTCATGCTGAAGTTGTTGATGCTGACATTTGCAGCAAAACCTCTTCCTCCAGAGGTCTTTGCACAATTTCCAAGGGTAGAACGTCCTTAGTTGTCCATGCTCTAATCATAGCCGTCCACGCTTTTACGCCTTTGCGCTTCGTCAATCTCTTTTGAACCCTCGGGGCTCGCTCTTTGATTTTTTGAAATCTTGAGTGGTACGGAAGACTGCGTGCAGTTGGCAGGCACTTCTGTGCGAACGCGTCGCTGCATATAGATTCTTCTTCAAGCTCGAGCCAGAGTCCCCTTAAACGACGTTGAGACAGCAATTAAAATTGGGAGAATGCTTTTCCTTTTCCCTCTGTCTTTCTCTCTTTCTCTCGGTGTATAGTTAAATCCCCCCCCCAAAAAAAAATTGCTCAGCCGAAATCGTGCTATAAGAAAGGGCATATCGTTTCTGCGTACGGACATTCAATCTTGATTCTTAGCATTTGAAAAAAAGGTTTACAAAAGACTTCACTAATAATCAACCTCTTTGAGAGTAAAATGGAGGAGAAGAGGTCTAGGCAAAAAGTTGATTGGCATTATTTTAGTCGAACGGGGCTTAATGAGATTTCTTAAACTGGTCATGCATGAAAATGAGAGCCAGTCACATTGTTTTTTAAATAACGGCGCCACAAATTAAGATAAGATCCTCACGTCAAGATAAAGGCCATATCAAGATAAGAGCGCCCAGTTCAAGATAAGAGCCTCCAATTCAAGATAAGGGCGCCTAATTCAAGATAAGGGCGCCCAATTCAAGATAAGGGCGCCCAATTCAAGATAAGAGCGCCGACATCAAGATAAGGGCGCCCACATCAAGATAAGAGCGCCCACATCAAGATAAGGGCGCCCACATCAAGATAAGGGCGCTCACATCAAGATAAGAGCGCCCACATCAAGATAAGAGCGCGGCCCACATTAAGATAAGAGCGCCCACATCAAGATAAGAGCGCCCACATCAAGATAAGGGCGCCCACATCAAGATAAGAGCGCCCACATCAAGATAAGGGCGCCCAATTCAAGATAAGGGCGCCCAATTCAAGATAAGAGCGCCCACATCAAGATAAGGGCGCCCAATTCAAGATAAGGGCGCCCAATTCAAGATAAGAGCGCCCACATCAAGATAAGGGCGCCCACATCAAGATAAGAGCGCGGCCCACATCAAGATAAGAGCGCCCACATCAAGATAAGAGCGCGGCCCACATCAAGATAAGAGCGCCCACATCAAGATAAGAGCGCGGCCCACATTAAGATAAGAGCGCGGCCCACATCAAGATAAGAGCGCGGCCAACATCAAGATAAGAGCGCCCACATTAAAACAAAAACGCCCAAATGAATAAAAGAGCACACATAAGGCAATGCTTTGTCCTCCAAGTGCTATTGAAAACCACTTAAAACACTTCCATTTGTTTAATCTTACATTTTTTGTGTGCCAAAGGCAGCTATAGATTTCTTTATTTTATCATGCAACCTTAACATTCCCTATTAACAGATGATTTCCATAATCCACTCGCAGGTTGTGAAGATGCTGTTCGTTGTCGTGGTGATGTTCGCAGTCCTGTGGCTGCCGTACCGCTTCATGGTGGTGTACAACAGCTTCGCCCCCAGGACCCGCCGTATCGCCTCCGAGTGGTACGTGGCCATCAGCCGTAGCCTCATCTTCGTGAATTCGACAATAAATCCAATTATCTACAACGCGATGTCTGTGAAATTTCGTCGCGAATTTAAGCGTCTTCTTACCTGCCTGTGTGAGTCTATTTATGACGCTTTTTTAACTATCGATTTGAACAGATTACAAGGACACTATTGTCCTCAGGGAGCTAATTTAATTTAATAGGGAGCTGGTTAGTAGTGCCGCAATTCATGCGTCCAGAACGTCAGGAATTCATGTAAAACAACAACAAAAACAACAATAAACGTACCTCTAAGCCTGTGCGTAAACGTACATCAACTTTGAGGCTATCCTGGCGTCGCAAGAGTTCGGTTGAACCGACAAGGCACTTGGTGACAATTTGCGACATTTGGCCGCGTTGGCCCTTATTTTCGAAAACTACACAGTCCCCAGGCTAATCTAAATATGCGTGCGAGGAATCTATAACCATGGGCGCCTAGCATTGCAGCAAGAAACAGTGAATCGTTACGCTCTCAGAATTTTCGTTGCCTGTTAATTAATGTCTTTCAACCCTTCTTGATTCGTCTTCGTTATTCTGTTCTCTGCATACACTGCAGGCATCTGTCCACTCCAGAACACAGAATACCACAGAATGCTCATTCGACTAGTAGAATACGTATCGAATTAAAACACCATATATGCTACTCTTCTATCGTCTATCGTCTATGGTGATTCTTCTCCCTACTACTTTCCCACAACTTCACAGGAAGAGTAGCACAAAACGAGAATAATTTCGCATTGAGATTTTTTTTCAGGGTGGCTGATTAAGCATTATATGTGGTATTCTGTGCTCCAGACCTATCCAACGTAATCTCACGGTTATATTTCAAGTCCTTTAGCTCCGAGAGAGACTATAGATAATGGGGAGTATAACGTTATACCATTGATTTGATTCAGCTGTGCAAAAGAGACAAAGCTTTTAATTTTTCATTTATCGATGGTCGCAACGTCTGTGTCACTGCGGGGGCGTTTAACTAGGCTGGAAAATGCTGTACACGGGCGTGGCTTCTCACCCGACTGTCATAAACAGTAAAAAGCTTCTAGTTTAAATGGTTAGCAATGCGTACGAGCTAGCTGTCTTAAAAAAATAGAGCGAGCCTTCTCATTCATCGAATCCAATTGCTATTGTCGCACTTAAACGGATGTGCCTTTAAAAAAACTATTGCAGCAGTAGAAAGGATCGCTAAAAATGTTCAATACCCCTCTGAAATTTCAACTGCAAGTAGTCTTGCAGAATTGAAACGATTTATTGAATAGCTGCAAGGCGCGTGGGACTCTCATCAGTCGCTAACTGCAGAATGCATTCAGGGGAGCCAGGGAGAGTCTTAAAAGCATGCCTATATCGTTGATTGTGAATTCACGGAGCGTTAATGAACCCGTATCTAGTGACTGCATAGCGAGCGTTTATGTATAAATATAAATACCTTACGTTTTTAAACGGATTGATTTCTATCAATACCTCTTAGAAATAACTGGTTATTGTACCACGGCTGCGAAAGTCTCTAATCGTGATAGATTAAAATTGATTCCAATTTTAGTACAGCTCACCACCAACGAAAATGTAAAGCACTGTCGTTGTGCCAATTGACAGATTCATACGAAAAAAATATTTAATGGATCACGGATGTACACCAAACACACTTAAAAACCACTTCACTTAAAGCTGAACTTAGAGTGTTGTGGTTCGTCTTGCCTTTTCATGTACACCTTATATGAGCATGTATGCCTGTTCCGGGTTGCTTAGGGGTTGAAATTTTGTTTTAAATTACGAGTCTGCTTTTGCCTGCAGCGCCAAAAGCAACACAAACCTAGCTCGTACCAATTTACGAGTACCATAAAATTGATGAAGACATTCCTTGCCAAGGATGTTTTGTAACCAGAAACTCGAGTGTTACGGATAAAATCAGTCAAAGGAACAGAAGTGTTGCAGATAAAGCAGAGGCATTCCCAGTGAACTGATACCCCTTATAGGTTACGAATTACAGACATAATTTCTCCTACATTTATTAGCACTAGAAGATGGATTTTTTTCTCATCCGACAGGCGGAAGTCGTCAGGTTGGCAGGAACAATCGGGAACAGGCCGCCAACGGAACCACGTGCAGCCAATCCGTCAGACCTCCATCAGCCAATGAGCATGAGGAAATGCAACTGCGCGAGCTTTACTCTGACGCGAAGGCTAACAAAAGCTCTGCTGTTCGAGTCTAGAGTACAAAAATTATGGCGAGAGAAAATAAAAACTAAAAGAGGTAAGATGTCGCTCACTTATGTTAGTAAAAAATAATTTATGGTTCGAAATGCTAATTCCTCAAATTGTAGGCTTCTCAGAGTGCAACAGATTTCACCTTTTCAACTACATTCGTACTGTAACATCCTCAAAGTGTGACGTCCTCAAAATGTCACATCCTCAAAGTGCCATATCCTCAAAGTGCCACATCCCTAAAGTGTCACATCTTCAGTATCACATCCTCAAAGTGTCACATCCTCAAAGTGCCACATCCTCAAAGTGTCATATCCTCAGTATCACATCCTCAAAGTGTCAAATCCTCGGTATCAAGTTTTCAAAGCGTCACATTCTCAGTGTCACATCCTTAAAGTGTCACATCCTGAAAGTGCCACATTCTTAAAGTGTGACATTCTTAAAGTGTCACGTTCTCAAAGTGTCACATCCTTAAAGTGTCACATCCTCAAAGGCTCACATTCTCAAAGGCTCACATCCTCAAAGTGCCACATCCTCAAAGTGCTACATCCTCAAAGTGCCACATCCTCAAAGTGCCACATCCTCAAAGTGCCACATCCTCAAAGTGCCACATCCTCAAAATTCCACATCCTCAAAGTGCCACATCCTCAAAGTGCTACATCTTAGTATCAAATATTCAAAGCGTCGCATCCTTAAAGTGTCACATCCTCAGTGTCACATCCTGAAAGTGTCACATCCTGAAAGTGTCGCATCCTTAAAGTGTCACATCCTCAAAGTGTCACATCCTCAAAGTGTCCCATCCTCAAAGTGTCACATTCTCAAAGTGTCACATCCTCAAATTGTCACATCCTCAAAGTGTCCCATTCTCAAAGTGTCACATTCTCAAAGTGTCACATTCTCAAAGTGTCACATCCTCAAAGTGTCACATTCTCAAAGTGTCACATCCTCAAAGTGTCACATCGTCAAAGTATCTATGACATTATACTTCTTCCCTAAAAATTGTAGATCAACATCAGTTCTCTACAGCAAGTTAGGAAGCTCTTCAGCATACAATGACTGGGTAGATCCATAGCTCGATGTGTTATTTTCTCTGTACTTGAATGCATTAAAAACCTTGCATAAACATTGTTGTACTTACGCTAAACTTTTCACTTAAATGAAATCTGTACTTTAGTTGTAGAGGAATTTGTTGTTTTGTTGCATTACTCAAACTTAATTTACATTGTATACATGTACGCGCATTAAAACTCGACTCAGGTGCACTTTTGGCAATAAATTTGGCATTCCTGAAATAATAAATGTAGGTATAGGGGCTGCGAATTAAGCACTTTTAACTGGGACAGTAGATCACGCTAAGACATTATATAGTTGTAGCTCCCCAAACTCCAACCTATGCCCACCTATAAGCTAAGTAAACAACTCCTCCATATGTGGGAAAAATTGTCCTCATAATAGCTGATGATATTTGAGATTCGCCTGCACCTGAGCTTTTTTTGCAAATAGAAAAATTCTCAGATTTGCCCTGCAGTGTATAGTTAATATAGTTCCTCTGTGAATTGAAGATTTTCTAGCCAGACTTATATTAATACGAATGAAAAAGCGCCCTCCGAAAATATTGATCTCAAATAAAATACTGTCAGCACACCTGACGCTCTTGACCCCAATCGAGAGACAGAGAGGAAACTTCCCGGTACAAAAGTGCAAAATTAAGACTCAATTTTCAACGGATGAAATTTCCAGACACAATTCATGCGAATGCGTCCTCAGGCATTGACTTTAGGATTTTATATTACACTATGAAACTCCCCGAAATGCTCAGGAGTTTAGGAGAAGTTTTTCGGTCCATTGAATATGAGGTAGAGAACTTATTTAGCTATAAAGTATTAACCTGTTACATCATCCACGACTATTACAAAACAACTCGAGGAATGTGACCAATTAGTGAGACGTTTCAACAACAATTAGTAATAGGGGAGCCGTAGCCCATGCAGTAGTCTTTCGCGGGGGCTTTGGTGTCCCGGCGGCCCTGACTCGATTCCAAGTGCAGTCACGAACTCAGAAGGGTCTCGTCACTTTGGGCTAGATTGGAATCTCAGCTTAGCTTGGCTCTGCTCGTGCAATAAACGGCCTTGAAGGCCAACCTTCAAAGCACACAGTAACGTGTACATGCCTATAGCGCTGAATAAAGTTAGGCCCGCTGTACACTCCTGTGTGAGTGTGTGCCTGTGCGTGTGACTGCGTACGTATCCGCGAGATTGTGTGCCTGCTCGATCAGGGGAGTCGGCGGAATGGGCAGCAATGCCTCTCGCCGGTTGTGTGCCTATGTCGCTTAAAGTGCGCCAGGGTGCACACAACCCCTGCCTCTAATAAAAAGATGCTATAAGATACAAGAAGTTTCGTTTTGTAATGTCAGTTTCCTTTGCAAGGTTCCGTGTCTTTACCTGCACCTTGTCGCTGATTGAAACCTTAACAGTTTGTCCGTAACAAGGACTACTTAAGAACACCTTAAGTAGTCCTTGGTCCGTAATTTCGACCTTTATTCTAGAAATCGGCATAGCAGTAATATTAATTGCGTACTTTAATTGCTCATGGTATGATTTCAAATCGCGACCTATACTGTGTTATATGATTAAATGTCCTAAAGGCGAGCGTTTTTTTGAGCAGTTGATCGGCTGAACTCCGATTTTATAATTGAATTATCAATCCCTAGCTAGTGCTATTGTTTTTGTTGTTTTGGTCAACATTCATTGGAATTTAATTTTTGTCATGCACTTTAAAACTTTTCTGAAGAGGAATTTAAAATTTTGTTATAATCTTATCATATTTTAATTATTGTTTGCTCCGCCTCCTTGTTTTCTAAATTTAGAAAATTCACCTTAGACAATGACTGTTAGAGTTAAATATAAGCCCAAGTGACTCTTTTTCCCTGCGCTAATCACAATATGTCAACTCAATTATCGTTAAATTGAAAATCGTGTTCCCAATTAAATTTTTATTTTTAAAATGTATAGTCTCGGTTGCTTTTGTGATTTGAACTTGGCAATTACAAATAAATGCAGTTCCAAATGAATCCCTCAGCAGCTTAAACGAATTGCGTGTTTGATGTATATTTAAATATGTTCTACGCTGCGCACTTAAACAAATACATTATTGTTTCCTCAGTTTTACTGAAAATAAACTGTCTTGCGCGTGTCTAAATAGCTAATTGTTGTACAAGTGTCGCTTGGAGTTTTTCCTGAAAATATGCGTGCTCACTTTACTACAATAATGCTACAATATGACTTGCCACCTGAATAAGGTGAATAGATACAACCGAATAAAATTGTCATCTGTAGCTAGCTACCTGTAAGATGCTTATATAGATCGAGAAACTGGGAACACGGAGCTAGGCGACATCCGATGGAGAGACATTTGCATGGCTGCCCTGGCCGGAGCAGCAGGAACTGGATCATTGCCTTCCTCTGTCTGTCTGACCAGTTCACGCATGAACAGTGTGAAATCAGACTTGTTCAGCCAGTAAAATGATTTGAGTACTTTAAAATTCCCGAAGCTAATAGTAGGCTTAAACTTAAAGTTTCGGAAATCCGTGGATTTTTGTACTTTATTCTCAAGATAAACTTCTGAATTCCTGCTGTGCAGATGATTCACTTCACAGGAAAAGGAGACAGGAAACTGATAGCTGGGAATCTTGATGTCGCTCAGATGCTGTACGCCACGAAAAATTCGAGGGTCCAAAATCGGCTAGATTGAGCCATAAATCTTCTGAAATTGCGACAGGACGTCTTTCTTCACCAGACCGTTAGAGCAATTATTACCTGCCCGATTACAAGATGTTGCAATAGGTGCAATTATATAGCTGAAATTACTGGTAGCAGATGGGAACTCATGCACAGCGCTATTACACGTACCTATATATGCATACTGACCTATGATACAAGGTAGACTCTAGGATAAGACTGCGGAGCCAGAGGGAGGAATAGAGAGAAAAGAGGAGTGAGAGATGAGAGAGGAGAGAGGAAAGAGAGGAGAGGAGACAGGAGAGAGGAGATGAGAGGAGAGAGGAAAGAGAGGAGAGGAGACAGGAGAGAGGAGATGAGAGAGGAGGGACGAGAGAAGAGAGAGGAGACGAGAGAGGAGAGAGGAGATGAGAGAGGAGAGACGAGAGAAGAGAGAGGAGACGAGAGAGGAGATGAGAGAGGAGAGAGGAGATGAGAGAGGAGAGAGGAGAGAGAGGAGAAGAGAAAGGAGAGAGGGGAGAGGAGAGAGGAGAAAGGAGAGAGGGGAGAGAAGAGAGAAGAAAGGAGAGAGGGGAGAGAGAAGAGACGAGAGAGGAGAGAGAAGAGACGAGAGAGGAGAGAGAGGAGATGAGAGAGGAGAGACGAGAGAGAGAAGATAAGAGATGAGAGACGAGATACGAGAGAGAAGAGACAAGAAAGGAGAGAGAGGAGAGGATAGAGGAGTGAGGAGAGAGAGAGTAGAGGATAGAGGAGAGATGAGAGAAAGGAGATAGAGAAGAGAGAGAGGAGAGAGGAGAGAGACGAAATGAGAGACAAGAGAGGAGAGAGACAAGATAAGAGATGAGAGAGGAGAGAGAGAAGATAAGAGATGAGAGACAAGAGAGGAGAGAGACAAGATAAGAGATGAGAGAGGAGAGACGAGAGACGAGAGACGAGAGGAGTAGAGAGAGGAGAGAGGAGAGAAAGGTGTTGAGAAAGAAGAGAGAAGGTGAAATGCTAGCCGACGTCAGCGGTCCCTATTACGCGTAATTTTCCGTTGTGTCACGTGACCTGATTCAGTGGGTGCAGTAGACTCCGAATTGTAGAGCTCTGCTTCAAGGACGAGGAAGCAGCATATAGTAGTTAGGTGTACACGTATGACACAGGTATAAATGGTTTTTCTTCTGATTTTCTGATTCTTTTTTGGAATTATTGCAAGATTCGCAAAGGGTAGAGTAGATAACTAAAGCATCTTTTGATACCTTTTTATTGACCTATTTGACATGCATTGCCGATTTGGGCAGCAATCCGCGATTAAAACTAAATATGAACATCGCTACACAAATGAAATTAAATAAAGTAATACGAAGTAATAACGAAGAATTTCCTGCGAACTTAGTTAATCTTTCAGTTAATTAAATATGTTTAATGAATTTTATTATTACTAGATTTTTACATAAAAGGGCTAACAGTCAAATCTATATATGCAGCTTAAGATAGCGAAATCAAGTCTTACAATCAGACCCGATGAAAACGATAACCTATAGTAAGACAAGAAACATCCCCAAGTCAAGAAGTGTCGCCCCAGAATCGTCGGTAACGCTGCTAAAATAGAAAAGTCACTTTAGACGACTCTAAAACGACATGATGTCACGGTAAAGTTCGCCAAAAGAGGCAATTTGAGGCGACGCAAGTGACTCCGGGGCGCTTCTATAATGACTTCTACATGCATGTAAGTGTAGACTATTAAACTCTATCTAGTCTACTTGAGTTAGTAGAAAGTTAAGTGCCGACACAACGACTCTTGGACAACTCTTTCACGATTCTCCTACTCACATGATGCGCTCGTGACTCAACAGTCACCTCCCCGTCGCATTACAGTCGTTTTTGAGTCGTTAAAAAGTTATAAGCTGGAGTCGTCCAGAATCACTTTATAGAGTTTAGCGATTCTTATTATGGTACCGTTTTGAAGAGGAAAGCTTAATTAAAAAAGGCTATGATAAATAAAATGGCTAAGAGCAGATTAGCTACAAGTTTCTTTGCTTGGCCTTGGATATTCTTCGAAAGCAACATGGACAACACAACAGCCTGTGCCTGACAAAGCTGGAACACTCGGCGCACAATACCATATCATGTTGAACTGTCTGCTGGGTTAGTGGACAAACAGTTGTTAGTTCCAATAGCAAACCGGACGAATTATGGAAACACAGTCGGCATAAATTGGCGTGAAGCATGGGGCCTAATGACGAAAACCTTGAAAACAACATGTCAAAAGTTACACTAACCCATTCGATGCAAGTGATCATTAATTTGATGGCTGTACGAAATCTCTGTCTACTGGGTACAATACCGAATCGTCTGTAAAGAAACAGAACATCCTGCTCAGTGATTTCCTGTCGACATTTATAATTGTCGTGTCGAACAAAATATGAGTTCAAATTATCAACAAACTGAGACAAAATACTCGGATTCCAGTCTGAACCAGCCTCTACAGCCAGCCGATGCCACTGTTCTAACAGCATATCGAGTTGATAATCTCTGAAATCAGGGTGCACAGAAGCGAAGAAATCTAATAGAACAGTTGATTCCAGCCGCATCAACTGCCTCCAACCTTCAGCTGTGTAGCAGTTAGCAAAATTCACTCTGCCCAGCTGGTCTCGAATATGCAAAATAAATTCTTCACTTGTTGACCTGGGATTTGCTAGGCGAAATTGTTTTAACATTTCAAGCAAATAGTTGGCTGCGTTGCTGGAGTTTCCTGTGCCTTCACTGTCTGCTGATGAGGCAGCTGCCATTTGCCTCAATTGCAGTTGACAGTGAACAATCAAATAGCATTGATGGCTTTAGAAATCCATAATAATTTATTTGCAGATTAGTTTTCCACTGCATTGGCCTTGGTGGTAATTGCAAGCACCTTTCAATATAGCATGTCTATTGATCATGCAGAAATTGGGAAATGAAATAAAAACAGCATTATAGAAATCGTAGTGATTTTTTAAAAAGTATCTATACCTATATGAACTTCTAGTGCTTTTTATTTCTGAGTAAAGTTAAGTTTAAATGCAAATCAAACATGAAAAACTATTCAATTAGCTAGGTTTCTTTCTCGTATGAATAAATAACGAAAATGATTAACTAGATATAAATTTGCTATAATAGAATTGTAGTATAGATTATAATATAAGGTATAACTAGTAAATTAAAATTCAAAAATTGAAATTCAAAAATAGATTAAAAGTAAAACTGATAGCTATCCCTAGCTTTAGTTATCAAATTTTATGGCAACTATAAAGATAACTTTTATTTTTTATAACAATTGGGCATATTTTTTTAATTTACATGCAAATGCAATAATACACTATAGTGAGCCTCATGAAAAATGATAAACCCAGTGACAAGATTAGATATGGAATGTATGTAGATGTACATATATTTATACATTATATACAAATGCTACAGCTAATTCTATATAATACAGAACGTCAAATACAGTTTTTTATGTCATAGAAGCACAAGTACAAGTGTCTGTGCTGTGGTATCGGTATGTAAACATAATGTCATAAAACTAAAAAAGTACAAAAAACTTCGAATCCAAAAATAGACATGATAACTACTGTAATGGAAAGGAATTCAAGCGACTATGAACTTTTAAGGGAACATGGTAATAGAATAGAAGGTACTACCTTTCCTGCATGGAAATAAAATGCCCCAAAACGCAGAACTATGCAGGGAAGATAGCAGGAATACGTTGACTACAACACAGCTGAAGAAGTCTGGCACATCCATGGAATTGCCACGTGTTAACCACGGTGGGACCGTGGCAAATCCAATGAAGCATTTCTAATTATGAAATAAAAAACTTTTAATTCAAAATTTTCTTTTAATCTTTTACTCGAAATGTTTTTACGTACATGAGAGTAATTTGTAACGAATCTGTGAAATCTAAAATAAAAATTGTTATATTAACCTAAATGCGGCTTTATTGAAAAATATCTTATTCTTTCCGATCGATCTGTACATTACTTTGCAAGGACAACTTAAGTCAGTCAGTCTACTTAAGTCGTCCTTGATACTTTGTTCTTAAGTCGGTCAGCCATTTAAGTAAAGCCGGATTTCGTATGATCCCATGGCTTTTACATAAGCCTATCTAAGCCGTCCTTGTATACACTAGCTTTCATTTGTTTGTACTAGCGATCCTTAGTTGTTGGCTCATTTGATGTGAGAACCTGGTAAATTAAATTACTGTACACGTATAATACCCTTTCGAAAAATGTACAATTACCAATTTAATAAATGATTTGTTTAAATCGGCAAAACAAATGTAATTTGCAGACTATACCAAACTGCATGGTTAATTATGTAACTATATCAAACAACAACGAACAATATTATATTTTGGCAGTGCTGTCAGACGGTGAACTGCATATGGCAGGGATACGAGAATATATATTTTTTCACGACCTGGCAGTGAGGGGTCACTCCGATTTGATCGTCAGGTTTCTCGTTTGTTTGTCTTGGTAGTTCTCGATCCAATTGCTTCCTAGTCCCTGACCAGCCTGGGTGCAGATCCATATCTTCTACATGCATGCACTGCTGCGGTACATGTACATGTGTGCGCATGCACGGACTATATGTACGTATGATGAGGACGCACTTTTTCCCAAATCCCACGCTAGCACATGGGCTCTAAACCTACTAGCCTACTAACAGCTAGTGGGCGATTGGCATTTTTATCCTTTTTCTGCGAATAGTCATAGAATCTATACTAGATATAATGTCTGGCCATACTAGTAGTCATAATAACATAGGCATTGCTTTTTGGGTCATAAATCATCGCTTTCGAAGCTGGTCTGACAGCCACCTGCGCCTCAATCAGTGTTGAGACGGGCGCCAGATGGTCTGAGAGGATGCGGGCGGTAGCTTTTTTCTCATCATTTTGACAGGCCATCAAGATTTATGAGGTCAGAGCCTATCGTTCGTGTTCACTCAAGCGTGTGACAGCTTTGACAGCTATGCGTTTTACCCCTAAAAGTACCTTGGGATTAGCGATTAGCTGCAATTTCTCTTCATTATCTTCACTTTCTATTTAATAAGAGCTTTCTAATGTATATTTTTTCATTAATTTCTGTCAATCCTACGCAAAAAGTCATAAATCATTTTGTTGCGATTTTGAGTGATTTATGGCCGCACCTGTCATCTTTTTACGACCCTGTGGGAACTGATAGGATCTCTCGGTCACGTGGTTCTGGGTAGCAACAAGCTTAGCCAATCAGAAAATTCGGCGCTCATTTTAACAAAACGGCTCAGCCAATCAGAATCGACGTGTTCCATTATAACAAACTGCGGTCCAGTTGGCGGCTTTTTAAACCGGAGTTTTTGGCCCGCTCGGATTGCAACTTCGTAACTTTTCGCTTGCTCTCGGCCAGGAACTCTTTCCCCGGCCTGACCGTCGTTTCTTGATCCCCGGATTGCGACTCCCCCCATCATCATCAAGGACGAGTCCCCCCGTCATCAGCAGCGAACATCAAGTGAAGAGCATCACCTGCTAGCTATCAGCGAAGATTGTGACAGCATCATCCCGAGTCTACAGCTACAGAGCATCAAGCCGAATCGGTCACTGTGGATTACCATGGTCTCCGGCTGTTGAGTTTCTGATTGGTTGGGTGAGAGGCTACCTAGACTTGCTTGATTGGGTGATCCCCTATCTGTCCCCTGTTTCAGTAGCTGAATTAGGCGCACACTTTTGCTCATTTTGTTCAGTAGTGCTGTTGCTGAGGCAGAAATCACTTAATAATACTGCTAGTAGTCTGAAACTCCAATTCAATCTGAGGTGTGAAGCGATCTAAGGAGAAGGTTAAATCTAACAGTTATTTTTATCGGTTTTATTTCTTTGTTCGCCGATGGCTCAGATGAGTAGCTAAGCTAGTAGGCGCCGGTCACAGTGGACCAATGGCAAGGCAGTTCTCAGTCGATCAATCTATCAAATCAGTGAGCAAAACTGCCATAAGTGCATAATCGGCGCCAGAGATGTACTTTGTGCACTCTAGGTTAGCCAAGCGGCTCGGGTAATGAATCACGCGGTCTCTGATGTTCGAGTTAGTCTATCATCAGCGCTATGAGAGGCTAGTTGGCGCGTTGAAGGCCAAAAGTACATATCTTCGTATTTAGCAATGTAATAGTACATGTAGCTACCCCATAGACTCGACTGCAAGAATCCCCTGCACAAGTCCCCTCTGTACCTGCATGGCCAATGCGATCTAGTCCCAGCAGTGTCCCTTACCATCGGCTATGACTTCGAGATTGACAGCAAAAAGACACTAGTTGGCAGGTAAGTGCAAAGCCCCTTCTAGTCAGAAGCCCGATTTCGAGAGCCCCGGTGTGGTGAGTCAGGGCGCACGGGCTGGTGGCAGCAAGTTAGTTGATCTGCGGATTAGCTAATTTCTACCTTCAAAATTCTCCCTGCTCGTCTCTCTCTGTCCCTCTCTTAGCTATAGGACCTAGACTGCTCGCCACACGATCAAGCTACCATGGGGCTGACCATCTGACAGGAGTGGGGGGCCAGGACTCTAATTGATTTATTTCTGAGGCCTGAGGCCCGAAGGCTTCCCGAACAAGGGGCCCGAAGGTCGAAACCCATCACGTACATCGTTTTCTTAAGTAGTCCGTGGCATGGTGTTTGTGGAACGTACATGTCGATTTTCCAGGCTGTGCCTTGCGTGCATCAGTACGTCGAGTGCTCGCTCAGCGGTAGCGGAAACAGCTAAATCTAGCTGATCCACAATTGTCCAGAAGTGTCCCCAGCCCACCTGCACCCCAGCAACCGCTTGATATGTCAGAAGTGTCCCCAGCCCACCTGCACCCCAGCAACCGCATGTCAGAAGTGTCCCCAGCCCACCTGCACCCCAGCAACCGCATGATATGTCAGAAGTGTCCCCAGCCCACCTGCACCCCAGCAACCGCATGTCAGAAGTGTCCCCAGCCCACCTGCACCCCAGCAACCGCATGTCAGAAGTGTCCCCAGCCCACCTGCACCCCAGCAACCGCATGTCAGAAGTGTCCCCAGCCCACCTGCACCTCGATCAGCACCGCATGCCAAAAGTGCCACAAGCCATCACTCCCAGCTGCACCGGTGCCTCACCGATCTCACTCAGATCTCCTCCTGCTGCTCCGAGGCCCCGCCAGTTCCCTAAAAGTCTCAGCGAAGCCGACAGCCTGTTGGACAACCATGGCCTCGGCAGAGAGCGAGTTCCGGCAGGCGGGCGAGCCGAGCCAGGCGGAGCGTCTGCACCAAATTCTGAAGAAGCCGGGCACTCGCCAGAACTGCCCTAAAGAAAAACTTTTGTGTATGATTTTTTTATTTAATAACTGAAATGCACGTTTAATTGTATCTTTAAGTTTGGAGTCTAAGTTAAATAAGTGGGTTTGTTAGCGATGTCAGCAAGTGTTGACTATTTGATACTAATGTCAACTGTTAGATACTGATGTCACCTGTTAGATACTGATGTCAACTGTTAGGTACTGATGTCAACTGTTAGGTACTGATGTCAACTGTTAGATATTGATGTCACCTGTTAGATACTGATGTCAACTGTTAGATACTGATGTCACCTGTTAGATACTGATGTCACCTGTTAGATATTGATGTCAACTGTTAGATATTGATGTCAACTGTTAGATATTGATATGTCAACTGTTAGATACTGATGTCACCTGTTAGATATTGATATGTCACCTGTTAGATACTGATGTCATCTGTTAGATACTGATGTCACCTGTTAGATACTGATGTCACATGTAAGATACTGATATCACCTGTTAGATACTGATGTCACCTATTAGATACTGATGTCACCTGTTAGATATTGATATGTCACCTGTTAGATATTGATATTTCACCTGTTAGATACTGATGTCACCTGTTAGATATTGATATGTCACCTGTTAGATACTGATGCCACCCGTTAGACACTGATGCCAAGTGTCAGTGGCAAACCCAAGTGACCATTCTCCATCTATTTCAAGTTCAGCAACAGAAAAGTCCTCAGTCATAAGCATTTTCTGCAAAATATTTGCCATGCAACTGCAAACTGAATTGAAAATCTTCAGAGAGCTCTGCTTGGCTTCCAGCCTCAGCCCTGCCCTCCCGTTCAGCTCGCAAGCCTTCTACGACTTCCTCCGCAGCAACGGCGTGCAGCACCGCTCCATCACTCCGTACCACCTGGCAGCAAATGGAGTCACCGAACGCATCAACCGCTCGATTAACAAGATCATCCGCATCGCAAGCATCGAGAAATCCGACTGGCGGGCCGCACTAGAAGACTGGCTGGATGCCTACCGCAACACGCCGCACAGCAGCACTGGAGCCACCCCTGCGGAGCTGATGTTCCAGCGACAGGTGCAAGACTGCATCCCCAGCATGCGGCAGCGCAGCCGAGTGCCCAGCACTTTGGCCGCGGTCAGGGCTCACGACAGCGCCGCCAAACAACGGATGGCGCGCCATGCAGATGAGCGCCGAAGAGCCGCCAGCCACAACGTCATGGCAGGCGACTCGGTGCCGCGCAGGCGGCGCCCTGCCTCCAAAATGCAGACACCCTTCGAGCCAGAGCCGTGGGTCGTCGAGGAGGTTAAAGGCGACTCCCTCATCCTGCGCAGAGCGCACGAGTCCTGCATGCGCCACATCACAGACCTCAAGTGCCTGCCGACGACCGACTTCCCGCCACCGCCGCCCACGCCGCCACCAACCGAAGGCAGGCCGAAGTCACCCGAGTCCATCGCGCTGCGGGCTCACCCACGTGTGTGTAAAAGCCGACCAATGAGTTTAAACCACTGAGCTAATTGACTGACTTTGCGAGAAACTGACTGATCTTTTAAATTTTACAAGCAAACTGTGCGCTCCATATTTTTGGTAAAGGGGTGTCCCTGCCGGTCTCGTTTTATTTTTTAATCTTCAGCTGCATAGCTTTTTGCTTTTGCTTCAAAGGCCAAATATTTGCAAATAATGCTCGTATTTATATTCGAAACTAATGCTCGTATTTATATTCGAAACTAATGCTCGTATTTATATTCGAAACTAATGCTCGTATTTATATTCGAAACAAATGCTCGTATTTATATTCGAAACTAATGCTCGTATTTATATTCGAAACAAATGCTCGTATTTATATTCGAAACTAATGCTCGTATTTATATTCAAAACTAATGCTCATATTTATATTCGAAACTAATGCTCGTATTTATATTCAAAACTAATGCTCATATTTATATTCGAAACTAATGCTCGTATTTATATTCGAAACTAATGCTCGTATTTCCTAACTTTTATCCGCTTGGGGAAGGATGTTGGCCGTACGCCGTTTAACTCTCTGACCCTCAAGTGTACAATGCCTGCCCCCGTCGTTCTGCAGCCAATCAGCTTGCACGCTTCTTGTACGAGTATATCAGGCGCAACTCCACCCCACGCAAATATCGATTTCTAAATATATATATTGGCGCTCAAGGCCGCGCAGTGGCCAAGCCTTTTCTTACCCCTAAAACAAATCTACACATATAAGACTGGAAAACGCAAATAACAATCGTACGATACGAAAAAATTAGGCAATCTTTCTCCTAAACATGGACGACCTATTGATTTTCGCATGAAAAAATAGGGGGTGTGAGGAATTTTTGTATAAAGCTACTCTCCCGCTTATCTTATTTTGAACTCCGCTTATCGTACAGCGATGCTGCCCCACATCGACATATCGACTGTCCTATCATTTAACACTGCCCTCTGTCTCCCTACAAGTGCGCCAAAGTCGAACTAACCCATATAGCTGATCTTGAAGATAAAGCAGAGAATCGGCCTCAGTCCATTTAAACACAGGGAGAGCTCAGAGATTTCAGTCCGTGACAGCGGGACTTTTGCTGCTGCTGCTGAGCTGGCAGGCAAATTCGCTTGAAGAAGAGCAAAGCACCCAGTTTGAAGCCGTGTGGAACAGACAGCAGATCGGCAGAGAAGCGCTGCTAGGAGAAGCAGTGTAGACATGGCAACAGAGATACAGCGGAAGCTGAGAGCGGCGCCGGAAGCTGGAGACAGCAGGAAGCTGCAGCGACTGTGCGGCAAGGTCGGCAGCAACATCGAGCTGGAGGTGGGCGGCTTTGACACACAAGACTATCCCTTTGAACGGATTTGCAAAATGCCGCTGGCCCATCACGTGGCCTGCAAGCCGGTGAGTTCGTCGTGTCTGGAGCTGCTGATTGACAGATTCGGACCCGACTGTCTGACACAAAGAAATGATAGGGGTGATGGTGAGACTCCAGTGCACTTGGCAGCCCTGCATCAGGACGAGTCTTGGATGGAGCTGGTTAAAGAGAAGGGAGGCAGAGGCTGCATGAGAATTGTCTATCGAAAGGGAAAGACAGTCGCTCACTTTGCCGCTATGAACAGAAAAAGCAACTCTTGTCTGAAGTGGCTGGTGAAGGAGCTCAGCAGCGACTGTCTCACAGCTCCTGATAAAGACGGTGACACGGCCGTCCATTTGGCTGCTCTGTGGCAGCCAGTCGACTCTCTTCAGCTCATTTTTGACCAAATCGGAGCCGAAATGTTCAGCTTGAAGAACAACAAGGGCGAAACACCGGCTGATGAGATTTATTGGTGCCGCACAGACCAGTCAGCAAAGCGGGCCTGGATTTCAGCTGGGTGAGTCCTGACTGAGAACTGCTGCCTGAACTGCTGCCTACTGGGAATATTGTTGGCGAAAAGTCATTGAAATTCTCAGCAGCGCCACAGCCAAGCGAGGGCGTCACGAATTTGTTACGGCAGCTCCTCATGGCACCTCCACCCTCCCCAAAGCGCCCCACCCTCCCTATAATTAGCGCCCCGACCCCCATCCACAGATCAATTTGCAGGAGGAGCTACCATGAAGGAATAGTATGGATGGCTAATCTAGCCTACAATGAAGGACTTTAGCACAAAGACAGTTTAAGTGCCTGTCGTCATGGTGACCCATCAATATTTAACGATTGTGAAACTCTTCGACTTTTTGTATAAAACTGCTTGATTGGCTGAGATGACTCATTGGCGATAAGCCACCTGTAATGCAAAAACTAGCAAAGCCGGAAGTGACACGGTGATACTCAATATCCTGGGACTCGCATTTTCTCCGTTCTGAGCTCAAAAGAGCATGAGGTGGCAGTGACGCAAAAAGGTGGTGACGCAGAAGGGTGGTGACGCAGAAGGGTGGTGATGCAGAAGGGTGCAGTGATGCAGAAGGGTGGTGACGCAGAAGGGTGGTGACACAGAAGGGTGGTGACGCAGAAGGGTGGTGATGCAGAAGGGTGGTGATGCAGAAGGGTGGTGATGCAGAAGGGTGGTGACGCAAAAAGGTGGTGACGCAGAAGGGTGGTGACGCAGAAGGGTGGTGATGCAGAAGGGTGCAGTGATGCAGAAGGGTGGTGACGCAGAAGGGTGGTGATGCAGAAGGGTGGTGATGCAGAAGGGTGGTGACGCAGAAGGGTGGTGATGCAGAAGGGTGGTGACGCAGAAGGGTGGTGATGCAGAAGGGTGGTGATGCAGAAGGGTGGTGACACAGAAGGGTGGTGATGCAGAAGGGTGGTGATGCAGAAGGGTGCAGTGATGCAGAAGGGTGGTGACGCAGAAGGGTGGTGATGCAGAAGGGTGGTGACGCAAAAAGGTGGTGACGCAGAAGGGTGGTGACGCAGAAGGGTGGTGATGCAGAAGGGTGCAGTGATGCAGAAGGGTGGTGACGCAGAAGGGTGGTGATGCAGAAGGGTGGTGATGCAGAAGGGTGGTGACGCAGAAGGGTGGTGATGCAGAAGGGTGGTGACGCGGAAGGGTGGTGATGCAGAAGGGTGGTGATGCAGAAGGGTGGTGACACAGAAGGGTGGTGATGCAGAAGGGTGGTGACGCAGAAGGGTGGTGATGCAGAAGGGTGGTGACACAGAAGGGTGGTGATGCAGAAGGGTGGTGACGCAGAAGGGTGGTGATGCAGAAGGGTGGTGACACAGAAGGGTGGTGATGCAGAAGGGTGGTGATGCAGAAGGGTGGTGACACAGAAGGGTGGTGACACAGAAGGGTGGTGACGCAGAAGGGTGGTGATGCAGAAGGGTGGTGATGCAGAAGGGTGGTGACACAGAAGGGTGGTGATGCAGAAGGGTGGTGATGCAGAAGGGTGGTGACACAGAAGGGTGGTGACACAGAAGGGTGTTGATGCAGAAGGGTGGTGATGCAGAAGGGTGGTGATGCAGAAGGGTGGTGATGCAGAAGGGTGGTGACGCAAAAAGGTGGTGACGCAGAAGGGTGGTGACGCAGAAGGGTGGTGATGCAGAAGGGTGCAGTGATGCAGAAGGGTGGTGACGCAGAAGGGTGGTGATGCAGAAGGGTGGTGATGCAGAAGGGTGGTGACGCAGAAGGGTGGTGATGCAGAAGGGTGGTGACGCAGAAGGGTGGTGATGCAGAAGGGTGGTGATGCAGAAGGGTGGTGACACAGAAGGGTGGTGATGCAGAAGGGTGGTGATGCAGAAGGGTGCAGTGATGCAGAAGGGTGGTGACGCAGAAGGGTGGTGATGCAGAAGGGTGGTGACGCAAAAAGGTGGTGACGCAGAAGGGTGGTGACGCAGAAGGGTGGTGATGCAAAAGGGTGCAGTGATGCAGAAGGGTGGTGACGCAGAAGGGTGGTGATGCAGAAGGGTGGTGATGCAGAAGGGTGGTGACGCAGAAGGGTGGTGATGCAGAAGGGTGGTGACGCGGAAGGGTGGTGATGCAGAAGGGTGGTGATGCAGAAGGGTGGTGACACAGAAGGGTGGTGATGCAGAAGGGTGGTGACGCAGAAGGGTGGTGATGCAGAAGGGTGGTGACACAGAAGGGTGGTGATGCAGAAGGGTGGTGACGCAGAAGGGTGGTGATGCAGAAGGGTGGTGACACAGAAGGGTGGTGATGCAGAAGGGTGGTGATGCAGAAGGGTGGTGACACAGAAGGGTGGTGACACAGAAGGGTGGTGACGCAGAAGGGTGGTGATGCAGAAGGGTGGTGATGCAGAAGGGTGGTGACACAGAAGGGTGGTGATGCAGAAGGGTGGTGATGCAGAAGGGTGGTGACACAGAAGGGTGGTGACACAGAAGGGTGTTGATGCAGAAGGGTGGTGATGCAGAAGGGTGGTGACACAGAAGGGTGGTGATGCAGAAGGGTGGTGACGCAGAAGGGTGGTGATGCAGAAGGGTGGTGACACAGAAGGGTGGTGATGCAGAAGGGTGGTGACGCAGAAGGGTGGTGATGCAGAAGGGTGGTGACACAGAAGGGTGGTGATGCAGAAGGGTGGTGATGCAGAAGGGTGGTGACACAGAAGGGTGGTGACACAGAAGGGTGGTGACGCAGAAGGGTGGTGATGCAGAAGGGTGGTGACACAGAAGGGTGGTGATGCAGAAGGGTGGTGATGCAGAAGGGTGGTGACACAGAAGGGTGGTGACACAGAAGGGTGGTGACGCAGAAGGGTGGTGATGCAGAAGGGTGGTGATGCAGAAGGGTGGTGACACAGAAGGGTGGTGATGCAGAAGGGTGGTGATGCAGAAGGGTGGTGACACAGAAGGGTGGTGACACAGAAGGGTGTTGATGCAGAAGGGTGGTGACGCAGAAGGGTGGTGACGCAGAAGGGTGGTGATGCAGAAGGGTGGTGACACAGAAGGGTGGTGACACAGAAGGGTGGTGATGCAGAAGGGTGGTGATGCAGAAGGGTGGTGACACAGAAGGGTGGTGACACAGAAGGGTGTTGATGCAGAAGGGTGGTGACGCAGAAGGGTGGTGACGCAGAAGGGTGGTGATGCAGAAGGGTGGTGACACAGAAGGGTGGTGATGCAGAAGGGTGGTGACACAGAAGGGTGGTGACGCAGAAGGGTGGTGACACAGAAGGGTGGTGACACAGAAGGGTGGTGACACAGAAGGGTGGTGACGCAGAAGGGTGGTGATGCAGAAGGGTGGTGATGCAGAAGGGTGGTGACACAGAAGGGTGGTGATGCAGAAGGGTGGTGATGCAGAAGGGTGGTGACACAGAAGGGTGGTGACACAGAAGGGTGTTGATGCAGAAGGGTGGTGACGCAGAAGGGTGGTGACGCAGAAGGGTGGTGATGCAGAAGGGTGGTGATGCAGAAGGGTGGTGACACAGAAGGGTGGTGATGCAGAAGGGTGGTGACACAGAAGGGTGGTGACGCAGAAGGGTGGTGACACAGAAGGGTGGTGACACAGAAGGGTGGTGACGCAGAAGGGTGGTGATGCAGAAGGGTGGTGACGCAGAAGGGCGGTGATGCAGAAGGGTGCAGTGACGCAGAAGGGTGGTGACGCAGAAGGCTGAGTGACTCCAAAGTACTCAGAAAGCCCCAAGCAACACAAAACTCATCGAATTCCTTCACCTCATGTTTCAGCGCCAAGAAGCAGCTGGACCCCAGCTTCACCGACTGGGACTTCATCCTGCAAGACAACAAAAGCAGCTCATCGGCCGTGGTGGATTCGGCCAAGGACGACTTAAGTAGAAGGACGGGAAACCTCGTTTCTTAGAAAATTTTTGAAGGCACTTTTTCCCGAAAAAATACACTACGGAGATAGGAAATTTTCATTTTTTCAGCACAAAAATTGCTATTACTTTTGATAGGAGGCAGATCCAGTGCTCATCTTTTGATATGTTGTGCCTTTTTTATTGCTCTATCGATATTTATAAAGCTTTTAGTTCAGAAAATTAGGATTCTATGTAAATTTTTTATTCTCCGTATATTTTTACGTGTCTTGTGATTGAAATACATTAGAATGCCACGGCTCGGCTCTTTGGTTTTAGAAGTATATTTTATCATTCTTAACTGACTGTTTAGCAAATATTCGTATCAGAGATGATAAAACAGGTTCATAAAAGCAAATATTGGAGCTGTGTCATGCATTTTTGTGATTTTCAGATACAGGAAATGTACGTAGAATAAAAAATTGACATATAATCCTAATTTTCTGAACGAAAAGCTTTATAAATATCGATAAAGCAATAAAAAAGGCACAACATATCAAAAGATGAGCACTGGATCTGCCTCCTATCAAAAGTAATAGCAATTTTTGTGCTGAAAAAATGAAAATTTCCTATCTCCGTAGTGTATTTTTTCGGGAAAAAGTGCCTTCAAAAATTTTCTAAGAAACGAGGTTTCCCGTCCTTCTACTTAAGTCGTCCTTGGATTCGGCAAGGGGTACAAGACTCTCACAGACCGCAACCAGACGGTGGCTGTCAAGGTGCTGCCCCTGAGCCAAGCTAAACAAGGAAAAAATACTGAGGAACTGAAGAAAAAACTTCTAATGGAAGTTGTGATCCTCAAGCGACTCTCGCATCCCAACATTGTGCAGTTCCTCAAGTGCGAGCAGAAGTCGGATGGGCTGTACATCTTCACCGAGCTGGTCTCGGGTCACAGCCTCTTTGAGCTGATGCAGCGTCAGAACAAGCCGTTCGAGGAATCCGAGGTCAGGGACTTCTCCAGACAGGTGCGTCTCTGGGTTCTCTGGAATTGTGGGATCAGTGTGGGATCAGTGTGGGATCAGTAAGGGTGGAATCTAGAATGGATAGGTGCACTCTCAGGACTGCCCAAAACCGCTTCACCTGCAGATCTGCTCAAGCCTGAACTTCCTGCACTGCCAGCCGGAGAGCGCCATCTTGCACCGGGATTTAAACTGCAAGAACGTGATGCTTACCAACGAGGGCGTCATCAAGCTGATCGACTTCGGTCTCGCCAAGGAGATCGTCGGCACCTGCGGCCTGAGCACAGGCGTCGATCCCAAAGGCACCCCCTACTTCATGGCGCCCGAGCTGTTCATAGGCGAGGAAAACTCGATTCCGTACTCAGCCAAGACCGACGTGTGGGCCTTCGGCTGCACCGTGTATGAGCTGACGGCCATGCAGCCTCCTGACGCGAACGTTCCGCAAAGCAGGATCGGCGTCCTGAGGTGCGCAGGGAGGGAGATGCCTCGGATTGCGGACGGGTTCTCAGCCGGCCTGAAGGACTTCTACCTCAGGTGCGTAGACTATGACCCGAGGAAGCGAGCGGACACCGCGGAGCTGCTGCGGCACAGCTTCCTGAGTGCCTCATCGTGACTGCGAGAGCGATGGACTGTGAGGGAGCGGAGCGGCTTTTGAAGCTGTCATTTTCGCTTGCTGACATTGTCTGTTTTTGCTTATCCTGTTTCCCCTTTTTGTTTATCCGATAGCCCTTTTATTTATCTGATTGCATATTTTTAATCAATTGTTTTGTTTTGTTTATCCGCCTTCTTTGTTTGTTCGAATTGCTCAGAGTTTGAACTTATTGTTTTGTCGTCAATTGTCTTGATTAGTCTTGATTTGACTGCCGGGTTTGTTTTACCGGTTGCTCCTGCCAATTGATGAGACATTTTTGTGCTGACTCGAGTGCTGTTTCATTTTTAAGTTGATCAATGTTGATTTTCAAACTCTGGCGCAGAGCCAATCACAATTCCCCAATCTGCTCAGACCGCTCAATGCCTAATCCAGATTTCTGTTGCCGAGAATTTTTCACATTTTCAGCCCCTGGGTTTGGCGCTTTTTCCAGCACAGATTTTTGTATTTGATTTTTGGACTGACTTTTTATTAGCAACTGTTGAAGCAGGAAGTCCAGTGCTTACTCAAGAGTTCTCAGTTAAATATACAGCCACCGTTTGGCTTGCCGTGACCCGCTGTGTCCTGACTTGCCGTGACCCGCTGTGTCCTGACTTGCCGTGACCCGCTGTGTCCTGACTTGCCGTGACCCGCTGTGTCCTGACTTGCCGTGACCCGCTGTGTCCTGACTTGCCGTGACCCGCTGTGTCCTGACTTGCATTACACAGGACGAGAGCAAATACCACTACCTGGTCGCAGCACTTGATCAACAGTCTACCGAGCGACTCCTAGACGTGCTTGAGAGCCCTCCCAACACGGGCAAGTACCTGCAGCTGAAAGCTCGCCTTCTTGGCACTTTTAGTTTGTCGCGACAACAGCGGGCCAACCGGTTGCTCAACATAGCTGGCCTCGGCGATCGGCGGCCGTCCGAACTAATGAACGAAATGTTGGCTCTGCTGGGCGACCAGTTGTCGTGCCTGCTTTTCGAAGAGCTTTTCGGCCAGCAGCTTCCGGTGGACATCCGCATGGCGTTAGTCTCCGCTTATTTTAAAGACCCGCGAGCAGTGGCGCTCCTCGCCGACTAGCTCTGGGCCAGCCGACCGCATCCAATGGTTGCAGAAGTTCAGCAGCCCGACCTTCCTGTGATCGCAGTCGCACGTCAGAGCGGAACTAATCGCTTTAGCAGGACTCAGCCACCCCAAGGTCGCGCCGGGGAAGCCAAAGGCTTTGTTACTACCACAAGAAGTTCGGCGCGAAAGCTAGACGATGCGAAGCACCATGCAAGTTTCAGGGGAACGAGCAGGCCGGCCGTCAGTTAACAGCTCAGCGGCCGGCGACAGCAGTCTACTCCTCATCCCGGATGTACAGTCAGGCCGGCGCTTTCTAGTGGACACAGGCATTGAGGTCAGTATTTTCCCAGTAGCCTTAACAGACGCCCGACTAAAGCGCCAAGGACCACCGCTCTATGCAGCCAACGGCAGTAAAAATCGAGACTTTCGGCACACGCCAGCTCACTCTGGATCTTGGCATCTGGCGCTGCTCGTGGCCTTTCCTTCTGGCAGCGGTTTCCCGACCACTAATCGGCGCAGATTTCCTCCGGCACCACGGGTTGCTGGTGGACCTGCCGCAGCGACGCCTGCTCGACGCCCAATCCCTGGCGAGCGTCAACCTTTTGAACGGAGCCGGCCCTGGTTTGCAGCTTTCCGCAGCCGCTGTTGCGGACCCATATTGCCAGCTGCTAGCAGATTTCCCTGCCCTGAGTTTCCGCCGAGCCCAGCCGCGCCACGGGGTCGAACACCACATCCCGACGAGCGGCCCGCCGGTCCATGCCCACCCCCGCCGCCTGCCACCGGACAAGCTGGCGGTGGCCAAAGAAGAATTCCGACTCCTGGAGCAGCTCGGCATCGTGCGCAGGTCAAACAGCCCTTGGTCATCGCCCTTGCACATGGTGCCCAAGTCTTCGGGTGGCTGGCGACCGTGTGGCGATTTCAGGCGCCTAAATGATAGCTCGTAGTATCACTGTGCCAGATCGCTATCCAGTGCCGCACATTCAGGATTTCTCAGCGCGACTGGCTGGATGCTCAGTTTTTTCAAAAATCGACCTCGTCCGTGAATACCATCAGGTGCCAGTGACGCCTACAGATGTTCCAAAGACAGCTGTAGTCACCCCGTTTGGCCTTTTTGAATTCCTGCGGATGCATTTTGGGTTAAAAAACGCGGTCCAGGCTTTCCAGCTCCTAGTAGACTCTGTTTGCCAAGACTTGGATTTTGTATTTGCTTACATTGACGACTTCCTAGTGGCCAGTCACAACCCGGATCAGCACTTGGAGCACTTGCGAAAGCTGTTCCAACGCATGGCTAGCAATGGTTTTCTAGTCAACCCCGCGAAGTGCCAGTTCGGCCGCAGCGAAATTGATTTCCTCGGCCATCGAACCAGCGCTCAGGGAGCCGTGCCGCTGCCCTCAAAAGTTGACGCTGTCGCTCGTTTTGCACTGCCCACAACCGTCAAGGGCCTGCAGGAGTTCGCCGGCATGGTAAACTTCTACCACCGCTTTGTGCCTCGAGCCGCCCAGCTACTGGGCCCCATTCATGAGGCTACTGCTATAAAAGGCAAATTGGTCCGTTGGACACCCGAGCTGACGGCCGCATTCAACAATGCTAAGCAGGCCCTGGCAGGTGCGGCAATGCTGGCGCATCCACTGCCAAAGGCGCCGATCGGCCTGCTGGCTTTCTTCCGCGAGTTGCTAGCCTTGTACATGGCTGTCCAGCACTTTCGCTACTTTCTAGAATGTCGGGTTTTCACAGCTTTCACAGACCATAAGCCGCTGGTCGCAGCTATGTCAAAAATCTCGGATCCATGGTCAGCCAGGCAGCAGCGACACTTAGCTTACATATCTGAGTTCACAACGGATATCCAGCACATTGCGGGCAAAGAAAACCCTGCAGCGGCGCGCTTTCTCGGTGTACGGCGGCCGCAGTTCGGTCGCAGTGGCCCCCGGGTGTGAACTTCGAGAAGATAGCGAGGGCGCAACAGGCGGTCCCAGTGACTCACACAGGCAGCAGCATTCAGCTGGCGCGAGTGGAGATCAGCCCCGGGCTGGTGTTGCTGTGCGACACCTCTATCGGTCGGTCGCGCCCTCTCGTGCCTGCGGAGTTTCTCCGCGCTGTTTTTGACGCAATTCACGGCCTCGAGCACCCATCGGTTCGCAGCACGCGCCATTTGGTGGCCGAAAAATTTGTGTGGGAAAAATGAACCGGGACGTCACCCAGTGAGCCCGGACCTGTGTCGCTTGCCACACAGCCAAAGTCCATCGATACGTCACCGCACCCATCGAAGGCATCCGGGTCCCCGGACAGCGCTTTGCCCATGTCCACGTGGATCTGGTAGGACCGCTGCCGCAGTCACAGGGTTTCACTCACCTGTTTACCATCGTGGACCGCTTCACTCGGTGGTCAGAGGCAATTCCAATGACGGATACTTCAGCAGCAGCCTGTGCATCAGCTTTTATTTCCCATTGGGTCGCCCGCTTTGGCGTGCCAATTGACATTACATCAGACAAGGGCTCGCAATTCACTTCGCAGCTGTGGACGAACTGCTCCCGGCTACTCAGAATGCAGCTGCACCAGACAACGGCTTTTCACCCGCAGTCGAATGGGCTAGTCGAGCGCTTTCATCGGCAATTAAAGGCTTCATTGATGGCGCGCTTATCCAGACCGACTTGGATCAAAACGAGCTGCCCTGGGTGCTTCTCGGCATCCGCACGGCTCCCAAGGAAGATCTGCCAGCATTATCCGCAGAGTTGGTGTACGGGCCACCATCAGCTTACCCGGAGAGTGTCTACTGCCCAGCCCACCCGACACTCTGGGCTACGACCAGTTCCTGTCGCAAGTGCGCAGAGCAGTGCAGGCTTTTCGGCCGGTGCCAACGTCGCACCACGGCAGCCGTCCATCTGCTTGGCCCGCGGCCCTCGATACCTGCACGTTCGTATTCGTCCGTCGAGACGGTCACTGCACGGCGTTGCAAAGACCGTATGATGGGCCATTCAAGGTCATTGAGCGGGAAGCCAAAGCCTTTCTGTTTGATCTAGGCACCCGAAAAGATCGAGTTAGCGTGGACAGGGTAAAGCCAGCGCTGTTGAACACTGCTGATCCCATTCCACAGCCGGCGCTACTCTCTCGAGGTCGACCCAGGCGGGCACCAGTCAGTATCGTTTCGCCTCACACCGGTTGGAGAGTTACAGACTCGCCACTTCAGCAGCCAGCCGAGCACACGGATAAGACACAGCCAGCAGCGCCGCCAACAATTATTCAGCGTCGCCGACAGCCACATCGGAAGTGTCGGCCATTACACTTTGGCAAGTAGCTTGGTGCTGGGGGGAGCTGTGTGGCGGCTAGCCTTAATGACTTTGAGTCCATGACACCAATTTTACTACTATATTTAGTCCACGGGTACAATCAAACATAAAGGCAACCGTTTTCTTCAAGACTCGCTTTGTTTTGCAAGCCGCCAAATTACATGTAGTAAAATATTGACGTAATAAACTAGACTAAGCCCTGGTAAGCTTCAATAAATTATTAATATTATGCAGAAAACACAAAATAGTTTAAAATGTGACTTTTATAAAGGGACAATATATATACCGCTAATTAATACTGTCATTTGCACCACTTTAGCCTTATCTACCAAATTTCATAGATTGACACCAGAAACAAATACCAAATATGAATATAACGGGGGGGTCGCTTTCACAAAACCTAAACTTCACAACGTCGCAAGACACAAACTTTCACAAGCTCGAAATTTCATTAACCCGTACTTTCACAACGCCTATACGCTCGTAAAAAGCACTAAGGAGATACAACATTTTACAAGCCCCAAATCGTATCTCCATAGTGCTTTTTGGCGTTATGAAATTTAGGGCTTGTGAAATTCTGTAAACTACTGTAAACTACTGTAAACCACTGTAAACTACTGTGAAAACTACTGTAAACTACTGCCCAAGCAACAGGTACGCGCGTATTACGCGCATAAAACGCGCGTTTTCGTTCGCGTTTTACGCGCGTATACCTGTTGCTTGGGTGTAAACTACTGTAAACTACTCTTGATATAAACAAGAGCCTAAATGCCGCTTGGGTTTGAATGACAGCGCTCATTCCTCTCTCCTCTCTCCCCTATTCCTGTCGCGCAGAATAAAATCGATAAGGCGGAGGGAGTGCAGTCTGGGCTATGTGAAAAGACGCATTGACATGGATAGAGGTGGTATTGCAGGCCCTCCTCACCCCTCCCGCCTCTTCCACTTTGTACACGCTATTTATTTTCGCTGGTATAGTGTCAGCTCACACCCCATCGCCTCTCTTCACCCCTCTTTCTCAAGCTCACACACACGTACATATAATATGGGTTATATATGTGGTAACCATGTGGTAACTGAAAGCAGCGGCCACTAACCACAGACCACAGCTCACAATGGCTAGCAATAGCCAACAGCAGGAAGATGACGCGATTCAGACGGTAGAAAAAGGACTCGGTAAAACAAAGAAGCCGCAGGAGCAGGATGTGACGCTGCCAGAGGAAGAGCAGCTGAGTTCGAAGACCGCCAATTATGGCGCGCTGGAAGAAGGCCAATCGGAGCAGCATCCGCAGCTGCAGCAGCTGCCGCAACAGGAAATTTGGGAGGTAGGGCACCTGCAGCCGCAGCAGCCGCCGCAACAGGAAAATCGGAATACAGACGGGCTGCTGAGAGAAATATTGACGAGGCTCGAAGAGCTGCAGCAGCAATCAACTCGAATCATATGGGATGTGGACTCCGTGCAGCAAAATCAAGCGCAGTTAGCAGTTAAAATCGATCAACTACAGGATCAGCAGAAGCGGCAGGGACATATTGTTTCGGCGGCGAGCAGCAATTTGGAGAAAATTGGCCAAAAGATGGCGGAGCTGAGCGTCAGTGTAAAAGAACTGCAACAGCAGCACCGGAATGAGTAAGAGAAGGAATGAGAATGTGTGTGTGTGTGTGAGTGAGTGAGTCAGTCAGTCTGTCCTATGATAAGATCAGCATAGTTATATCTCTACAAAAATGGAGCAATGGCACATTGTTTAGCAATTTGACGATCATTATTCACATTTTTAATCAAAACGTCGTCAAACAGAAAAACAATTGATGCAAAGAATCAGCGGTCGCAGTGCGTGACAACGATTGTCTATGGCAAAAACAGCCGTGGCTAGATTGCTGCTCAACCAGAACTCAATATGTCGGCATAGCTTGCTTTGAGTGCCTCGAAAATTTCTGCAATTGAAGCCATGATTATTCCCACATTGCCAGGGCAGCTCAGGTGCACAACCAGGATTTGGTTGAGAGGGGAGGCGGATTTCGATTATGACCGGGTGTACCAGTGGGAAATATCTAAATAATAGCAGAAAATAAAATGTCTTTTCTCACAGCTCTTGCACAATACAATGATACATCGATCAGGATATGTTTGTTTCGGTGGCGAGTCATGCAGGTGATAAGGTGATTGGGATTGCGATTTCTCCGCAAACTAACGATTCAATTATCTTTCTATCCGTCAGATCCGCCACAGGAAGTTGAAATAAGTGATGATTGCACGTTCTGGGCCTAGTGTAGAAGTAGAGAAGTTGTTAGATGCAGGTACAGAAAATCCTTTTCTCATCTGTTTCATCATAATGTGCCACTGTACCGACCATTTCAGGTCTGACGAACAGCAGAACCAGTTCAATAAACTGCAGGAGCAGCTGATTGAGATTAAAGACGCAATGCAACAACTGCAAAGTCAAAGCGATTCCAATTCTGTTCTGCTGCAGCAGGAGCAGCAAGAGGGCCGTCAGGATCCGAACCGTTTGTTGCTGGAGGAGGTGAGGATGTTGTATAATCGCATACTGCAGAAGCTGGAACAAATATTGCGCAACATCACGGAGAACCAGCACCAGCCACTGCTCGACTACTCGTATCAGAATCGAGTCCTGCAGGAGCTGAGTGAGCTTCTCTCTGATCTTCGCTCTGAGCAGCAGCAGCTGCAGCAGCAGCACCAGTATGGCCCGCCACCACCAACATACTCTGAAAGACCAGAGGAGTAAATTTCATTCCTGATTTTTAGAATATTTGACAATTGAAGTGTTGTTTACTTGATTCAAGAGTAAAATTTACTGTATCAATTTGTATCGCACGTACAATAATTGAGTAAGGTTTTCAACATCTATTCGACTGTTATTTGAAAATTGCTGACTTCCCCCCCCCATTATAAAAATTGCTGACTTCGATCCCCTCTGATAATAACATTTAATCTGCTATTTTTATTATTTGTTTGAGTTTTTATTGTACGCAGGGTGGATATGCGCATTGTTAAGCTACTACTAAGATACGTCTATATGGCTTGTTCCTGTATGGCTCGGAATACGCCTTGCTCCGAGTCTCATTAATATAACGCTACCAAATCCCTGTTCTTTTAAAATAAACTTCATTGTTATCAGTCGTTTCATTCATTGATTCATTTTTCATTCATTTATTTGCGATCAAACACGTTTAAGTGAAAAACAATTGTAACAGGCTATTAATATTGTATGAATATTTTGTTTCTTTAATTAGTTTTGTTCTCCAATTAGCCTTATTTGAAATCTTAACTTTTGCCTTATCGTCTCGAGCATGAAATAGAATGTTACTTACCGCCTTTTTACGAGTTAAATACCGATGCTACTATCTTTAGTAATAATACGTATAATAAATGCTTATTTTTCCATAAAATTAGTAACTTTAGCGTATATCTTTAATAAGAATTTTGTAATAAAAGTATTTTGTTTGAATCTGTCAGCCATTTTTAGCAATGCTACTATAAATACATGCGTGAAAACTTAGTTGAAGAGCAACTTGCGCTACTCGCTATTCAGGCCTAGTGCTGAGTGAACAGTTTGTTCTAAAAAAAGCCATTGAGTCAGCCTTGTTCATTTAGAGACGTGCAGTCTCCGCCCTCTCTCCTTCCCCAGCAGAACGAGCGTACAGCTCTTCCCTTTTCTCCCCAATAAACTTGGTCCCTCTCCTTTCCCCAGTAGAACAAGCGTACAGCCTTTCTCCATGTTCCAGGTCCCTTCAATTTAGATTGGCGCTCCGCCAAATTCTTAGCCCAAGAAACTATTTGCTCATCCCTCCTCCAATTAGATCATTTAATTAGGCGTAATTCCTTCATATTTATTAGACGCCATACCCTCCATGAAATTATTCCCTATTAGCTGCAAGACCCTCTATTAGTGCGTAAATTCTCCAGGCAACTCTGATCCATCGCGAAGCCCTTAATTCCCCTCTCCACCTATATTCCCCGGACTGAGAATAGAAACTGTGTCTTGCCGCTCGGACACTTCACGCCACCAGGAGCAACCCACGGCTTACTCCTGTCAGTAGTAGAATTTGCATCTTTCTTTATTCCCCAATTAGGTCCCTTGTAATAATCTGATAGAATAGGAGTCAATAATTTCACCCTACCACAGATTTTGGTGTCAGCAATAGGATAATTTCCCTCCCCCAAGACCCCTGTAACAGATTTTGGTGGCAGCGGTAAAGGATTGGAATCTGGTGAAACGCGCACTCAAACCCCAGTTTAATTTTCCATCCCCTATCCCCGAAGTATAATGGCCGCAGGAATCAATGAAGCCCTAGGACTCTTAGCCGAAGAGCTCCGCAACCGATTAGAATTAGGTCCCCTCAGACATGTGAAGATTCAGAAGTACCTCCCCAGCCAAGATATTAGAATCTGGCTTACCGCATTTGACCAGAGATGTGAAAATGAAGGCATAGAAGAAGAAAACAGGAAGCAGGAACTGCTTACCAATCTAGACCTGAGTACTGCGTTTGCAGCAGTTCAACGCCTCAACCTCCCAGCTAATCTCCCCTATGAAGAGTTCAAAGAAAGACTAATCGAAAGATTTGGAAAAGTAGGTAGCTCCGCCGAATTTCGCGAAGAGTTTAGAAGTCGCTTCCAAGGCAGAAACGAATCCACTGACAGCTTTGCCGATGCCCTGATTGAATTAGCCTCCCGCGCATTCCTAAATATGGATGCTGAGCAGAGAGAAGAAGAACTGGTTGAACAGTTCATCAAAGGTGTGAGAACCCCTCCCGACATCCGTGAGAAGCTAATTTTTGCCCAACCTGCTAGTCTCCAAGCCGCCCGTAGAATGCTGCGCAGAATTGAAGCTGCTTACCAGATGTCCCACAAAGGTGGAATCCGAGTGACTAAAGATGAGAAAGAGGAGAATAAGGTCAGAACCGATCAATTGATCATTGACCAGCAGACTAAGATTGACCGCCAAGAAAGGCTTATTCAGAACCTGCAGAAACAACTGGCTGAAACAGCGCAATGCGCCCCGCCATCTCAGGTGTTCCCCCGGCAACAGTATAGGCAGCCACCTCCTCAGCAGTACAGGCAGCCAAACCCTCAGCTGTACAGACAGCCACCCCAGCAGCAGTACAGGCCGCAACCTCAGCAGCAGTACAGGCCCCAGCTGATGAACCAGCCGCCAAGGCGTGAACCCCCAAGAAGAAATGAACGTCAGCCCCCTAACCCAAGATATGAGCCGCTGAAGTTCCGCAACCCCCGTGACTCCCAGAAGTCGGGAAACTGAGAAGCCAGGGTCGAGTTAAGAGGCCACGCCCCTCAGGCCAAAATATTGCTTACTCTCCGGCCTCCTCATCATTCAAAAATGCCCCCCAACCAAAATACCGGCAACCTCCCCAGTACGGTTTCCGTTATCCCCGCAAAACCTCCCATGTACAGCCAATGCCTGTAAATAATGCGATATCTATCTCCCCCAATAATTTTTCACTTCTTGCCTTTGATGATGCCGACGATGCCATGCCAAATGCCCCCCATGACCCCCATGTGTACAATTCCCCTCATGCGACCGCCTCTCATGTAACCAATGCGACCAAAGCTCATGTACATCATGCGTCCGCACCCCATGTACCCACTGCGCTTGCACCCCATGTATCCCATGCGATTGAAGTCAATAATGCTTTATTCAGTGCTGAAACCCGCTCAAAGAAGCGACGAAAGCCAAAACCCAACTCCCCATCCCGAATCGACCTGACCAAGCTAGAAGGTTATGAAGCTGTAATTGTCGGCGATATCCAGAAAGAATCGATTGATTTCTTGCTAGACACAGGCGCCAGAAATAATTTCCTGAGCCGCTCAACCTGGTCTAAGCTATTCCGTTCCGATCAAATCCGAGACACTAGCAAAAGCATTAGTACGTTTGACGGTACCCCAGTTCAATTAGAAGGAGAAGTATCCGCCCAAGTGAAGTTTGGCGATATCCAAATCGAAGTCGATTTCCTCTTATGCCGACATGATTGCGATAATATATTAGGAATGGAATTTTTCCTATCCCAATGCGAAAGCATTCAGCTAGCCAAAGGAATGCTAGTACTCAATGAAGGTACCTGTATACCTATGCAGTATACCCGCCTACCCGTGAAAGTTTGCCGAGTTTATACTCAAGAAAGAGTAATCATCCCAGCCAACAGTGCCCTCCGAATACCCGTGAAATTAGCCAAGAATTGTGAATCGAATTATGGCACCCCCATGACCATTGAAGCCATTGGCGATACTATCCGAACCCGTGATTTCTCCCTAGAAATGGTTCCGACCCTAGTAACCATGAAAGAAGGCAAAGGAATTGTCGAAATTATTAACCGCCACCCAGTAGATGTGAATTTAACTAAGACTTCCCTAATTGGCTTAGCCAGACCCATGAAGGCTAAAGACCTGACCTATTGGCAGACCCCAACTCCCAGCTCCCAACCCCCTGCAAAGTCAACCAAACTCAATGTACTGAAGATTCCTGGATTAATGAAGTGAGCCTTGGCCCTGAATTATCGAATGAACAGCGTAAAGCAGTCATCGATCTTATGAAAGAAAACCGTGAAGCTTTTTCCCAGAATGAATTAGACATGGGCCTGACACACTTAGTAACCCACGAAATCTCTATCAAAGACCCCACCCCAGTTAGAATCCCAGCTAGACGCATCCCCCCACACTTGCAAAAGCAAGTTGACGCCCAATTAGACGATATGTTAGCCAAAAACCTAATCAGACCCTGCTATTCAACTTACTCCACTCCCCCTAGTAATTGTCCCCAAGAAAGATGGTTCTATCAGAATCGTGAGCGATTTCCGAGTGCTCAACTCAAGAGTTAATTATTACCCCTACCCCCTCCCCAATATTCAAGAGACCTTCTCCCACCTAACTGGTAGCCAATACTTTAGCAGCCTTGATTTAAACTCAGGATACTGGCAAGTCCCCATCAAAGAGGAAGATAAACATCGAACCGCATTCTCCACCCTAACTAGAGGCCAATTTGAATACCAAGTAATGGCCCAAGGACTTTCCAATGCCCCCGGAACCTTCCAACGCCTAATGAATTTAGTCCTATTAGGAATCCAACACAAGTTCGCCATGTCTTATATAGACGACATAATAGCCTACTCCCAAACTTTTGCCGAACATTTAGAGCACTTAAGAGAAGTGTTTAAGCGACTAATTGCCGCAGGTCTGAAGTTGAGACCCAAAAAGTGCAATCTGTTCCATCACGAGTTAAAGTACTTAGGACACGTGATTGGCCGACAAGGCATTCAAACAGACAAGACGAAGATTGAAGCAATCCAAACTTGGCCCCGTCCCAAAGACGTAAAGGAACTCCGCAGTTTTCTTGGCCTATGCAATTATTATTGCCAATTTGTGAAAAATTATGCCGAAGTGGCTCACCCCCTATTCCAATTGACCCGAAAAGGAGTCCAGAGCTTCCAATCTAAATGGAACAAAGTGCATGACGAAGCCTTTGAATCCCTGAAGCAGCGAATGATGTCCACTGAAGTGTTAGCCTACCCCGAATATGTCGAAGACGAAAATGTGAAGATGGTGCTCGACACAGATGCCAGTGACGACAGGATTGGCGCATGCCTTGGCCAAATCCAGAGTGATGGCATAGAGCGACCAATAGCCTATTTTAGTAGAGCAATGAAGGAATCAGAGAAGCGTTACCCCATTACACGGAAAGAATTGTTAGCCCTTGTCGACGCTATGAGGCATTTCAGATTTTATCTGATCGGCAAGAAATTCTTAGCCCGAACTGATCATAAAGCGATAATTTGGCTCATGAGACAAACTGAAGCAACCGGAATCCTAGGAAGATGGATAGAGCGCCTAAATGAATTCAGGTTCGACATTGAACACAGAAGCGGCGCAAAGCATTCCAATGCCGACGGATTGTCGAGAAGACCAGCTGAGATAGCTGAAGCCCCTGAAGTATCCCCTGAAGCAGCCCCTGAACTTGCTGAAACAGCACCTGAAGTTTCTGAAGTCCCTGACGCAGCCAATGAGCCTGCTGAAGCGATCCTTGAAACCCCTGAAGTACCTGAAGCGATTCCTGAAAAAGTTGAGCCAATCCCTGAGAAAGTTGAGAAATTGACCCCTGTTCCCCTGAGAGATGAGAGTGCTCCCGCTGAAACTAAGGACAACCCCATGTCCCAGTCACCTGAAGCTCTGACAGAAAGCGAGACCCAGCCTGAATGTCTCGAATCTAGGACAAAGCTAATTGTCTCAGGTAGAGAAGTAGAAGCAGAAAAGGAGACAGGAAAGTGCGAGAAATTGTTAACTGATTATCTCCCCAGCCCCCTGAAGAAAGAACAAATCAAAGAAGCCCAAGCTGCTGACCCCATCATCAAAGCTCTGTTAGAAGCCAAGAAACAGAAGTTGAGCCAACTCCCCAAATCACCGGACGTGCCAGACAAGATCAGTAAGCATTATGCACTGATGAAAATCGATAACGAATTATTGACAATCACCGAAGACGGAAAGAACAAAGTAGTTTTGCCCCCATCCCTAGACAAAGCAGTCTTTATTGATCTACACTGCAGCCCCCTCGCAGGACACCTAGGAAGAGATAAGACGCTCCAAAGAATAAGAGAAAGATTTTGGCGACCCGGATTGAGTACCTCAGTTGAGCAATTAATTGCTGAGTGCATCCCCTGTCTCGAGAGTAAGAAAGGCCACTTTGTGCAAGCTCCTATCCAATCGTTCCCCATTGGCGAAGCTTTCAGCCGCCTGCACATAGACATTATCGGCCCAATCTCAAAAGAAAGTAAACGAGGTCACAAATATGTTTTAACAGTTGTTGACAGCACAACTAGATATCCCTTTGCTTTTCCCATTAGGAATCAAAAATCAGACACAGTCATTAAAATACTACTTGAACGAATAGTAGCAGAGTATGGACAGCCAACGTGGATTCACACGGACAATGGAAAAACCTTTGCTAGTAGACAGTTTAAGGCATTTTGTGAATTATATAATATTCGCCACACCTTCACTACCCCCTATCACGCCCAATCTAACGGATTAGTAGAACGCTTTAATAAGCAAGTTAAATCAATCATCACCTGCCTGATCAATAAGGATCACGGTGATTGGGATTTACTAATTCCCGCAGCTTTAGTAGCCGTCCGCACCACCCCCAATGCAACAACAGGATTTTCCCCGCATTTTCTACTATTTGGAAGAGAAGCTACTCTACCCTTAGACACTCAAATTCGAAGTACAGCAGAGCATGCCGACTATCCCGCCTATATATCCAAACATGCTGAAAGATTAGAAGAAGCTAGCAAAATCGTTAAGAGGAAATTAGAAAAAGTGACAGAGAAAAGACAGATCGCCGCTGAAACTAATAAACTTCCCCCCAGAGTCCCCATAGGCTGCTTAGCATTAATTAACAATCCCCAATTAGACACCGAAGAGTCCCACAAATTTCATCGGAAGAAACGATCAGCATTTAGGGTGATAGCTCAAATTTCTGAAGTAGTTTTTAAAGTTCAAAAAGAAGAAGATGGAAAATTAGTTGGCAAAGAAATGTTAGTGCACCGAGACAATTTAACGCCCGTGCCCAATTCAACCACAGAACTTTTTACTAAGGAAAGCCAGAAGAGCGCTCCCGCTCATGTTTCCGCCCCTAACCCCGCTCCTATTCCTATTTCCGCCCCTACTTTCGCCCCTACCCCCGCTTCAACTGAACCGAAGAAACAACTCCCAATTAAGGAAAGCCACCCCCGCCGGAAAATCCCAGAATTAAATCAGCCCAACTCTATTGAATCTGAAGAATCGTCTGACGAAGAAGAAATCAATTGGCGATGCCAACTAAGAGAAGAGAATAATGAAGGAGAAATAGCTGAAGAATGGTCTGAAGCTCAGACAGAGAATGAAGAGACCGATGAGTCAGAAAACGAAGCATTGAATGAAGAAGACCCTCAACCCTTACCCCCCTCTCTTGTCCCGCGAAATCCCGAGCCCACGCACACCCACCCCTACAATCTGAGGCGCCCAACCCAAGCCAAACAAAGATGTGACTGCCATCTGAAACGTCTATTGAAAGCCCTCAATTTGTTGCGCAACCTAGAATTCTAGCCCTCTCGCCGTCCCCGATTGCGTGACAAAGCCCAAAATTTAGACAAAGAAAGAATTCATAATGGGCCATGCCAATGTACAAATAACCCCTCAAATTATCGATCGTGGAAGAAATGGGAGCCCAAAAGAGACGAAAATTGGGGTGGGCCACGAAAATGAGAAGATCCCAAAACAGAGAGACAGAAGGACCATAATACTAAACAATCCCAGCTAGATTATATAACAATTCAAGCAACTGTTGTTTTGACAGTGAAATACCGTTCTGGTATATCCGCTCTCAACTAATATCGTTCTGATATTGTTCCATCTGATATCGTTTTGATATTGTTATCCCGCTTGATATCGTTCTGATATCTCAGCCCTACTCATCGATATCGTTCTGATATCCCAATTCTGTTCATCAATATCGTTTTGATATTCCGGCTACGGCAATCGTTTTGATGGCCAGCGACCAACTGAGAGACGAGTTAAGTCTCAGCGCCAGCGATGAAGATTTGAGCAGTAGCAGCGACGAGAATGCTCTGCCAGCCCCAGAACGACAGCCAACGCGGCCCAATCCTCCCGGGGCCAGGCCTCGTCCGTCGTCTGTTGTGAAGATCGCCAACCCGCAAGATCGAGCTCAGCTATTGCAGCAGCAAGCGGAGGCTCCTGTCGAGGTCTCCCCGGAGATGGCGAGACGCCAACCCCAAGGCAGTCATGCTGCCGTAGCCCTGCCTCAGAGTGCCGCGCCGAAACCGCATATTGCCCGCCGGCTTGGCAACCATCAGTCGCTAAGATCACGTCCGAGATCACCAGCTTCGCCGCCAAGAGACCCCAGACCGCGCCCAGCTTCGTCGCCAAGAGACCCCAGACCGCGCCCAGCTTCACCGCCAAGAGACCCCAGACCACGCCCAAGATCACCTGTGAGACCGCCTCGAGATCCAGGACCGCCGCAGGACAGACCGCCGTTACGACCCCAGCATCAGGTTATGAACGGGGCGGCCGCCCCTATTGAGCCTCTGGAAGTGGAAGTTCCGCCACTTATGCAAGAACCCCCGGAAGTCGGGCCACTGCACGAAATTGGCGGTAATTTCAGCACCATTATGACCAATATGCCTGAATCGCTCCGTGGCGAGTATCGTCGTCGAGTATCTGAAGTTAAGGCTTATCTAGTTCGAGTCGGGCGTTTCAGGATGGACGGACGGCCCTTCCCCTCGCGAGAGGATGTGCGGCCCACCGTCCAGGCCTTGCGACGCATGCGGCCCGAGCAGGCCATCGCCGCCTGGAGGCGCGCCGTAGCCTACGCGTTGCACGACTTGAACCGAGGTTGGGTCAACAGAGCCCAATTGAGGACCGAAGTGCAGTGGACCGGTGAGGCCTGTGGCTGGCCTTATCCTGGGAACCTGCCGACTGAAATGATCCGGTACCTGAGGTACCTCAACAGAGCCCAATTGAGGACCGAAGTGCAGTGGACCGGTGAGGCCTGTGGCTGGCCTTATCCTGGGAACCTGCCGACTGAAATGATCCGGTACCTTTGACTCTAGTAGTATAACCTGCTTAATCCATTTTTAAAATTTTTTTTCACTCGTAAACATTGTTCGAAAAATTTTGTCAGGAAAGCCAATTGTAACAGGCTATTAATATTGTATGAATATTTTGTTTCTTTAATTAGTTTTGTTCTCCAATTAGCCTTATTTGAAATCTTAACTTTTGCCTTATCGTCTCGAGCATGAAATAGAATGTTACTTACCGCCTTTTTACGAGTTAAATACCGATGCTACTATCTTTAGTAATAATACGTATAATAAATGCTTATTTTTCCATAAAATTAGTAACTTTAGCGTATATCTTTAATAAGAATTTTGTAATAAAAGTATTTTGTTTGAATCTGTCAGCCATTTTTAGCAATGCTACTATAAATACATGCGTGAAAACTTAGTTGAAGAGCAACTTGCGCTACTCGCTATTCAGGCCTAGTGCTGAGTGAACAGTTTGTTCTAAAAATAGCCATTGAGTCAGCCTTGTTCATTTAGAGACGTGCAGTCTCCGCCCTCTCTCCTTCCCCAGCAGAACGAGCGTACAGCTCTTCCCTTTTCTCCCCAATAAACTTGGTCCCTCTCCTTTCCCCAGTAGAACAAGCGTACAGCCTTTCTCCATGTTCCAGGTCCCTTCAATTTAGATTGGCGCTCCGCCAAATTCTTAGCCCAAGAAACTATTTGCTCATCCCTCCTCCAATTAGATCATTTAATTAGGCGTAATTCCTTCATATTTATTAGACGCCATACCCTCCATGAAATTATTCCCTATTAGCTGCAAGACCCTCTATTAGTGCGTAAATTCTCCAGGCAACTCTGATCCATCGCGAAGCCCTTAATTCCCCTCTCCACCTATATTCCCCGGACTGAGAATAGAAACTGTGTCTTGCCGCTCGGACACTTCACGCCACCAGGAGCAACCCACGGCTTACTCCTGTCAGTAGTAGAATTTGCATCTTTCTTTATTCCCCAATTAGGTCCCTTGTAATAATCTGATAGAATAGGAGTCAATAATTTCACCCTACCACAGATTTTGGTGTCAGCAATAGGATAATTTCCCTCCCCCAAGACCCCTGTAACACAATTAAGAGTAAAAATATAATTGACATTAACAAGTTTCCACAGTTTCAAGTAGTAGGCAAGACAGGACTTCTGGCAAAAAATACCCTTTGCCCTTATGTAGTGTGAGCATCTTTGCGTGTATTTTGTTGTAAATTGACTGCATTAGTTTCTATATTGTTATTAAATTGTTATTTTGCTTTAGTTTAGTCATGCGTTTTTTTGTGTACTTTTTCTAGTTGGTTGAAATCTAAAATTGTAAACAGGTTAGAGTTAGACGCCAAATTTGTGACTCAGCGGAGGGTTGAGTTTGTCTGCGAACCCCAGCTTTGCGCGGTCAGCCAATCAGAACCGGCCTGGACCCTGGCACGCGGCAAGTTTCAATTCTACCCGGCGCCGCGGGCACAGTGCAAATCGGCTTATCGAGCGGCCGGCCAGACGACCACCACCCGGCTTGAGGGGGGGTTTTGAGGGGTTGTGACTCTGACTATATATGAAAGTGTGTTTTGGCAATCGGATCTCGCCTTCTTCTCGCCTTTCTTTCCCCGGTTTTGTCTTGTCCAGCTTCCCGGGCGGTGGCCCGATTTCTCCCCTCTTGTCGGTTCGCGCTTTGAGGCGCCTGAATTCATCACCCCGGTCCGTGTTTTGTTCCCCGCCCAACCGCTTAGTCTTATAGCGGAACGATTCGGCATCCTTGTCTGACGTCGTCGCTATCAAGCGCGGTTAGATAGAGACTGTCGGATCTGATCAAGTACGCGGCCTCGACCCCGAGGGCCTCAGTGTTACACTGAAGGGCAGTGCCGATAGAACTTAGTCGGTACTCCGTTGAACGGTCGGTTCGGCAGGGCTCTCGTTGAGTGTAGATTCTGGGTTGGGCCAGGGGTTAGGAGTCTTCTCCGTGGTCCTGTGTTCGGTTCTTCTTCTTCTTCTTCAGCGGAGATCTGCTTGCCAGTTGTGTAATCTAATAATTATTATTAACCGTTGTTGTCGTTTTGTCAACTCTAGTTATCTGCGCCGTTTGTTTGAATCTTGTAACTCAGCTAATCAAATTAAACCGTCAATCAAGTTAGTTATTCTTGAAATAGGATTATCACTCTCTAAATCTTTCGGTTTGTGTTCCCTCTTGTTCTTTCTTTTCTTGTACTGTACCTGCGGCTATTGGAGAAAGACTGGTAGAACTCGCCGACCGGCGATAGGCGATTAGGATTAATAGCTTTAAAATCTCCGAACGCTCCAAGTAGGTTTGTCTAGGGCCTAAATAATTGCTCACCGTGCATGCTATTATCTAATTGCCTATTTATCACACTTAGATCAACATCTACTAAAATATATTGACACATAATGTGCTTACATCTAAAATCAGCTATCACCACTCATACCGAAGGATTTTTGGACGGTTAATTCACGATATTTCCATTGCAATAATACACAACCAGTCTAGCCTCGCCTCACCTCGCTCTAATTCTCGCGCTAATCGATCCGATCATAGGCGTAGGAACGGGGGGGGCAGTGGGGCCATGGCCCCCCACTTTTTAAAATGGGGAGCCATTATCTGGCCCCACCACAATTTACATGTAAAATGTAGATTTCTTGCTTATTTTTTGTTTTTGCTGCTTTGCATAAATGCATTTTGCTGCAGGGCGACAAAAATGAGCGCCTGCAGTTCTAAAATAAGCGCCTTCAGCACCAAAATGAGTGCCTGCAGTGCTAAAATGAGTGCCTGCGGCGCTAAAATGAGTGCCTGCGGCGCTAAAATGAGTGCCTGCGGCGCTAAAATGAGTGCCTGCGGCGCTAAAATGAGTGCCTGCAGCGCTAAAATGAGTGCCTGCGGCGCTAAAATGGGTGCCTGCGGCACTTTATAAAATGAGTGCCTGCGGCGCTAAAATGAGTGCCTGCGGCGCTAAAATGAGTGCCTGCGGCGCTAAAATGAGTGCCTGCGGCGCTAAAATGGGTGCCTGCGGCACTTTATAAAATGAGTGCCTGCGGCGCTAAAATGGGTGCCTGCGGCACTTTATAAAATGAGTGCCTGCGGCGCTAAAATGAGTGCCTGCGGCGCTAAAATGAGTGCCTGCGGCGCTAAAATGAGTGCCTGCAGCGCTAAAATGAGTGCCTGCGGCGCTAAAATGAGTGCCTGCGGCACTTTATAAAATGAGTGCCTGCGGCGCTAAAATGAGTGCCTGCGGCGCTAAAATGAGTGCCTGCGGCGCTAAAATGAGTGCCTGCGGCGCTAAAATGGGTGCCTGCGGCACTTTATAAAATGAGTGCCTGCGGCGCTAAAATGGGTGCCTGCGGCACTTTATAAAATGAGTGCCTGCGGCGCTAAAATGAGTGCCTGCGGCGCTAAAATGAGTGCCTGCGGCGCTAAAATGAGTGCCTGCGGCGCTAAAATGAGTGCCTGCGGCGCTAAAATGGGTGCCTGCGGCACTTTATAAAATGAGTGCCTGCGGCGCTAAAATGGGTGCCTGCGGCACTTTATAAAATGAGTGCCTGCGGCGCTAAAATGAGTGCCTGCGGCGCTAAAATGAGTGCCTGCGGCGCTAAAATGAGTGCCTGCGGCGCTAAAATGAGTGCCTGCGGCGCTAAAATGGGTGCCTGCGGCACTTTATAAAATGAGTGCCTGCGGCGCTAAAATGGGTGCCTGCGGCACTTTATAAAATGAGTGCCTGCGGCGCTAAAATGGGTGCCTGCGGCACTTTATAAAATGAGTGCTGACAATACGGATTCTGAAAATAATCGGTACATGATAATGTACATTTTTAGTCATCATATTCATATTAAAAAAATCACTGAACCTGCCCCCCCCCACTTTTTGAAACGTTCCTACGCCTATGGATACGATAATGGCCTCCAAAGCTAAGCAGTCCAGCAAAATTCTTAACACTATTAAAAAATTAGTACTAAAGACGTTGCAAGCGCAGTAATCGCCATCTCGACAATATTTGAGGATGAACAAGCCAACTTATTGAAGAGCAATCTTCTAAAAAAGTAAGATCCGAGGAGGTCAAGCGCGTGGATATAGTGAGAATGAAAGACGGTTGAAGGAAAGCATGCGCAACATAAAGAATGAGGAAATTGTAATCAAGACGAGTTAAGACTGCTTATTATTTTTACTATAGCTTGTTATTGAAGCATATTGACAAAAGTCTTTATAATTCTTGACTTGGTGATTTAAAACGTGATTATGGATAGATTTGACATTGAAATTATAGATAGATTAGATATTTATGCAAGCAAACCGTTGACATCATTCACATTATGATTGCATATATATTATTTATTTTAAAATTTTACAACGCCAGAGACTTGTGCACAGCCAATGTGGTAGACGATGAGAAAGGAATGCGTTTGCAATTCAACACGCAGGACTTAAAATTTGATCAGTTTTCGTTCTATTATTGTGTTTTAATATCAGATCCATTTAACGTCGTGAGGCAGGTTTCATTTTAAACAATTTCGCTGCTTAGTAACGTATTTGTGATGGGTTTCGGCCTTTTCGGCCCTTTTCGGGAAGCCTTCGGGCCTCAAGTCTCAGAAATAAATCAATTAGAGACCTGGCCCCCCACTCCTGTCAGATGGTCAGCCCCATGGTAGCTTGATCGTGTGGCGAGCAGTCTAGGTCCTATAGCTAAGAGAGGGACAGCGAGAGACAAGCAGGGAGGATTTTGAAGGTAGAGATCAGCTAATCCGCAGATTAACTAACCCGCTGCCACCAGCCCGTGCGTTCTGGCTCACCACACCGGAACTTTCGAAATCGGGCTTCCGACTAGAAGGGACTTTGCACTTACCTGCCAACTAGTGTCTTTTTGCTGTCAATCTCGAAGTCATAGCCGATGGTAAGGGACACTGCTGGGACTTGATCGCATTGGCCATGCAGGTACAGAGGGGACTTGTGCAGGGGATTCTTGCAGTGGCGAGACTATGGGGTAGCTACATGTACCATTACATTGCTAAATACGAGGAATGTATTTATGGCCTTCAACGCGCCAACTAGCCTCTCATAGCGCTGATGATAGACTAACTCAAACATCAGAGACCGCGTGATTCATTATCCGAGCCGCTTGGCTAACCTAGAGTGCACAAAGTAGCTCGTACATCTCTGGCGCCGATTCTGCACTCCTGGCAGCTTCGCTAACTGATTTGATAGATTGATCGACTGAGAACTGCCTTGCCATTGGTCCACTGTTACCGGCGCCTACTAGCTTAGCTACTCATCTGAGCCATCGGCAAACAAAGAAACAAAACCGATAAAAATAACTGTCAGATTTAACCTTCTCCTTAAATCACTTCACACTTCAGATTGAATTGGAGTTTCAGACTACTAGCAGTATTATTAAGTGATTTCTGCCTCAATAACAGCACTGCTGAACAAAATGAGCAAAAGTGTGCGCCTAATCCAGCTACTGAAACAGGGGACAGATAAGGAATCACCCAATCAAGCAAGTCTAGGTATCCTCTCACCCAACCAATCAGAAACTCAACAGCCGGAGACCAGGTAATCCACAGTGACCGAATCGGCTTAGGCCCGGGATGATGCTGATGTCACAATCTTCGCAGATAGCTAGCAGGTGATGATCTTAACCTTGATGTTTGCTGCTGACGACCGGGGCGATTCGTCCTTGATGATGATGGGGGAAGTCGCGATCCGGGGATCAAGAGACGACGGTCGAGCTCCGAGAACCAATAGTTGCGTACTGGGCCCGAGCAATTTGAGGTCCGAGCGGGCCAAAAACACTTGCTTAAATAGCCGCCAACTGGACCGCAATTTGTTATAATGGAACACCTCGACGCTGATTGGCTGAGCCGATTTGTTATAACTGACGTCGAATTTTCTGATTGGGTGAGCTTTTTGCTACCCAAACTCAGATGACCAGAAGATCCTATCAGTTCCCTCGGGGCCATAAAAATACGCCAGGTGCAGTCATAAATCACTCAAAATCGCAACAAAATGATTTATGACTTTTTGCGTAGGATTGACAGAAATTAATGAAAAAATATACATTAGAAAGCTCTTATTAAATAGAAAGTGAAGATAATGAAGAGAAATTGCTAATCGCTAATCCCAAGGTACTTTTAGGGGTAAAACGCATAGCTGTCAAGGCTGTCACACGCTTGAGTGAACACGAACAATAGGTCCTGACCTCATAAATCTGATAGCCTGTCAAAATGATGAGAAAAAAGCTGCCTCCCGCATCCTCTCAGACCATCTGGCGCCAGCCTCAACACTGAGTGAGGCGCAGGTGACTGTCAGACATGCTCAAAAACAATGATTTGACCCCAATAAAGTAGCGAAAACCGCTCCTACGTTATAATGACTTCAAGTATGGCAAAATCATATAGCTACACAAATCCTACTAGTATGAATTCTATGAAAATTTCATAAAAATAATAAAAATGCCCGTACCCTGCTGTTAGTAGGCTAACAAGTTTGGAACCCATGTGCGAGCGTGAGATTTGGAAAAAAGTGGGTCCTCATTAGATGTGTGAATCAGCTGGTTCTTTAGAAAAATTAACAATTGACAATTTATAGATCGATTAGTTTAATGCGGCAAAACAAATGTGATTGGCAGACTATACCAAACTAATTCTGTACTCAACAAAATTAATTTTTGGTTCCCCTATTCCGCTGTACTTAAAGCGACTGCATGGCGGCCGGATACATGATTTTTTCTTGACCTGCACTGCGAGGTCTCCGATTCAGTGCCTCTGATCCTCAGGTCTCTCTGACTGTCTGTTTTGGTAATTCTCGATCCAATAGCTTCCTAGTTGCCTGGTTCAGATCGCAACTAGGAAAAGTGACCCCAGCCCACCTGCACCCCAGCAACCGCATACCAAAAGTGACCCCAGCCCACCTGCACCCCAGCAACCGCATACCAAAAGTGACCCCAGCCCACCTGCACCCCAGCAACCGCATACCAAAAGTGACCCCAGCCCACCTGCACCCCAGCAACCACATACCAAAAGTGACCCCAGCCCACCTGCACCCCAGCAACCGCATACCAAAAGTGACCCCAGCCCACCTGCACCCCAGCAACCGCATACAAAAAGTGCCGCAAGCCATCAGAGCTCAGCTGGAAGTCCGGATCGCGGAAACTCCCAGCTGCACCGGTGCCTCTCCACTTCACTCTGATCTCCTCCCGCTGCTCCGAGGCTCCGCCCAGCCAGTTCCCCGAGGGTCTCAGCGAGGCCTCCATGGAGTGGATTCGCCGATCACCAGGCAGCGAAGCCGACAGACTGTTTGACTACCTGGCCTCGTGGCCTCGCGAGTTCCGGCAGGCGGGTGAGCCTAGTTAAATTAGTGGGTTTGTTGGCAACGTCAGCAAATGTAAACTGTTAGATACTGATGTCACCTGTTAGATACTGATGTCACCTGTTAGATACTGATGTCTCCTGTTAGATACTGATGTCACCTGTTAGATACTGATGTCACCTGTTAGATACTGATGTCACCTGTTAGATACTGATGTCACCTGTTAGATACTGATGTCTCCTGTTAGATACTGATGTCACCTGTTAGATACTGATGTCACCTGTTAGATACTGATGTCACCTGTTAGATACTGATGCCACCTGTTAGATACTGATGTCAAGTGTCGCTGGCAAACCTAAGCGGTCATTCGCCCTCCATTTGAGTTCAGCAATAGAAAAATCTTCAGTCAAAAGCATTTTTCTTCAAAATATTTGCCTCGCAGCTGCAAACTAAATTGAAAATCGTCAGAGAGCTCTGCTTGGCTTCCAAGCCTCAGCCCTGCCCTCCCTCCCCTCTCCATCTCTCTCCCCTTGTGTCTCAGCTGCCGCCCCTTCACCCCTGCCCACTGACAATGCACTTGCTATGCCGAGCACGCAGCGACAGTCAGCTCTCATTGTTTAACTCAGCAGAGCTCGCAGCATCCCACTGCTCCTGCATCTCTCACCCCGCTGAGCAGAGCAGCTGCCGGACCCCCTGGCACCCAATCAGGCCTCAAACAGCCGCTGGGTCAGAGAAGAGAATCGGCCTCAGTCCATTTAAACAAATTTCTCTGCACAGGGAGAGCTCAGAGATTTCAGTCCGTGACAACGGGACTTTTGCTGCTGCTGCTGAGCTGGCAGGCAAATTCGCTTGAAGAAGAGCAAAGCACTCAGTTTGAAGCCGTGTGGAACAGCTGCGGCAGACAGCAGATCGGCAGAGAAGCGCTGCTAGGAGAAGCAGTGTAGCCATGGCAACAGAGATGGAGCGGAAGCTGAGAGCAGCGCTGGAGGCTGGAGACAGCGAGGAGCTGCAGCGACTGTGTCGTGAGGTCGGCAGAAACATCGAGCTGGAGGTGGGCAGCTTTGAACATACCTTACCGAAGGTTCGCCAAATGCCGCTGGTCCATCACGTGGCCTGCAAGCCGGTGAGTTCGTCGTGCCTGGAGCTGCTGATTAACAGATTCGGACCCAGCTGTCTGACACATAGAAATGACAGTGATCAGACTCCAGTGCACTTGGCAGCCCAGCATCAGGACGAGTCTTGGATGGAGCTGGTTAAAGAGAAGGGAGGCAGAGGCTGCTTGAGAATTGCCGATAGATGGGGACAGACAATCGCTCACTTTGCCGCTATGAACGGAAAAAGCAACTCTTGTCTGAAGTGGCTGGTGAAGGAGCTCGGCAGCGACTGTTTCACAGTTCCTGACGAAGACGGAGACACGGCCGTTCATTTGGCCGCTCAGCATCAGGGCATCGAGTCGCTGGAGATGATCAAGAGACAGATCGGAACTGACTGCTTTCGGCTGAAAGGACTGTGTGATAGAACAGCATTTCACATTGCTGCTGAGAAGTCTGACAATTCAAATCTGAAGTGGCTGGTGAAGGAGGTCGGCAGCGACTGTCTCACAGTTCCTGACGAAGACGGTAACACGTCCGTCCATTTGGCTGCTCGGTGGCAGCCAGTCGACTCTCTTCAGTTCATTTTTGACCAAATCGGAGCCGAAATGTTCAGCTTGAAGAACAACAAGGGCAAAACACCGGCTGATGAGATTTTTTGGTGCCGCACAGACCAGTCAGCAAAGCGGGTATGGATTTCAGCTGGGTGAGTCCTGACTGAGAACTGCTGCCTGAACTGCTGCCTACTGGAAATATTGTTGGCGAAAAGTCATTGAAATTCTCAGCAGCGCCACAGCCAAGCGAGGGCGTCACGAATTTGTTACGGCAGCTCCTCATGGCACCTCCACCCTCCCCAAAGCGCCCCACCCTCCCTATAATTGGCGCCCCGACCCCCATCCACAGATCAATTTGCAGGAGGAGCTACCATGAAGGAATAGTATGGATGGCTAATCTAGCCTACAATGAAGGACTTTAGCACAAAGACAGTTTAAGTGCCTGTCGTCATGGTGACCCATCAATATTTAACGATTGTGAAACTCTTCGACTTTTTGTATAAAACTGCTTGATTGGCTGAGATGACTTATTGGCGATAAGCCACCTGTAATGCAAAAACTAGCAAAGCCGGAAGTGACACGGTGATACTCAATATCCTGGGACTCTCATTTTCTCCGTTCTGAGCTCAAAAGAGCATGAGGTGGCAGTGACGCAAAAAGGTGGTGATGCAGAAGGGTGGTGACGCAGAAGGGTGGTGATGCAGAAGGGTGCAGTGACGCAGAAGGGTGGTGACGCAGAAGGGTGGTGACACAGAAGGGTGGTGATGCAGAAGGGTGGTGATGCAGAAGGGTGGTGATGCAGAAGGGTGGTGATGCAGAAGGGTGGTGATGCAGAAGGGTGCAGTGACACAGAAGGGTGGTGATGCAGAAGGGTGCAGTGACGCAGAAGGGTGGTGATGCAGAAGGGTGGTGATGCAGAAGGGTGGTGATGCAGAAGGGTGCAGTGACGCAGAAGGGTGGTGATGCAGAAGGGTGGTGATGCAGAAGGGTGGTGATGCAGAAGGGTGGTGATGCAGAAGGGTGGTGATGCAGAAGGGTGGTGATGCAGAAGGGTGGTGATGCAGAAGGGTGCAGTGACGCAGAAGGGTGGTGACGCAGAAGGGTGCAGTGACGCAGAAGGGTGGTGACGCAGAAGGCTGAGTGACTCCAAAGTACTCAGAAAGCCCCAAGCAACACAAAACTCATCGAATTCCTTCACATCATGTTTCAGCGCCAAGAAGCAGCTGGATCCCAGCTTCACCGACTGGGACTTCATCCTGCAGGACGACAAGAAGCAGCTCATCGGCCGTGGTGCCTTCGGCAAGGTGTTCAAGGCCCTCACAGACCGCAACCAGACGGTGGCTGTCAAAGTACTGCCTCTGTGCCAAGCTCAACAAGGGAAGAAATACCGAGGAACTGAAGAAAAAACTTCTGATAGAGAAGCGGGGAGTTGACATCATCAAGCGACTCTCGCATCCCAACATTGTGCAGTTCCTCAAGTGCGAGCAGAAGTCGGATGGGCTGTACATCTTCACCGAGCTGGTCTCGGGTCACAGCCTCTTTGAGCTGATGCAGCGTCAGAACAAGCCGTTCAAGGAGTCCGGGGTCAGGGACTTCTCCAGACAGGTGCGTCTCTGAGTTCTCTAGGATTGCCTGACATGGGTGGGATCAGTGTGGGATCAGCGTGAGATCAGTGTGGGATTAGTATGGGATTAGTGTGGGATCAGGTATGGAGTCAGTGTGGGTGGGATCCAGAATGATTTTATGATTTTAACAATTTTATGACTCAGAACTTCTCAACCTGCAGATCTGCTCAGGCCTGAACTTCCTGCACTGCCAGCCGCAGGGCGCCATCTTGCACCGTGATATCAAGAGCTCCAATGCGATGCTCACAAACGAGGGTGTCATCAAGCTGATCGACTTTGGTCTCGCCAAGGAGATCGTCGGTACCTGCGGCCTGAGCACAGGCGTCGATCCCAAAGGCACCTGGCACTTCATGGCGCCCGAGCTGTTCATGGGCGAGGACGACTCGATTCCGTACTCAGCCAAGACCGACGTGTGGGCCTTCGGCTGCACCGTGTATGAGCTGACGGCCATGCAGCCTCCTGACGCGAACGTTCCGCAAAGCAGGATCGGCGTTTTGAGGTGCGGAGGGCGGGCGATGCCTCGGATTTCGGACGGGTTCTCAGCCGGCCTGAAGGACTTCTACCTCAGGTGCGTAGACTATGACCCGAGGAAGCGAGCGGACACCGCGGAGCTGCTGCGGCACAGCTTCCTGAGTGCCTCATCGTGACTGCGAGAGCGACGGGCTGTGAGGGAGCGGAGCGACTCTTGAAGCGGGCGGCTTTGCTTGCCGACGTTGTCTGTTTTTGCTTTTCCGATTGCCCTTTTATTTATCTGATTGCATATTTTTAAATCAATTGTTTTTTGTTTATCCGCCTTTTTTGTTTGAATTGCTCAGAGTTTGAACTTAGAATTGTTTTGTCTATCAATTGTCTTGATTTGACTGCAGGGTTTGTTTTACCGGTTGCTCCTTTCAATCAATGAGACATTTTTGTGCTGCCTCGAGTGCCATTTCAGTTTGAAGCTGATAAATGTTAATTTTGAAACTCTGGCACAAAGCCAGTCACAATTTCCCCAATATGCACAGACTGCTCAATGCCTACTCCATATTTTCTGTTGCCGAGAATTCTTCACATTTTTAGCCACCGGTTCGGCGCTTTTCCGGCTCTGATTTTTGTATTTGATTTTTGGACTGACTTTTTATTAGCAACTGTTGGAGCAGGAAGTCCAGTGCTTTCTCAAGAGTTCTCAGTTAAATAATAGAGACACCGTTTGGCTTGCCGTGACCCGCTGTGTCCTGACTTGCCGTGACCCGCTGTGTCCTGACTTGCCGTGACCCGCTGTGTCCTGACTTGCCGTGACCCGCTGTGTCCTGACTTGCCGTGACCCGCTGTGTCCTGACTTGCCGTGACCCGCTGTGTCCTGACTTGCCGTGACCCGCTGTGTCCTGACTTGCCGTGACCCGCTGTGTCCTGACTTGCCGTGACCCGCTGTGTCCTGACTTGCCGTGACACGCTGTGTCCTGACTTGCCGTGACCCGCTGTGTCCCATTTCATATTTCAATATTTCGCAGCATCATTTCTGAACCCCACTCAGTGCAATGCACAGAACAGGTGGGGAAGGCAGATCTGATGAAGCAGGCATGCAGTGAAGCTGGCCATTGTTTTCAAAGGGCTTGCAGTGTCATGAGGTCTGAGGCTGCCTCACGGCTCGGCCCCTCACGCAGTGAGCAGGAGATGTGCAGAGCCCTTAACTGCACAGACGCTGCAGAGCTGCTCCAGTTGCCATGGCAACGGGGGAGACTCGAGCTCGGAAAGACGCAGAGAAGTCTGTGGACAGCTGAGCAATGTGCTCACCTGGAGGCTGGGCGGTGCGGCTGGTTGCTTCATCTGCACAAAAGTGTGTTCAAACGAGCATCAGCCATTCTGTGCATCTCTTTTGAACAGCTGACGCTGCATCAATGATGCTGGCAGGCACTTGAGTCTGTGCTCACTCAGTGCACTGTGCAATGTACATAAATAAGTGTTTACAGTGGCTTCCAATGCATTGAACTGAGACAGTGGCGGGGCATGAGGGCTGCTCAGTCACCTGCTCAGCTGCTCAGGCGCCGCTGTTTTGAGCAGGAAAATGAGAATAAAACCGCATTTCTGCTTTTATTTGGACCGGATTGGGTGGGGAAAAACTTTTGAGACTATTCTGGGTAGCAGAGTGTGGTTTAAACTGAATGCACACTCAAAGAATCAAAGGCATCACGGCGCGAATGGAGCTGATTGACGGAGCGCAACCACAGTTCTGCAGAGCTCGGCTCGTGCCACTTGCGCTGGAGGAGAAGATTAACACGGAGCTCGACCGGCTACAACAGCTGAGCGTGAAAAAATCAGACGATTTGCTACGCATGTGTGCGGACTATAAAATACATGTAAACAAAAAGATCAAGTCAGAGTCTTACCATATACCGTCGATTGAGTACCTGCTCTCTAAACTGAAAATGCAAAAAAGTTTGCAAAGATAGATCTGAGATCGGCGTATTGGCAAATCGCTCTGGATAAGGAGGAATTGTCCAACATCAACACATCCCGGGGCCATATCGCGTCACGCGTCTTCAAATGGGGATGAAAAATGCATCCTTTATATTTCAAAGAGCGATGGAGAGCATTTTGGCCGATCTCAAAGGCATTCTGATTTACCAGGAGACTCGGCTGCTGGAAAAGAAGGTTACGATCAATGAGAGCAAATGCATCAATATGAGTGACGAGATCTCTTTCCTCGGCTTTAAGGTTTCCGCCGCTGGCATATGGCCAGACGATCGGTTGGTTGAGAAAGTGCGCCAATTTGCTCCGCCGACATCCAAAAAGGAGAATGAGCAGTTTCTCAGACTCGTTAACTTCTTTGGGCGCCTGATCCCAGAGTTCTCATCAAAGGTCGCTCCACTTAACAAGCTGCGTAAGTCAGGCGCCGCCTTCGTGTGGACCGACGAATGCCAACGTGCATTTGACCAACCTAAAAAAGAGCTCTCTTCTCAGCCGGTCGTTCAGCCATACAGTCTTGATAAGGAAGCGACTTTGACCACCGATGCATCCAAAGGGGCTCTTGCCGGTGTCCTGACTCAGGAGGGTCACCCTGTAATTTATATTTCCAGGACTCTATCGGAGGCCATTGTCTGGGCTGTCTCTCGTTTGAAGCATTACCTACAAGGTTGAAAGTTTGAGATCCACACTGACCATCAGCCGCTGCTCCGGCTCTATGGTGGCAGCATTCCTACCGGCACCTCGGCGAGAATAAGCAGATGGGCACTTTCGCTGATGCAGTTTAATTTCGAAATCAAATACATCCCAGGCTCAAAAATTCCTCATGCCGACGCTCTGTCTCGGCTGTCTTTTCTGAACGGCAAGCAAGACAAAGAACCCCCCGAAACAGCTCAGGCAATTAACTGCGTCACCTTTGAAACTTCGACTATCGACTCCACCCGCATTGCTTCAGAGTTGGCTGGCGATCCCCTCATGCCGAGAATTTTGAGCCGAATTCGCTCAGGTGATTGGAAAGGCTGTTCAGAGGCTGTTACCTTTCAAGAAGATTTCGGAGTGCCTGACGCTCGAGAACGGGACTACTGTACATGCGTCGACGAGTTTTTATCCCTCTGCGTCTTCGGATATAGGCCTTTAATGCCATCCACGACACCCACTCAGGCGTGGCTGCAGCCTATAGCCTTCTTTCGCTATCGTGCTGGTGGCCCGGCATGCAGAAGGACGTCGAGCAGTTCGTGCACCAGTGTTCCGTCTGCAATTGACTGCAGCCACGCCTATTGAAAATGAGGGATCACTGGCCACCCGCAACAATATCATTCCAGAGGGTCCACATTGACTGGGCATTCGTACAAGAAGCAGGAAATCTGCTAATTGTGGTTGACGCGCATACTCGGGTTGGATCGAAGCATTTCCTTCACCGGACAGGTCCGCAGCCAATGTAGTGAAGTCCTGGCTTCGGGCTAATGGAGCGCAAAAAATGGAAACACCCCCTACTCGCCGCAGTCGAATGGCACAGCTGAAAGAGCCGTTCAGACTGTAAAAAGGGCTTTGCAAGCTGGACCCAGTGACTAACCCACTCCGATTTCACCGCCTTTCTGCAGAAAGTCCTTCTCCACCATCGCAATTCATCCAACGCGCGTGCATGGTTCGACGCCCGCTGAACTGGTCTTTGGTCGTCGGCTGCGCGTCCCGGTAGTTTCAACCTTCCAGCAAGGCGACCTCGTTGGCTACAAGGCAAAGCGGACACTCCCACCAGAGATGCAGAATTTCTGATGACCCAGGGACAGAACACCTCCTGGTTGCTAGCGGACAATGCGCTTTGGTCAGCAACAATCAACTCGCGCCTCTGAGCCACAGGCTGCACAGGCCATACCGACACGGAGGAGCGAGCGAATTCGAATGGAACCCGACCGCCACAGGCCATAGAATCTGACACGTAGCTATCCCAATGAACCAGTTTAATAACTCACTATGTTGTGTCACAGACTACTTTAAGTTCAGATCAGAGCCACGTGTTCAGGCTCCCAGACGCTTTACCCAGTTTATATTCGTTGTTACATGTATAATCTATGAAGGCTTTTCTCCGGAGGGGTGCATGACATGGATCGGCTATGCTATTGTTTCTGTTTGCGTTTCTGCAATTCTAAGTTTTCGTAGTTCTGTCAATGTGCTAAAGTGTTGCAACGGTTAAAAGTACTTTAAGTTAGTAGACAGGAGTGTAAGACAACTTTTTGGCTTTGTTAAATTTCTCCATGACCCAATCAATTATTTCCGCCCCCCAACCAAGGCTTCTGTCCTGCGGCATTTTGACTGACACCCGCAAGAACCTCAAACAGGTCAGGCGACTTTGAGCATGATGGGGCTGCCTGAATCTCGGTTGGATTCTGCTCAATGCTCATGCACTCCATCTCAGAGAGTCGTGCACCTGCTTTGGACTGCACCAAGTTGGTGGCCCTTTTCGTAGATACGTTTCTTAAAAAATCGAAATCAAGTTCAAATTAAGACAAACCAAACTTTTAAACTTTAACGCGGAATAAACTCAAGTCTGCTAATTTTTTAATAATTTCAGCAGAAATAAACACCGTGTATCTGAAATTTGATAATTTATGCACATGCTGTAACTATTAAGAAAATGCAATTTCTTTTCCATTGGAAAATGCGACTGTAACTTTAAAGTACAAGTGCACTCATATTCAATTTTACAAGAACGTTAATAAATTTTACCGTAAATAAAACAAAACAGAGCACACAAAGCAGGGTTATTTTTAGAATAAAAAATGCAGAACGAAAAATTTGTTATAAATTTATCAAAGACATCCAAGTAAATAAGCATACTGCGTACATACTACTTATTAGCATTTCTCGGTCAACAGTGCCCTAAAAATCCCAATTTCATTGTCCTTAATCCCATAATTGCAGAGTTGCCGTGCCATCATCCTTGTCCTTTAATATGAATTGAATCCGAATTTCTGAACACTCTCCAGATTCAATTCTGATTAAAAAATCGACACCGACTCAGAGTCACAAATTGTGAGCACAGTTTAATCAACCCAAGCTTATTAAGCACAGTTTAACCAACTCAGGCTTACTCAGCACAATTCAACCAACTCAGGCTTACTGAGCACAGTTTAACCAACTCAGGCTTACTGAGCACAGTTTAACCAACTCAGGCTTACTCAGCACAATTCAACCAACTCAGGCTTACTGAGCACAGTTTAACCAACTCAGGCTTACTGAGCACAGTTTAACCAACTCAGGCTTACTGAGCACAGTTTAACCAACTCAGGCTTACTGAGCACAGTTTAACCAACTCAGGCTTATTGAGCACAGTTTAACCAACTCAGGCTTACTGAGCACAGCTTAACCAACTCAGGCTTACTGAGCACAGCTTAACCAACTCAGTCTTACTGAGCACAGTTTAACCAACTCAGACTTATTGAGCACAGTTTAACCAACTCAGGCTTACTCAGCACAATTCAACCAACTCAGGCTTATCAAGCACTTGAACAACAGCTGCAGTCAGTCAATGCAAAGACACAAGCCGCTGTCACCCGAAGCACACGGCAGCAGGCACAGCTGCATCGGGCAATGGTTCACCAGCAGCCGATGGAGCTGAGACGCCAGTCTCCAGCTGCAGCAATCGGACAGACAGGCGGACTGGAAGCCACAGCTGCCGTACTCCAACCGATGCAGCCTGCCGCTGTCTATGGCCAAGAGTCGGCCGGGTCGGAGACAAACCACATCTGCCCACCGATGCAGCGGCTCAGACTCGCGGCTCAAGCGGAACCGGCTGATTAGACAGGTGCCAGACGGTAATGATTTATGATCATTACTGATTTTTGAGCACAGCAACAAGACTTCGCTGTTGTCAGCCGACAGCAAGTGGCATAGCAACAATCGATCCTTGAGTCTGAACTCGCACCAAATGAGACAGCAGTCAGCAATGTGCTGCTCACTGCTGAATTCTTCGCAATAAATATTAATAACTGTGTCCGGCACTGACTGGACTTCAGCTGGCGCAGTCAGGCAGCAGTGGATTTGATGGCAGCGGCAGCACAGCCAGGCAATGCTGGATTCGAGTCCCGCAATTTTCAAACCCCTGTGCCTGCTGGGATCGCCTTGGATGCCATCGGCTCTGCACGAGACTGCACAGCTGATCTGGCAGTTCAACAATCTTCGCTCAACAAAGCAGCAGTTCGCGTCCAGCAGCACCGCCTCTCCATCGCCCACGAGCCAGCCGAGTCCGCTTGAGGATGCAGAAATAACTGTAGAAGCTGTGGGGATAAAATCCACGCTGCTGCCACCTGACCAGGGAAGCGCGCCTGCGGATTGGTGGGGCAAATGGTGGATTGTTAACTATGGTAGCTTAATCTGGTATCTGGGAGGCTGGTAGCTTTATCTGGTATCTGGGAGGCTGGTAGCTTAATCTGGTATCTGAGAGGCTGGTAGCTTAATCTGGTATCTGGGAGGCTGGTAGCTTTATCTGGTATCTGGTAGGCTGGGAGCTTATTCTGGGGATCTGGGAGGCTGGGAGCTTAATCTGGGGATCTGGGAGGCTGGGAGCTTAATCTGGGGATCTGGGAGGCTGGGAGCTTAATCTGGGGATCTGGGAGGCTGGGAGCTTAATCTGGGGATCTGGAGGCTGGTAGCTTAATCTGGGGATCTGGGAGGCTGGGAGCTTAATCTGGGGATCTGGAGGCTGGTAGCTTAATCTGGGGATCTGGGAGGCTGGGAGCTTAATCTGGGGATCTGGGAGGCTGGGAGCTTAATCTGGGGATCTGGGAGGCTGGTAGCTTAATCTGGTATCTGGTATCTGGTAGGCTGGGAGCTTAATCTGGGGATCTGGGAGGCTGGGAGCTTATTCTGGGGATCTGGGAGGCTGGTAGCTTAATCTAGGGATCTGGGAGGCTGGGAGCTTAATCTGGGGATCTGGGAGGCTGGGAGCTTAATCTGGGGATCTGGGAGGCTGGGAGCTTAATCTGGGGATCTGGGAGGCTGGGAGCTTAATCTGGGGATCTGGAGGCTGGTAGCTTAATCTGGGGATCTGGGAGGCTGGGAGCTTAATCTGGGGATCTGGAGGCTGGTAGCTTAATCTGGGGATCTGGGAGGCTGGGAGCTTAATCTGGGGATCTGGGAGGCTGGGAGCTTAATCTGGGGATCTGGGAGGCTGGTAGCTTAATCTGGTATCTGGTATCTGGTAGGCTGGGAGCTTAATCTGGGGATCTGGGAGGCTGGGAGCTTATTCTGGGGATCTGGGAGGCTGGTAGCTTAATCTAGGGATCTGGGAGGCTGGGAGCTTAATCTGGGGATCTGGGAGGCTGGGAGCTTAATCTGGGGATCTGGGAGGCTGGGAGCTTAATCTGGGGATCTGGGAGGCTGGGAGCTTAATCTGGGGATCTGGGAGGCTGGGAGCTTAATCTGGGGATCTGGTTATGGCGGCTGCAGCTCACCCATCAGCTGCCAATGAGGCCAAGAATGGTCGCCAGTGTCGCAAGTGCCCAGCTCTGTCAGCATGAGAGCCACAGCCTGGGGATAAGCTACAGCCAGGAGGATTCGCCCAGCAACAGCCCGGCAACACTTGGCAACAACGCATCGGCCCAGGCTGAGCTGTCGAACTCGATCACCGGCCAGCACGCTCACACAGTCCGCTCCGGTGTCCAGCACAACCACACTGCCGAACTCCTCGCTAGAAGTAGCGCACATGACTTCAGTCCTACCCTGGTCTTGGTTGCCATAACAACCGGGTGCCAAACTGAGAGCCCGTATCTCGCAACAGGCGAAACAAGATTCTGCATCAACATCGACAGGATCTACCTGCTGGTTGCCATGGTAACTAACAGGCACTGTAGCCTGGCATCCCGGGTCAGTTTTATCCCGAATGGTGACGTCATTATCATCGCATTTGATTTCAAACAAATCGCCGCTTGTGTCCATTGGGATTATGACGTCATCAGTTACTTGATCGATTACGTCATTCTCCTGATTAGATTTAGAAGTGGCCGCATCGGCAGAGGCCGCGTGTCCTTCGCTTCTTTCCAAAAGCCGCCGCTTTTTATGCAATTCTTTGGTCAACTGCTCGAGCTTAGCGGCCAGAGCGTCTTTGGCTTGGCGGCTGCTGCTGTTGCTGCTTTTGCTGCCACAAATGTTGGCACTCATTTAACAGTGGAACAATGTCTTGAGAATTTTTTTCTTACTTTTCTTTTGCTTTTAATTTTTTTACTGAAAACAAAAAAAAACAAAAATGGTGTATCAAATTAATAAACATCAGTCCAGTAAAGATCTTTAATAAAATTTGGATCTAATAAACTAGGTTAGACTCTGATAAGCTACATTAAACTATATAAGTACTGTAGATAGCAAATTTAGAATAGCTTATAAGATGACTCATTATAAATAAGTACACATTAGAATATATATACTGTTAAAACTTAACTACTATGTACTACTTTAGCCTTATCTACTAAATTTAATAGATTGACACAAGCAACAAATACCAATTAGGAATATATAACTTAGTCAAGGATAGTTTATATTATATGGATGCTGAAATTATTGAACATATCAAGTATAGTTTATAATTTTTTTCCAAGAACTCTATTATTTTAATTTTTAAGCATGTTAGAGTCCCAAATAAGTCTAGATTTTTATTCAAATAAGTAATCATAAATTTTAAGTTGTCAAGTTAAGCTTGTTGGTTAGTTATTATTAGTTATTAGTTTCTTGTTGGCTAATTAGACTTAAGCCTATACAATTATAATACATAATGCACTATATATTACTATCTATAACACTAACAGTTATAAACAATAAGTTAACCAGTTATGATTTAGGGCCTAGGAAGGTGGTATAGGCCAGTGGTTCTTAACCTATGGGTCAGAACCATTTTCTTGGGGTTTCAAAACTAAGAAATGTATGAGTATATCATACTTAATAATGCATTATATAGATTATAAAAGGGGTTGCAAACATTATAAAATAATGCAAGTAAATAAATAAATAAGGATAGCCTGAAAAAAAGGTTGAGAACTGCTGGTCTATAGTTTGGATCATGGATTAGTATATGCCGGGTTAATGCCAGAAAAAATAATAAGACCTTGTTTGTACACTAGGTTTGTATGCCAACACAAAAATTTTTCATTTGACACAATGTATCCACTGCATCATTTATGCCAGGATATACCCTGATATCTACTAAAAAATGATAAGACCCTTGTTATATGCCAGGAAATCCTAGCATACATGTTACCTTCTGAATTATGGCTACTAGAATTGGCCTAGTATACATTAAAATAAATTAATAGTAGGCCTAGGCCTAAATATATATATTTCACAAGCTACTCAAGTATTAAAAGATAGACCCCTATGATAGAAATTTCTCAATTTTAAGCTTCTTAAAATAGGGTTGATAATATAATATTATTCAACTTTTTAAGTATTAACCTAGAAATGAAGATTCAAAATTTAAATATTTATATAAGGGACTTAAGAAAAGGTCCTATGATTTGAAAATTTTCAATATATAAAAGGCAAATTCCAATAAAGAATAGGTTTTTAAAAAAAAGAATATCTTTGCAATATAGTTATATAGAATAAAAGCAAAAAGGCATTTGGCCTAGAAAAAAAGAGAAAAATACTGTCATAGAGAAAAAACTTTTAAAGAAAATATTTACACTTAGGGTCTTAGGCTATCTAACTTACATTGGGATGATAACAAAATAGTGGTCTATATAGGCCCCTAGGGCCTATCTATCTATATTTCTATAAATAGGCCTCCCCACTGCACATGGCTGTATAGATAGCAACAGCCAACATGTGCATAACAACTGCCACCCCAGCCTAAGCCCTGTGGCAAGCAAAGCATATATTAAAATTGAAGACAAATCTAAAACCTCTTTCCCGCAATTTTAAATAAACTTGCACATTAGTCCAAGAGATCACTAACCCTTTCACTACTGGCTTGAGCTCAGCAGTAGGCTTGTGGCTAAAGGAAAATGTAGATATAGCCCATTCATTAAAATCAGTTTGTATTCAATCCTTTGCTTTAGGCAGGCCTAAGTATTAACTGTATAGCCATAGGCCTCTTGAGAATTTGATCGACTTTATAATTATTCAATCGCAGAGAATATTGGTTCGTAACTTACTTAGTCTTATTTTATTGAATGTTATATTAGGCCTGATTAGCTTGATTAATCTATGCCTAACTATAAACAGTGGAAATAATTCATTACGTCTAGTTAATTTATTTTGCTTAAAAACTATAAAATTCCAAAAAGGTCTTATCAAAAAAATTAGGCTGCCTCGAACGAGTCCCATCCCCTTAGCCAATACAAATCACTAATGAACACGTGCGCATTGTAGTGTAGCTAGGATTTTATCGAAAACGAGACTGTACTTATATTTACACCTAATTTTAATTTTTATAATTTGGGAATGACAAATGTTTGACCTTTAACTTTTGTTAGGAAATTTGTTATACCGTTTAAAATATTAACGAATACTTTATCGCGAACGTTTTTTGCAAGTTTGGTTGCGATTTTTTTAAAAAAGAGTAAAAGATGTAACAAGAAATTCGACGTGGAAAATAAAATGGTAGATAGTAAAAACTAGGAGTTTTATTGTACCTGCTGACTGATACTTGGTGTTATTCTTTGCAATCTCCATGCGCTTTGCAGTATCTGGCCGGAGATTGCAAGACAAGTGTGACTTTGCTTTGCGATCTCCAGTCCCAGACAACGCAAGGCATAACATGGCAAAAGCGACTCTAAACCAAGTGTTCTTTTTCGAGCTCGTATTGAACGACTACGTTCAATATTCCCGGAGACTTGCCGGCCAAGTGAGGGACAATTTGAAGCGCAAAATTCGAGAGAAAAGTAAATTATAAAGCCTCTTCTTCCAAGACGGTCAATTGTTCTAAAAAGTGAGAAACCGGAACTGTGGCAAGAAAAGGCACCCGGAACAATAGCGGCGTGTGCTCTTTACGGAGGATGAATTCAGGGAAAAGATCAAAACACTACACGTCGAGGCATATTAAATGGGAATAAAGAGCGCCCTTGGCCTCTTTTACTCCGTCATTTTACAATGAAAAATGAATTTTACAATGAAAATATGGGGGAATGGGGGCTTTAGGGTGGGGAGATTCTTAATGGGGATTGATTTATATATCTAAACTTCTATAGCGGCATGGGGGTTCTATTGAAGATTTCCCAGTCAAAGCAATGCCGTTGCCTCGACGTCGCTAACACGTCGCAAAATAACGTCGCCAAACTAGCCATTTTGTCGCGCGCGGCGACGTCGCCATTACGACCCCAGGCGACGTCAGAATTTCACGTACTGGCGACCAAACGGCGACCATCTATTACAGATTGCTTAGCACCTTTAATATAGTGCAAATCTCGAAATCATAATTCAATTAATTTTTACTAAGATTATAGATGAAATTAAACGAAGATTAATAAGCTACCTCGCTCTGGTTAAATATCTTGATTGAATTTATAAATTATTCAATATAATTCAATTAAAAAGGTTTTTTGTTGGTTAATTCAGTTATTTTTATCAGAAAAGTAATTTTTACATAGTTACACTCAAAGACAAATGATTTTTAATTTACAAATGCATTTTGAAGTGCAGATATTTCACTCACTGAGAAGGGTCAAAGGGACAATAAAAAAGTGTCAAACGAAATTGCTCCAGATTTCACAGTTAAACCTTACAACATGTTGGCAGCATAATTATTACTTAAATCGAACCATTTCCTTCTCATCAAGTCCGCTCACCAACATAATACTGCTAACAGCGGGAAAGCCCGCAGAAATGAGTGATACTAAAAATAACTACAGCATTCCGCTATTTCCAGCTGCGCAACCTTAGCCAATCCAGGAGAAGCGCTACTTTTGATTGAATTACATTGTTAACCATTTATTAGGCGCACAGAAACCGAGGACACCCGCAAGCTATCGGCATTGGTCGCCCAGATGGAGGCGACGATCAAGACAGTGAACAACAGACCGCAACAGCCATGGAACAATCCACGCCAGCAAAGCGGAAACGCCGCGACAAGCTGCCAGTTATGTCACAAGCAGGGACATACGGCAGACAGGTGCTATCAGCGCAACCGACAGCAAGGCGCTAGCCCAGGAAGCAGCCGTCAACAGCCACAAGGAGCCAGAGGCACCAGCAGAAACTGCAACAATTGCGGTAAGCCTGGCCATTTGGCCGCTCAGTGCCGACGTTATTGTCACCATTGTAAGCAGAAGTCTCACTGGACAGTTGAATGCGACCGCCCGAGCCCCCAGAGACAGGGCCAACCGGCTCAGCGTCAAGGATACCCGAGCAACAGGAATAACGGCTATCAAGGTCCTCAGCACAATAACGGCTACCAAGGTCCTCAATACAACAACGGCCGACCAAATCAGCAACGGCAACCACGACAAATCGCGGAAGTAACCGAGGAACAACCTCAGCAACAGCCACCGGCAGACATTCTAGCTGTGTCCACCCAGGAAGAAGAGAAAACAGCGGAACCAGTGGTGACTCGCGACGACATCATTCAAGCTCGACGACAGCTCCGCAAAGCAGCAAAGGTCAAGATTGGCTACAATATAGCGGTGACACCAACACCGCAACCACGGCAAACCGCAGAAGTAACCAAGGAGCAGCCTCAGCAACAGCCACCGACGGACACTCCAGCAGAGTCAACCAAGCAAGAAGAGACAGTTACGGAACCAGTGGTAACCCGCGACGACATCATTCAAGCCAGGCGACAACTTCGCAAGGCAGTCAAGGTCAAGATCGGCCACATCACGACGGCGACACCAACACCGCGCTCCGAGAGCGACCGGACTGAGAAGCAAGAGCGACCACGAAAGATCGAGAAATGTCCTGACACTGACGAGCCCAAGCCACAGATAGCGATTCGACAGCCGAGAACTACACCGACATGAAGCCAAAGCCGACGAACAGCCTCAACCACAGGATGGCTGCTGCGAATACTACTGCTCGCACTGTTCTGCACCGCGGCTGGCAACGCGACAACGGCACAGCACAGCAGCTACGTGGACACACCGCTCTACTGCCCAGAAGCGAACAGCCTTCAAGCCTTCAAATTGCCTCCGGACATCGAATGCACAGTCCCGAGTAGCATTCAACAGCATCGGCAACCGATCAACATCACAGTCTACAAGGAGAACCAGGTATCACACCGGTCTACACTGAAGATATGTTACCGAGAGACCTACACGTTCACGAGTAAGCCAAAAGATTCCGCTCTTAACCGTCTTTCAACGGAGATGGTAAGTCCAGCCATGACTGTTACTGTGCAACAACATTCAGTTTCGAAGGACGATTGTAAAACATGGGAAGAAAACACCCGAACCCAAGATGGGACGTTAGAACCAGGAGCTAAAACTATGGGACAAGCCAAACGATTCATTACCCATAAGTGGACAACCCAGGAATTGGAACCTACAGCCAGCACAGCTCAAACCTTTACTCAAACAGTGTCAGTCCTAATCACCCAGGTCTCATTCTTTGTGGAAGAGAAAAAGATGTCTTCGTTAGCCCTCCCTATAGGTCAATGCGACTACAAGACAGGAACCTGTACCACGACTACTAGCCTCACGGCAGAGAAGGACTCGCCACTGAACCGACAGGCACCAGACAGACTCTGGGCCGTAATGGAATACTATGATCTCAGCTACACAGTGAGAGGAGATAGACAATACCGCCTAGTATGGACACCCAGCGCAGAAATAGACTGCCCCTATCAAACAGACAGATTCATTCAAGGCAAAATTCACACTGGATGGTTCATGTCTAACGACGCTACGTTTGCCCTCACATTCAAACACCCACCTCAGACTAAGGACTTAAAATGTGGAGACACGACAGTAAAGCTATACAAGTCGGAACAAGGTAAACTAGTCCAGGTGCACGGCTCAGACCAAGAGTTTCGCAGCATAATTGAAGGCTCATTTAACAATTCAAGCACTGCTAAGAGACCAAAACGAGACCTCACATCGGACACAACGCTAGCAGCAAAATTACAAGGGCTAGAACTCACAATGGAAGACAGAATAGGCGACCTTACTCGAAACATGATACTACAACAATGCAAGCATCAGCAAACACTGTTTCGGTACATAAAAGATCTCTTTCTCATGCAGCCCACCCTAGCAGCGCGCACTTTGTTCAAAGACAGCCAATTAAAAGCCACCACGCTAGCACAGCATGTAGTCATTTCTAAGTGTCTACCCATCAGAAACTTTCGTTTTCACCAACCAAGATGGGATGAGAATATCTGCTTTACCAAACCACCAATTGCCTTCACTATATTCAACATGAACCACACAGGCTTTCTAGATATCAGAACCCTGGAAGTCCAAAAGGAACACCCGCCGTTTCACGATTGTTCTAACCAAACGTCGTATTTTCTACCAAAAGGAGACGAAATCTACAAAACAGACCTCAACTTTACGAAATTTACTGTGCAAACGGTCACTAAGCTAGAAAGAGAAGCGTGGGGGGTAACCCTCATAAAACCCCCAGAGATTCAGCATGTCATATTCACTCCTGATGGAGACATCAGGATAGCCGATCTCAAAAGCCCTGTCACAGTACACGACCTGTACAACCAGCTAAGTGACCAGAGAGAGTTCTTAAGAACTGTTTTCAAACTGCCCAAGTCAGAAACCTCTCACTCTATACATCTTCCACCGTTAGATGCCACCATAGCGGAAGGCACCTTTGATCCAGCAAGTTGGCTACCATGGCTAGGCATGCGAGTGAATCTTTTCGATATCGCTGTAGGAGTAGCTGCCATTGGATTCTACATATATCTTTTATACCAAATGATCCTTATCTGCCACAGACTCAACAAACAAAAGTACCAACGTCCTGGCATCCGCACGATCCAGCGCAAAGCTGCTGCAAAGCAAGAACAGCAGGAGCTACAGGAGTTAAGAGCACCGCTAGTAACGAACTCGACAAGCCAGAACACGCGGCAGGAGACCACGACAACCAGACAGGCACCACAGCGCCCGCCACCGTGGACGCCACCAGCACCAGCATCAACAGGACTCTACCCGAAGATAGAGTCCAGTTGGCCACCTCCGATGGTGGCGACGATCAACAACGGCCAGAAGCAGAAGTACACAATCACCCGACTTCAAGTGGGAACGCGATCCTGCCGAGCCCTGATCGACAGTGGAGCCGAACGATCCTTAATCGACGAAACCACAGCAAAGCGATACGGCAAGACCTTCAAGCCGGCCACAGTTGAACTGCAAGGAGTACAAGGCTCACGACTACAGCAATCCGGCATGATCAACCTCCCTGTGGAAGCTGGCGACACCACGGCTGACGTTGAGTTCCATGTTATTCCTAATTTGAGTTCAGGAACTTATCAAGTCTTATTAGGCATCGATTACTTATCTCAACTAAATCAGGGCGTGCTCGTAAACTATCAGCAACAGAATATCCATCTCAACGGAAAATGCTATGACATCCTCGCTATCACTACAAAAGAACCCGTTAACTGCATCAGATTAGTCTCTACAGTCAATCTCAATCCATGGGAAACAACTCGAATTTCCGCAAGAGCCATCGCCAGAGAGAAACTACCTCCAGCTATGCTTTTCGAACCCAACGAACGTATCCTGGAGAAGAAACCCATTTGCCTTACACCCGAATTGGTATACCCTGACGAGTCAGGAGAGGTTCAAGTCATCATTTCAAACGAATCGGCAACCCCAATGACACTATATCCAGACACCAACATAGGATCTTTCGATACAGAAATCCAAGCCTTTGAAATTGCTGAAATCCAGTCAGAAACCCCAACAATGACGGAACAAGAATTCAAGAACGCCATTGATCTCAAAGGATCCAACCTGACAGAATCCCAGAAAGAACAGCTCATTAAGGTTCTCTGGGACAACAAGAAAGCCTTTTGCCTATCCGAGGAGGAAATAGGATACACAGATGTAGCGAAACACGAGCTTCACATTAAGCCTAACGTGGAGATTAAGCTCAACAAACGATACCCAATCCCATACCAACTCACGGGAGAACTCCAGAAGATCATCGATAGAATGGAAATGCAAGGAATTCTTAGAAAAGCAGCCACCCCGTACATCTCACCAATTCTACTGGTCAAGAAGAAACCGGAATCGCCTCAAGCCAAACCAGTGTACCGTCTCTGTGTTGATTTTCGGGACCTCAACCAAATCCTGGTCCCAGAAAGGCAATGTATGCCCCGAATCCCAGACCTCTTAGCCAAATTAAAGGGATCAGAATATTTCACTACTCTCGACATGGCGCAAGCATTTTTTCAAGTGGCGCTAGAAGAAGAAAGTCAGAAGTATTGTGGCATCTCCACGCCCGACGGACAAACTTACGTCTTCACCAGAGCCCCAATGGGTCTACAAACCTCACCAGCAGCCCTCTCTAGAGCAGCTAGCTTAATCCTTCAAGGGATTAACAGAGTCTCAACATACGTAGACGACCTACTTGTCTTCAATGAGACATTTGAAGACCATCTCGAGACATTGAAAGCTACACTAGAAGCTCTAGGAAAGTACGGCATGAAATTGAAATTACAAAAGTGCAAATTCGCTAAGCCCACAATCACATTCCTAGGACATAAGATAGACAAAAATGGAATACAGATTGATAGAGCTTTAGTCGACAAAGTGCAGAAGGTACCAAAGCCACAAAATGTCACACAGCTCAGATGTTTCCTAGGACTCTGCAATTTCTTTCGCAAACACGTACCTAACTACGCCAAGAAAGCCAAGCCACTCACAGACCTGCTTAAGGGCACACCGAACACTAAGGCTCAAGCATCCAAAACCCCACTAAAGTGGACAGAAGAAGCGACCCAGACCTTTGAAGACATGAAAAAATGGATAGCAGAAGATCTCAGGCTCACTCACCCTGACTTTAATAAACAGTTCATTGTCTCCAGCGACGCTTCTACAAAAGGCATAGGCGCAATGCTCTCACAGAAAGATGAGACAGGAAAAGAAAAACCAATAGCATTCACGAGTCGACAACTGAGAGAGGCAGAGACAAGATATGCGGTCACCCATTTAGAACTCTTAGCCGTCTTTTACGCATTCAAGACATTCGAACAATTTCTGTACGCAGCGCAAATACCCACATTGCTAAGAATAGATCATGCACCACTCAGAGGTCTACTCACAGGGAAAACCCTGCGGAACAATCAAGTACTCAGATGGCTTCTATATTTACAACAGTTTCAAATGCAAATTGAGTACGTCCCAGGCGCATCCACCAAACACGCAGTCCCAGATGCACTCTCAAGACTATATGAGGACCAAGAGACACCCATTAACTTTGTCACGATCAAGCACCCGATACCACACCTGCAAGCCTTAAAAGAGGCTCAAGCAGAAGACCCATTCTGCCAAGGCATTCGAGCACTATGGGAACAAAAGCCCATGGATGACAGCTTAGCTATGAGATACAAAAGACACATCCAGCGACATCTATCGGACTATGCGGACATTCACGGAATCATCCACAGGACAGCAGATCACACCCAACAAATAGTGCTCCCATTCAAGTACCGTGAAACAATCTGCCACTCGTTACATGCACTACCACTAGCAGCGCATTTAGGCTTTGACAAAACCCTAGAAAGAATTAGGCGACACTATTTTTGGATCTCAATGGTTTCCGATATTCGAACCTTTTGTCAAGACTGCATGGATTGCGCTAAGAACAAATCTGGCCAACTGCATAAGGGACTCATCCAAATGCCTGAAATTCCGATGAAACCAATGGACAAGCTATCAGTAGACCTAGTAGGACCCATGGTCCCCACGAAAATCCGGAACGAGACCGTCACCCACATCCTGACTATCCTGTGTTGTTTTTCAAAATTCGCCTTTGCATTCCCGATTCCAGATCTATCAGCAGAAACCACAGCCGAAACTTTGTTCCAAGTCTTCTGTACGTTTGGAATCCCGATGGAAATTTCCACCGATAATGGAAAAAATTTCACGGCATCGCTATTAGCTGAAGCTCTAGAAATTCTGGGAGTCAAGCACATCTTCTCGTCTACCTACCATCCGCAAGCAAACCACGTAGAGAGACTACACTCTACCCTACATAACATGCTTAGACATTACACTGCGGAGAATCCAAACGAATGGCATAAATATCTATCAGCCACAATCTACGCCTACAATACAGCCAAGCAATCCTCTTCAACCTATTCTCCCTTCGAATTGGTTTTCGCGAGGAAACCCCTGATGCCCACAGAGCTCACAACTCAGCTGAACCTAGTAAGATACATGGATGAGCCGTCCTACGCAGCCCGAATGCAAGAAGCTATCACCCTGGCTAGAGACATAGCCAGACACCATCTCAAAGTGGCCCAGGAAAAGAACACAAGCAGAGCTAACAAAAACCGAATGGCCCCTACATTAGCCATAGGCACCAGAGTGATGCTACAGATCCCAATGAGACAGGGAAAGCATCAAGCCAAGTTCACGGGTCCATACGAAATTGTGAAAAGAAATAGTGCCACGTCCGTAATGATAAGGAAAATTGACGATCCGACTCAAGAACCCTTTCAGGTGCACACGGACAGGCTAAAGCCAATAGCATCGCCAACACCCAAGGTACTGCTCCCCGATCTGCGCCCGAGTGATCCGCGAAGACTGCAACGCCAACACAGGCAACTGTTCAGCAAGGAAGTGGGCGTACAAGCTGATGACGAGACGCTCGCGGACACAGTTCGAAAGAAGTACAATCTGAGGAGCAAACCCATACTCCTAGACAAATGATGTCAGGAGATGGGGGAGAGTACAGAGACTATAAAGACTATTTTATTTACGTATTCATTCGTTGGCGTGCTGTGCACACTAGATATAGATATCCACACTAACTATTTACTCAAATATCAATACTTAATTTTACCCTTCTAAAATTACTCATTATACCAGATGTATGACCGACAGCTCGATACGCTAGATGACTGTACCCTGGGAGACGAAGATACCCAGACACCGTGTCCTATAGTTCGACCTCTCTTCAAGCCAACATCTCACACCGAAACCGATGACCCTAAGTGGCCCGAGCAAGATATGTCAACATGGACAGAACAACAGCTGGACAAGCTACGACAGGAATGGCAACGACGCCGACCTACGCTCCCACGACAAGCAAGCACGGCAACATCGGCGAGCAACGATTTCCACCAGGCTAAAACACTCGCAGAGCGATTCCAAACAGCTCTGGCGGCACAGACGGTAGTTCAAAGCAAGCCGGCGCGGTATGATGAAACGAAACTGTTTGACATTCACCAGCAGATGCTTGACATGCCACTAATACCCGCTAACATCGTCACACACCTTACTACGCGACGCATCCTGTCAGATCCTAAAGACCCACGCTGGTTACTCTCTGACTATTCTATCTTGAACTTCAACACGACGCTCTTTTTCCTCTACGACGACACAGCTGCGTTCTCTTGTCTCCGTATCATAGTATGGAACAGCAGGGTGACGACAACCCTAATCCATCCTCGTGGACCGACCAGCACACTATCACTCCAAGCCGACATGCTTATCACTTATCTACTCAACACCTTAAATTATCACGGCATCGAAATCAAACCCAAGGAACGGCAATCGATAGCCACGATTGCGTATTCACCGGCCAACCTACAATGGCACCACCTTTTCACAGCGTTGAAAGCAGCAGAAGGCCCCAACCTGGACCCTTGAGGTGCTAGGAAGGCCCGGTTGCAAGAGAACAAAAAGGATAATACAAGGGATGAAATACTGCCCTAGGGTTGTAGCGAATTGGTGGGATACCAATCCGCCTCATCCCTGAGGCACCTTCACCCACAGGTACGCTCCTTTGTTCAATGCAGCCTCACAGCAGGGCGGTCTACTCTTGGGATAAGACTAGACCAAACGAAAGTGAATTTTTGAAGCCAGCTACAACGCTATATAATCTAACACTAACCACATTAACCCGGAAACAAACTGTATCCACAAATATTCCTTATTCTGATAATTTTTGTACCTGAATTTTATCTCTCGATATATCCACCATGTTACGCTTTACTCTCAACGCCGTGATATTCCACGCCCTCCGACACTTATATTAGACCATTTAACGACTGCACACTAACGTTTTACTGCCTTCTGCAGATTTCTAACATCTTATATCTTACTATAGCAGAAAACACACCGATAACAGATGAATTAAATCCTTGTTAGCACAAGGATTTCGAAAAAAGGGGGAATCATATAAGAGTTAGAAATCTGAAGTTTTGACCCTAAGTTAGAAGATAGGTAGAAATTTATGAAAAGCCCAGGCGCAGTGAAGGGCGAGGCAGAAGAGTACAATGGAACCCCTAGATAGCTATTAGAAAGGCGAACAGAAGCAGCGTTAAGATAATTAATCAACTGTCAAGTCAATTTGAATAGCCGAATCTAACAAAGCCTCTTTCCATTCCAGTTAGTAGCGTCACCCCGCCGCAGGCACAATGGCGACTAAACCGGCCGGGAAAAGCAAACTAAGCAGCAGCCTGACTTAGAGAACAACGCGGCACGCGGCATCTTCTGGCGCACCCTGAGGGAGAAAACGTGAGGCCCACCTACAGACTCCTACCCAACCCGAAGCTGCCCGAGAAGGCCAGATCAACCCCAAGCTGCTTGACAACCGAGAGAAACAGAGGACTGTTTAACCATTCATGGACAGAGTGTAGAGACGGAAAACTAAGCACTTTTTCTATAATCTTTCTATCCCAAATTTTATCCAACTCAACACATAGATTTGCGAAAGCCCGAATAATCTCTAACCTTCACACTTAGCAACCAACTAGAACTAACTAAATTCATGTACAATTAGGGGACTGAGTCCCAGTTTGTTATTGCTCAAAACCCCCCGCCGTTGCTAACAACGCGAAGACACCCCACCGGCGGCGGGGGAGGCCAAACATGCTAATTGGTACAAATAGACGCTCATCTCAAACTGGAGCGGCGCCTCGTTTTTTTCCTGCGCAGTTTCGATCTTGAATTGCTCCATTTGAATTAGCTTCTGGATTATCCGGTTGGCAGAAACCAGAGTCTCAAATCGATTATTTGCCTTAACTATTGCGTAAAACGAATACTAGACAGAATCGAACTCAGCTTAGATACTAGGATATCCCGTCAGTTTATACGGTCTTCTCTGACGGCCTGATAGGAGAGACTAAGAGCTGTAAGAACCTTAGACCGCTAGACATCTATCTTAAGAAAGTGAGAACACGAACTCAAAGGCCCCAGAGAAAGACTCGTATACTAGCTAAGTAGTGGCGCCATTATACGCTCGTACAAACATAAATATGGCGAATAGGTTTTAGCAAATTAATAAGAACATACACACCCCCCCTAGTATTGAATTTAAATGTCTTAAGTCTATTCTATTTTTTGTTGAATCTATATGTTTTTATTTTTTTAACATTTCATCTTACTGAAACTGTTTTAAATGTGGTATTATCTAGATGCTTCTTTTAACCTATCACTAAATCACCACTGGTTCACACGACCTCGAAACGACATCGAATCAAGCAGTATACCTCGATTTGACTATATTCTGGTTTTTCCAACAATTTGTTTATATAAACCATCCCCGTGGTGTCGAATGTATTAAAAAACATAGATTTTTTTAAAATTAAAATGATAAAGTATGACGTAATGACATCGTATCCATGCCGTAAAGTAGGACCTCGTTTGTACGATAATTAACTTCGATAAGAAGTTGATAGTTCAAATTTTTGACAACAAAAAACATGTATTAAAATGAAAGTACCACTGTTAATTCAAAGATTTTTATAATCATTTTTTACCAGTTATGTTTTAGCATTAACGAACAATAAAGAGTATTTTTTTCAATTGTTATAGTACGTTTATTAAATATGGACAGACTAGTCTATCTGCGGTTTTAAATTATTTTCCAGACCTACGGCCCCCTCTATACACGTGCGTGCGGACGTGTCAGTATAGAGTATAGTCTACAAATGATTATCTTTGCTGCGCTAGAATTGTTATTGAAAGATAAAGTTAAAAAGTAATATACACTGCGTTTCAAATAAGCTTGTCTAATATAGTTCATAATAAACTTTCATTCTTTATTTTTCATTTTTTTTAAAAATATTGAAAAAAATGAATGTTTCAAAAACATTCATTTTTGAATTCATTGCTTATATTCAAATTCATTTATATTATAGTTATACTTAATTTTATGTTCATAATTTGAGTAAGATACTGTGTCTAACTCTATATTTTAATAAAAGTTTAATTTCCTCTTACTGGAGACTCCAAGCCTAGTAGATTCTGAAAGCATGGGCAGCAGGCAGTGGAGCTTGTGACACCGGGGGCACATACCCACCTCCCCTAGAAAATAAGTCCATATGGAAATTTTAGTGCTTTTTCTTATTTTAGCCTTTAATTAGCAGCTTATAAAGGTACATGTGGCCCACTTTCTTTGTGCCCAATGCCCCCCTTAAATATTAGGCTCCACTGCCCCTGTCTGAATGTTAAAAAATTCAAAGTTGTGTAATATAAATTTTAATTTTTGTCAAGATTAATAAATATACTGCTTATTTAAACTTCTATTTTTAGTGAGTGAACATTTACTTTATTGCTTAACATAGTTTTTTTAAAAGAATTTTCATAGAGCAAAACAAGTTTGTTTATGTAAAATATATATTAAATGAAAGTAGTGCATTCAAGTATTTTTCAATTCCACATAGCTGGCCAATATAGACAAGTTTTGGCCTACAATTCGGTTTTTATATTTTATTATATGACACATTCTATGAATGTTTTATGTTTACTATACAAATTATCTTTTATTTTAATTTTATTTAGACATCATAATATCAATCATATATTTCATGTATATGATATTAACTAGTATTTTTTATATCTATGAATAACTTGTAGCATCCAAGTGTTTTAGTTATTAGGCCTAGTAGAAATAAGGGCATTCTTTCGTTTTACGATCCCTGAGCAGGTCAAGTTTTATCTTATGATCCCCAAAAAAAAGAGTTGAAAAGACACTCTAGTTTATCAAAAAGTACATTTCACATTTATTTTTCAAGAAAAAAATCACTGCAACTCACTTTCTAGTCAACTTAAATCATCACTGCAACTTACTTTTCAGTCAACTTGAGGATTGTGGGTGTAGCATAGTTATGAAAGCATATAGCTTATATTCACTTTGTCATACAATCATTTAAATGGTGAAATTATGTGTAGAATGATCGCAGGACAAAACCAAAAGAGCTTGTAGGTTTTGAATTATGATCACCGCATTAGTAGAATTGTATTGAAGGGATTGTATGATGAAAGTGAATGGATTGCTATGTCCTAAATTGCTATATTAACTGATCATTGTCACTCTATGGACTGTATCTTAAAACTGTATTTGTTATAAAATTTGCATGCGTCGGCGTACACTGCCCCCCCTCACTTTTGTTATACAATCACCCCTTGGTATAACACATAGGTCCAATGAACTGGGGATCGTTAGACAAAAGTTAGGGGGTACCCAAAAAGGGTGCAATATAGTTTATTTAGTAAAAAATGCTTCTTATGTGCGCCACAGGGACTTGGCTTTCTATTTACAGACATATTGTAGAGAGGCTAGCTGCAATTGATTGTTTAGTTAAAACGTCTATTATAGCAACAATTTTCTACCATTTTGTCATACAATCCCTCCAATACAATTTTAACATTAATGTGATCATAATTCAAAAACCTATAAGCTTTTTCAGTTTTGTCTTGCAATCATCTACATATAATTTCACTATTTAAATGATCATATGATGAAAGCAAATACCCTATAGGAAAAAGTTGTAAAACCGCGGACGGTGTCCGGCGCACTTTTGAAATTTTTCTAAAGCGCAGCGCGCGCACAGGCGCAGCGCCTGCGCGCGCGCTGCCCTTTCTTACTGGCTGCTGCTCTAGCAAATACATATACATGGAAATGGGTATAATACCTCTGTTGAAGGGGCTTATATACTCGTAATTTATTAAGCTTAGAGATGTTCCAAAAATTCAATTTCCAAAATTTGAAATTTTTTAGAGCGAATTTCAATTTCGAAAAAAAATTTAGAAGTGAAAATTTTGGTAGTGTCTAAAAAGTCGCTAAAAATAAACTACTTTCTACTAAATATACATGTATTACTTTTTACTTAAGCAGTAAATTGAAAGTAAAAAAGTGAGTGTTGATCATACTAAACTTTGTTTTTCTGAATTATGATTTCGGGAAATTTCAATTTTGATTTTGGAAAGTTAGCGAATTTTTATTTCGACGAAACTGCAGATCTTTCGGAACATCTCTAATAATCCTAAAGCGCGGTAAAATAGTTTGACTCTTTTCTAAAGCGCGCGTCCGCGGGTTTTTAACATTTATTCCAATAGGGAGCAAATATAAGGACACTTCTAACTTCTGTAGGACACAAGATTTTATATTAAAATGATATGCTTAGAAGTGGTCCTATTTTGAACTTTGATTTGTCTTCTGTGGGGGATTGTATAACAAAAGTCCCAACTCCCATAGGGACAGTGCTGGGTCAAAACAAAAGAATGCCAAAATAAGAAATAAAGGCCTAGCTAAAATGTGTTATACAATTCAATGACAATGAGTTGATCTATTTTAAGATGTGCATAGTTACTTATCCCATTTATCTAATTAATTTTAATAAAATTTTAACAGAGGCAGAAGGCTTTTTATTTCAATGGATAGAATGGCAGCAAAGAGTTTATGCTTCTTTGTGGGTATATTTATATTTACACAAACTGCGCAAGATTAAGGGGCCTAGAGAGATTTGAAAAAAGGTGGCATGGCATAATAAGCTATGCTAACCCCCAGCTTAGTGAGCTGGCTAGCCTGGTGCATAACCAGTTTTACAACATGCCAATTTTAGTGAGCAACAAAGACTAGGCAAAGCCTCTATATGGAATCAAGATAATAGAATAAGATAAGATAATAGAAAGTTAAAACCCATGCTGCCATTGTCAATAACCTGAATACAAAAAATGCTTTAGTTTTATAACACAATATATTGACCTAAATATTTTAATGAGAAAGTTTTAAATAATAATTTATTGTAAGATATATGACAATAATATAATAATACCTTAAAAACCAGGTTGTTTCATTTCAATGGCCATGGCATAATTTCAACTCATATTAAACATGATTACATGAAATTGATTGTTAATACACATTATTTGAGCCTGATGTGAAAAAGTGAGATCCCCAAAATGCCAAAACAAGCTGAAATTTAATTCATTGAATTCAACTATGCTGTTTAGCTTGCAATATTTTTCCTTTATCACTTGGGTATTATAAAAAGCAGACATATAGTTTAACAAATATTTAATGTTTTAAACAAAAACCTTTTTTGTTCTATTTAGCTATCTAAAATTGGAATAAGGTGTAAAAAATAAGCTGTTGAGCTTTTATTAGAACGAATATTGGTAAGATAATCTTAATAAAAATCTAGCTAAGAGAATCTTAGTACTCTTGGAAAATCATTTACTTAAATAATTTTAGTATAAAATTTTGTCATACCCTCAAAACAATCATTTTTTTAACTTTTATGAAATGGCTTCTAGACAAACAGCAAATCGCTACATCCGTGAATATCTGTTGACTCTGATGTCAGCAGACAGCACTGCTAATTGTGTAGAGGATGAGAGTTTGTCTGAAGTTTCTGCTTCATTTCAACTTTCTGAAGCTGAAGAGTTTGCGAATCCGCACGTGTGGAAAGACCTGGCTCCAGATGCTGGTGAAGACAATTCGGAAATCCCATATTGCTACTCGCACGAAAGTAGTGGTGAATCTTCTGATACAAGCGATGACGAGTCAGGTTCTGCAACAAGCAATCCGCAAACAAGCCGCCCTTCGCTGCCGGCGAAGCTTCTGACTTTCATGCTGATATTTTCTGTTAGCAAAAGAGCTATGCAACACCTTTTAGTAATTCTGAACGAGGAGGGTTGCAATGTACCGAAGTCGGTCAGCACTTTGAAACGCTATTGTCAACCTATTTCACATGACCTTTTATCTGTCGCATGTGGTGGCCAATTCGCCTACTTCGGTATTATGAACAATATTCGTTTTTGCTTCGAACGCCAGCTTTTAAAGCTCAATGATCACTTCCAGAAGTTGACAATATTAGTCAACTTTGATGGGGTTCCCGTGTACAAGAGCTCGAAAATGTGTCTATGGCCCATTTTGCTTGCCATTAAAGGTGTTGATTTATCTGTCCCTTTACCAATCGGAGTTTTTTGCGGCACCAACAGGCCACCATTGAGTACGTATCTTGAGAGTTTTGCTCAAGAGTTGCGCTCTTTAATGGAAACTTACGTTTCCATTGCTAATAAAGCTATAACAATCGAACGCTGCATTATTATTGCTGACGCACCTGCCCGTGCGTTCATTCAAGGAATTTACAGCCATTCGGCTAGACTCGCATGTGGATATTGCAAAATTGAAGGCTCTCGTATTGAAAACCGTATGTGCTTTCCTTATAATCAATATGAGCCACGTACCAACGACGCTTACATGTCCATGCGTGAAAGTAACCAACTTGTATCTTCTCCATTACTCGGCATTGTCAATTTCGTGGAAGATCTCCCCCTGAATACATGCATTCGGTGTGTCTAGGTGTTGTGAAGCGTTTGTTTTCTTTATATGTTTCTTCTATTAAGGGTATTAAGTTACCGTGCCGATTGTCTGCTGTTCAGAGAATTCATCTTTCGCAGCTAATGATTCAAGTTTCTAAGTGCTTGCCCCGTGAGTTTCACAGAAAGCTCAGAAGCCTCGACGAATTCGAGCACTTCAAGGCGTGTGAGTTTAGGACTTTAATTGTGTACCTCGCTCCCGTTTTGTTTCGTAAGTTTCTACCAGCTCCTTATTTTGACCACCTGATGCTATTGCATGTAGCAATCTTTTGCTTTGTTTCACAAGAGCTTTCTACTTCTCTGTTTCATCAAGCATCTTCTTGTATTACACTTTTTTGCCAGAGAGCTCCAGGATTATACAAAGGTGCTCTGCAATCTTTTAATGCGCATCTGTTATCCCACATGCCTCATTTTGTAGAATCACTCGGTCCATTGGATCAGTGGTCTGCATTTTTTTTCGAAAACTACAACGGAGTTTTGAAGCATCGCTTAAGGTGCACATCAAATATTTTCATGCACACCATAAATACTATGTCTCACATTCGAAACGCTTTTGTTACTACTACTCCTCGCCCGCTATACTTTTCCTGCGCGTCGCCGGACAATTGTTGTATTACTCAATGTGGTCATGTACTTGCTATTTCAGCTCTATCTATCGAGTATGGGCGCACAAAAGTTATTGGTAAAATTTTTCAATTTGTTAGAGACATGTACTCTTTTCCATATAGCTCTTCATCAATAGGCATTGGTATATATAAACTGACAAACAATAGCGTTTATGATGCCACGGCAAAGTCCAAATGTATTCTGATACCACGTGAGAGCAATGAGTATTTCGTTATTCCTCTCGCCAATCCTGATTTGGCTCTCTTTTCGCCATCCTAATCCTATTTTGACTCCATTCTACTTCGGGTGTGTCATAAGTAATGCCACTGCATCCTTCTGTCTAAAGTATGTAGGCATATGCACTTAAGGATGGTCCAGCTGCAACGTATAATTCACCAAAATCTCAGCAAGACGCCTGCGCCAAGCAGATTCGCATGGACTTTTCCAAAAGGAGTTTTCGCAAAGTATGAAGATGTCAACAGGCCGTGTTGCACTGGTTCCGGCAGCTGGAGGAAAAACTGGAGGAAGGCTGAGTTGGAGAAGCTGTATGAGCACTGCCAGGGGTCGATTGATATTGGGGGGACACTGTGTTGTTGATAGATACGGTTTTGTTCATCTGCGGTTGTAAGTTTGTCTGTTTTCACATCACTCAGTGACATTTCTTATGACACACCCGAAGTGTATCGGTATTTTGCGTCTTTGTTTCGTGTTTTACGGTTTAAATTCTCACAAAAGTCTTATGCATTATTGGCTTGTGTAAACATTGGGACTTTTAATTAATGCTCTTGAAGAATGAGCTCCAGTTTGACTTTAACTTCTTTATTTTTTATTTGCACTTTGGATATTATAAGTATAAAAAGATACTTAACTGCTTGTAATCTTCAAGTTTTGTTCATATTTTTAGATAATGAACCGCCGTTATTTTAAATTACTAGTCCACCCAATCTGCATGCTGCCCTATACTTTCTTTTTCTATCTAGTTAGCTTGTATCGACTATGGGGAGCTAGAATACTGCCTAGAACTTGTTCGCCTGCCAAATTCCTTTACCGAGGATCGCTTACTAAAAGTAAAATTATTGAACAAATGCTAAAATTTTGATAATTTTCTCAAAACTAATTAAATAGCCAGTCCATTTGTTTAAAATTGCAGAAATGTCGCAAGCAGGCGAGTCAACTGCATTTATGCTGTTTTTTCGGACTTTTAATCAATTCCGCGTAATTGCTGGTGATTTCATAGATTTGCCGCACCGCAATTGGACAGAGGAAGACTGGATGGACACTGGGTACGCAGAAGTCGCAGTTGACTTGCAGGACGAAAATGGATCAAGTACAGGCATTGTAGTCCAAGTGGCTACATCTATTACCGATCTAAATGAGACATTTAAAAAGGCAAAGGATCTTCGCTACAAAAAAAACTTCTCGTTGGCCAAAATCCTGACGTTCTTTCGCCGTTTTAAGTCCGGTCGGGATCACGTGCCGCCTATGAGAAACCTAACTACCGAAGATGAGCAAACCGATGCAGATTTAGATGCTGCAGCAGTACGAGTGAAGGCTTTACCTGCACAGCATCAACAACAGCAAGAGATTCAGCTGCCATCAATGCCTGCCAAAAATGCACCATTAACTACACGTACAATTTCGAATGAGTCAGCGGTTGAGACTACTGTTGTTTCGACAGGCGTGTCTACGAATTTGGTTAGTCATGCATCAGCATCGTTTGCCCCTCAGCCCCGCGGTGGTGGAAGGTTTCAGTCAAATCTACGACCGTACATTCAGTCGCTGCAGGCGCAGGGTATTGACCCCTTCTCTCCGGACGGTCATACTCATCTGCTGCTCCTTGTCCTTACGGAAGTGACCAAACTAAAACAAACGATTGCAGAAATCAGACCTGCTGCGTCAATGGCCAACACCAACACGGCAATTGATTTGGGCCTTCCTATCAAGGACCGTGAAGAATACGCCGCTTTCTCGAACCGCGTCAAGGAGAAAAATTTTCGACAAAGTATTGTGAGTCTGACCGCATGTTTATTTTTCTGAGTGCATATTATACAGACAATCATTTATGGCATGTTTGGATTGAGTAATTTCCCTATCCTGTATACTTCGCATATCGAATGTCATGGTCAACAATTTCAAAGTCAAAAGCTAAGACTTAGTGGATATTTTTGATTTAATCAAATAACTATAATATTTGAAGCAGGTGCTTCTGATTGCATTTTTACCTAAGTCTGATGTCATTGACATCATTGTAGGTTGCTTATCTCCGCCGGCTGGGCGGCCAGTCAGTTGACAGAATGATTACGTCAATGGTGGATGCACTACTGGCAACTGATTTTCAACGCCAGTTTAATTTGACTGGGAAGGATTACAGCCAGCAGGGGCGGCCGAGATCGAAGATATCGTTTCGTGAATCTATTGAGCCCATTATCAGCGGTAAGTCACATACTCTGTGAAGCGTAGTTTTGCAGGAGAATCATAATCCGATTTATTATTTAGTAGTGGCTATTGTTTTTAAAACAAGAGTAAATTTACTAAGTTTTCTTAATTCCTACATAAAATATAGGAGAATAGAATTAATTACTGTAGAGAACCAAAATTTATCGTAAAGGGAAGGAAATTAGATCGTATACCAATGCAGTGCGTTATCAGACTAAATACTATACAGTATGCTGCAGTTGTTGTTTAGAAACTTTCATAACTTCAGGGTCATATCAGTTATTTTCAGCTATTATGCCTATCTACTTACGCAATATAGCTTTATTCAGATGTTAGCTCTAATATATTGGCCTATTGATGGTATTTTAAGTATGCAAATTTAATCTTTTTTCCAGAAGCAATGGCCACGTGCAAGCCGCCAGTCACGTCGGCTGAGGTCACCCGGCGCATTAGTCGCTATCTGCAGGATGTTGGCCAGCGTTGTAAAGCCCTAACGCGCTTAAACCCTCAGCCTGACGGCAATGAGGAAAGCCAAACCGAGGGACGCGATTCTGCCGACTGCGACAGCGAGGATGAAGATTTTGAACCACTTCACAAGAGAGTGGCAAGGCAAAGGGAGACCTAATTTTGATGCTGTACGACGCACTCCATCTATGAAACAGTTCATGAATTTCTTACTCAGCACATTTTTTGTTTTGCTTTCCTTGTTTTTCTTGTTTCTTGAGTATTATGCAAACTATGGTACAAGCAAATTATATTAAAGAAAAACTGGGATATGAAAAGCAAAAACAATTTTGCTGTCGACAATCGGTTACGAGGGAAAACTAGCAAAGCATAAGAATGGGTCAAACTTGTGAAATATAAGAGATAATAACTACATGTAACATACGCTCGAAGTTGTTATAGTAGTGGTAAGATCACCAGGGGAAACAGATAACTGTAAAAATTTTCTCATGTTACTTTTCCTATTTTTTAAAAGCAGAATAAAATTTCGTTTTTGTTGCATGTACGATTTTTTGTTTCATCATTTATTTTTTATTTTTTATTCTTTTCCGCTTTGCATTCGTTTTCTTTTCGTGTGTTTCGATTGCTTGTCGGCCAGTGTTTAACGTTTTTTAGAAAAACAAATGTATCAAATAAAGTGCAGACAATCCCCCTAAAATATTATAATGCTGTTCGATATAAATTGTACGTTTCAATTGCATATCAGCTAGTTGTTTTCTCATCATTGGTTATTTATAAATGCGTCCATGCAGCCAAAAAGCAAGTTTAATTGCAATTCCGTATTTAAATCTATGTACAGTACTAAATATACGCGATCTCGTTTTCACCTCGTTTTTATGACTCTGTCACGAGGTCGAATCAACGAGGTCGTTACGCCGGAACATTTAGTATACTCGTTACGAGATGCCAAAATGAGGTCGATTCGAGGTCGCATTGACCAGTGGGTAGGTCCTGGAGCCGGCGACGGAACTGCACTGCATGCACAGCTTGTGGACAAAGCAATTATGCTGCAATGAAATTTATCAGTACATTAGTGACAATTGGACTACAATGCTGAACATTATCATTTTACAACAGGAAATAAATATTAGTTAACAAAAATATGCACAGTGACAGAAGAACTAACCTTTGGGCTTAGATGGTAAACTGCCAGCAAAATCCTGCTGTTGAGAAATTGATGCCACAAAGCGACAAAGCAAGCATCTTTAAACAGTTTCTGAATTTTGCTGACATCTTTAAAGAAAACGAATGCAAAAATATATTAAGTTTCATTTTTCTAACTTGAAATATCTGACTTTAAGTATTAAGCATACTCATTATTCTTAAAAGGAAATGGTGGGACACTGAAAGCAGCCAACTTCGCCATGGTCCTCCACATCATGACTCAGATGCATCAGGAAATACAGAAATGGAAGTTCCTGCACTTGTCCAGTTATTGTCTTGCTGATGTCCTGATGGACCTGCTTAATGCTCATGAATGTTCCTCAGGCTTTGTGTTGACATAATCTCTTTGGTATTCTGCTGTAATTAGCTGCAATTGCCTTATCTGATGCACATGATGGGAGCATAACATTATTTAACTTCTTGGGCAAAGTATGCCATCTGCAATGCAAAATTTGATAAAAATATATTATCTGTATATAAGAAACAAAAAATGAATATTTTTCAAGGAAATACATCTAGAATAAAAGCTTATAAAAATCAATTTTAAATAATCTATAGGTAGCTATTATTTAATGTAAAGATTTATAGGGCCTATGCCTTTTTAGTAAGTTACATTAATTTAATTATTAATTTATTAGATAATTATTAAAGATTAAAATAAGATTAGATATTTAATAATTTTATTAGAATTTTTTTAATTTCTATCAATAAATTGAGGGATAAAAGGCAAAAAATAATAGGCTTACCTAAAAGCCAAGTTAGACATAGAAATTGGTTAAGTTTTTAAAGCAAAGTTTCAAAGCATAAATTATAAAGCAATTTAAAATAAATAGACAAAATAGGGCCTAATCAATGGCGTGCTAATGGCAATCCTAATACATAGTCATTATAAAAGTATAGGCCTAAAAAATGCAAAAAATTCTATAAACTAACCTCTTAAATTCCTAATTAATAGTACATTAGACTAATTTTAGAAAATATGAATTTTGGCCAAAGATTAGATTAAATAAAGTTAGGGCCTAACTATTAATATTAATATGTAGGCCTATGTCATTATAAATATAAATAATTTTTTAAATCATATCTTATTAGATAGCCTAGGTCTAGTCAATAGTCTAAATTATTAAATTAAGACCTAAAAATATAAAAGGCAAACTTAAGCTTATAAAATAAAGTCTCTATTATCCCCTTGCTTGTTTTCCCCTATTTAAAGACCAATTTTTATTGCTTTTTCCAAACCCAGCTTTCTAATGTCATTGTAAGCAGAATGACATCATTTGTGTACATAGCATCATAGGTTACTAAGGAACAGGCTCCACTTTATGAACTTGATTTGACAAGCCTTTTGGTTTGGCCAAAAACACAACACAATATTTATAGGTAGGTAGGCATAATTAGGTTAGCTTGTTAAGATGTAGACAGCACAAAGAAAATGGTAAATTTGAATAATCGTTAAAGACAGTTGACCACAGACCTCTATCATCTTATAAATATAAGGTCATACAATGGGTCCATGAGAATTGCCCGCAGACTTATTGCCCGCCGAGATTTGCCCGCAGGAGATTTGCCCGTGGAGATTTGCCCGCCGAGCTTTTCCCGCGGAGATTTGCCCGCAGTGCATTTTGCCCGTGAGCGAATTGCCCGTGGAGATTTGCCCGCCGAGAATTGCCCGCCGAGATTTGCCCGCAGTGCAATTTTCCCGCGAGTGAATTGCCCGCGAGCGAATTGCCCGCCGAGTTTTTTCCCGCCGAGGTTTGCCCGCAATGCTTTTTTCCTGCAGCGCATTTAGCCACGCGTCAGATTTTGTCTGCATTGCCTTCCCAATGCTTTGTACGTGTTAATCTCAATAAAGAGATTTACACGATCAAAACGTTTTGATAGTAACTGCATATCAAATGCATATTTTGGGGGGAGCAATGTAGACAGAATCTAGCTGCCAAATGCGCTGCAAAAAAGCATTGCAGGCAAACCTCGGCGGGAAAAAACTCGGAAAATAAATATAGTATTTATAAACGTTTAAAGATTTTCCTAACTCAGTTAATTTTACATCCTTGAAACACGTTCACTTAGTGTATTTTTGTTCCAAAAATTATTTTTTATACATTATCGTTTTTTGACCCGGACATATCACAAAAATTCGGATATCGCAAAGCAAACCTTAGTTTTTCGGCCGGATATATTTCAACCTGCTTGTGACTTCCGGGGGACGGAGACTGGAAGCACCCCGGAGAACGTAAAGCAGCCTGAGATATCCGGGCCGGATTACAGCTTTAAGATGCTTGAATATCCGGGGGAGATCCAGAAAGTACTTGTACTATCTGGGCGGACAACACAAGACACGGATATCCGAAAGTATAACACCGGTCTCACGCATACATGTACGTAGCTCAGAACCGCGTACTTCCAGGAACTTAGAAATCAGTATTTCCCGGCCTGCATTCATGGTTGTAGTACATGGTTGTAGAAAAGATCGGATGCAAAATAAAGTACATAATATGCATTTATAGATGATCAGTAATTTAATTTGTGTTCAAATTTATTGTCAGTCTGTTAAATATAATTTCTTTCTAAAAGTTCATATTAAAGAGACAACAAAGAAGATGGTAAATTAAGGTTTTTGTCCGTAATTTAAACGAATTAATACTGTTACTGCAGACATTGGATGACAAGGGAATGCATATGAATAAGAGCAGTAAATAAAGTTGAGAGAAGTAAATTATTTAAAACGTAGGTTACTTCTTTTCAATATAAGTTACATGCATGAGTCATTTAAGAAGCCTGTACGAGGGTATATACCGTATATGTTGTCGGACGAGCAACGAATGTCGAGAGCATTTAGACAAAAAAATGGGCAATTTAAAACACTTACTTTTTATAGTCGTTTAAATATAAAAAATAGCGAATATTAACAAATTAAATTTCATCCATTTTTCATCGTATAGTACAATTGGAACCAACCAGTGTTTTTTTAAGTTGCATAATTTATAAATAATAAAGTTGGTCTTGAGCACCTCAACTCATCGATTTCGATCACTCCAGCGTGTCCAGGAATTCAAAAGCTTGCAGAGCTGAAATTCGTGTGAAAAGTTACAGGTTCGCTGAAACTTTTATAATCCAATTTTAATTTATTAGTAAAATAGTAGACCTTGAGCTTATAAATTTAAATTTTTTAAATGTTGCACAAAAGTTTAATCACGCGACCAAACGCGGAAGATCGCGTAATTAAAATTAGCTCGTATTGTAAATGTAATAAAAGTCACGTGACTAAACGAATCCCAATCGCACGCCGGTAGTGGGTATCCCTCTATCCAAAAATAGAAACATAGAAACCATATAGAGGGAAATCCCATAGTGATAAAGCAATCTGAACCACGGGTCGGCAAACTCCACATGCGGCGCCCGCGAAGCCTCGGCCCTCTATCCGGCCCTCGGGTCTCTTCTCAGCTCTCTCCTCTCCTCTCGCCTCTACTCTTTTCTCCTCTATTTCCTCGCCTCTCCTGTCTCCTATTTCTCTTCTCTCTTCTCTATGCCAAATAATTTACATGTAAAATGTGACTGCATGATGCCTGTCTATAGTTGCTACGGTTGCTATGGCAACCAATCCAAAATAGAGAACTCAACAAAAACTTATACTAGAATTCTCACCCTCCTGCTTGAGCACAGTGCTCGTCACGCTTCGTCCGTCCTCTTCGCCGCCAAGATTGACCCGGTTGAGGCCCCGGTGCCTGGGCGGTACCGGGTCTTCCACCTGTTCCGGTTGTGGTTTTTGTTGCCTTGCAAAAGAATCCGACCTAGTTGCTGTCTTAGGAAAGCTCGGGCCAACTTGCACAGCCTGCGGTGGCGGCGGCGGTGCCGGGTGCTTCTTCCTGCCTAAAAGTTCCTCTTCGATCTGAGTTGGCAGGACTCGAACCATGGCAGCCGACTGCCTGGGCAGGGAGCGGTCCTGGCCCGAGCTGCTACTGCTAGTAGCTGAGTAGGAGACTGGAGATGAAGCGAAAACTTGGCCGCTGACGAGCTCTACACTGCTACCAGTTTTGGCTCGCTGTTCGGCATAGGACAGTCGCTTCTGATGTTGTTGCGGCTGTTGCTGTTGCTGCTGCTGCTGGGGTTGCTGCTCAGCGTAAGACAGCCGCTTTGAGTAGTCTGAGACGGCAACAGCGCGTCGGGATGTCGGGCCGAGACCGTCTTGACTGAGAAAGGTGCGCGGATCCAGGGTTGTTGCGGGAGAAGTTCGCACCTGCGGATGCTGGATTAGAGCGGCTGAGCTCTTGCCAGGGGCCAATGAGTCCGGCCGGTCGCTGGGTTTGTCTGGTTTGATGCGGGTTTTGGGGGACTGAGATGTAGCTGGGAGACAAAAACCTGATCGAGTATCCTTCTGACATGCATAGATGCAAGTGCTCGAAATGATACGGTATCTATAATGCATCATCTAGCATTCATCTTTCAGCATCCATTATCGATAATCACAATCCAGCATCTATGATCCTTAATCCAACATCCTTCATCCAACATCCCTAATCCAACATCCTTCATCCAACATCCCTAATCCAGCATCCTTCACCCAACATCCCTAATCCAGCATCCTTCATCCAACATCCCTAACCCAGCATCCTTCATCCCTAATCCAGCATTCATCATCCCTAATCCAGCATTCATCATCCCTAATCCAGCATCCTTCATCCCTAATCCAGCATCCATCATCCCTAATCCAGCATCCATCATCCCCAATCCAGCATCCATCATCCCCAATCCAGCATCCATCATCCCTAATCCAGCATCCATCATCCCCAATCCAGCATCCATCATCCCTAATCCAGCATCCATCATCCCCAATCCAGCATCCATCATCCCTAATCCAGCATCCATCATCCCTAATCCAGCATCCATCATCCCCAATCCAGCACCCATCATCCCTAATCCAGCATCCATCATCCATCATTCCTCATCGCTAATCTGGCATCTATCATCGATCATAACGCATCGTCCATTTATCCGTAATCAATACTCCAGCATCCATATTCCCCAGCATCCATCGTTCATCATCTACAATAGCAAACGTCAATCAGAGCTTAAATCTTACTGGACTCAAGCGAAGCCGTGTAAGACATCGGTCTCAGAAGGCTGGAATTCCGAAACAGACTGGTGGTCGAGCCCACAACCGCTGCTCCATCGAGCTGGTTCGAACTGGAGCTGAAGGCTGGATTCGTGTCTGAAAGTAGTGCGTTGGAAAATAGCTGGAATTTTATAAATCAGCCGATCCAATTTGATTATTTAGACGTGATTCTAGTACTACTGAGGTCCTGGGCTCGATTCTGGCTCATGATAAATTTACCACTCTGGGTGGGTCACATGTACACTGTCGATGAGCAAGTGAAGACACATATGTATACATTGCTGTTAAACTAACTGGTCAGTTATTTAATCGAAATATCATTCAACAAATCAATCTATCAATAATCGATCAATCAGTCAGTGAAGCAATCAACGAATAAATTGATCAATCGATTAATTAATCAATAAACCAATCAATCAACCAATCAATCAATCAATCAATCAATCAATCAATCAATCAATCAATCAATCAATCAGTCAGTATGTCAGTCAGTCAGTCAGTCAGTCAGTCAATCAATCAATCAATCAATCAATCAATCAATCAGTCAGTATGTCAGTCAGTCAGTCAGTCAGTCAATCAATCAATCAATCAATCAATCAATCAATCAATCAATCAATCAATCAGTCAGTCAGTCAGTCAGTCAATCAATCAACCAATCAATCAATTAATCACCAATCAATCAATCAATCAGTCAGCCAATCAAACAATTAATCAACTGTTCAAGGAATGGATGGATCAATCAATCAATAAATCGATCAATCTATCATCAAAGCAGCTATTCACTCATCAATCCACCAATCCAGAAAACGCCAGCACAACTTACACTGAACATTGGCCGGTACAGGTCGAGTTCGCTTTCGTCCACCGCTGTCACCTCCTCCGCTGCCGCTGCCGCCTCTGACCCCGGCTCCGTTGCCAGCATCTGCAGTTTGCACTTTGCCACCATTCCTGACTGCTTCAGCCGGCTTGGCAACTCCTGGCAGCGCCATCGGCCCGAAGTTGCTGGCACCGGCTACTACTCCAGCGCCTCCGCGGGAGTTAATCGAATTTTTTACTTCTGTGTCGGATCTCGTTGCATCCTTTTCACTGCAGGGTTTCCGTAGTTATGCAGTTTTTTTAGAACAGATTTTTTGTGTTTACCTGTTAGACAGTGTGTGTGTGTTCACCTGTTAGACAGTGTGTGTGTGTGTGTGTGTGTGTGTGTGTGTGTGTGTGTGTGTGTGTGTGTGTGTTCACCTGTTAGACAAAGGTGGTAATCTGTTAGACATGTTAGACAGTGCGATCGTGAGAAATGTTAGATAGTGAGTGTCATCAGTTATAACAAGTTTCAATGAGTTACACCTGTACAGCTGAATATTAAAATTGAAATTAGTTAACAAAATCGCTGTACAGTCATTAAGATCGATCGCTCACTCCTCTCTCTGACGCCGCTTAACAAGGCAGTAGATGAGCAGCACAAAGAGAGCGGCAGCAATTGTGGCACCCAAGCTGATGCCAGCGATTGCCAAGCCGTAGTGAACTGGACTGCTGAACTGGGCTTGAAAGCTGTCTGCGGTCACTGCTGTAATGGTGGGGTTTTGGTAGGCGGTTGGGGAAAATACTTGTTATAATAGTTATTATAGACTTTTGATGGATGATTGCCATTGCCTGTAATAACATGATTCTGTGAATGTGACTGTGATATTAAATGATTCTGTGGATGTGACTGCGATATGATATGATATGATTCTGTGAATGTGACTGTGATATTAAATGATTCTGTGGATGTGACTGCGATATGATATGATATGATTCTGTGAATGTGACTGTGATATTAAATGATTCTGTGGATGTGACTGCGATATGATATGATATGATTCTGTGAATGTGACTGTGATATTAAATGATTCTGTGGATGTGACTGCGATATGATATGATTCTGTGAATGTGAATGTGATATTATATGATTCTGTGAATGTGACTGTGATAAATTATATTATTCTGTGAATGTGGCTGTGATATGATATGATTCTGTGAATGTGAGTGTTATATGATTGATTCTGTGAATGTGACTGTGATAAATTATATTATTCTGTGAATTTGACTGAGATATTATATTATTCTGTGAATGTGACTGTGATATTATATGATTCTGTGAATGTGACTGAGATATTATATGACTCTGTGAATGTGACTGTGATATTATGATTCTGTGAATGTAACCGTGAACGGAAGTGTGATTTATGCTATGATTCCGTGAATTAAAGTGCGACCTAGAAATCTGTGAATGAGACTGTGACCTCGATAATATATTATTTTGTGAACGCCAGCTAAGCCGTGACCTTGACATTTTCAGAGTCGTGAATACTGAATTAAACCTGCCAGTCTCACCTCCAATATCGCAGCAGGTGGCAATAGAAGTCAGCCAAACAGTCGTTAACTGATGAATGCAGGGGCCCATAATTCTCTCTGCATAGATTTAGCAATCCTCTAATAAAATGAATTCTGTTTGTGAGAAGATGTGCAGAGTAAATGCGCACAGCATAACGAGCTGCAAGGCTCGGGTTTTTGGCCTGAGTTTTCAGCTCTCAGTTATAACTATATAAAAGCTTAGGCAGAAAAATGGCTGCCCCCCCCCCAAGCCAATTAACCAAAGCCAGTTTGTCAGCCTCCAAACCCGAGCAGCGAGTAAGATGAAGCGATCAAGAAAAACAGAGAAAGAATGAGATAGACAGACGCAGAAATGGACAATAGATGTGAGTGTATGTGTTGGTGGGGGTTTCTGCTTGAGAACTTGCATTCCAGATCTTCAATGGTGTGTGCAGTGTGGACATTGTGTTTGTGCAGTGTAAGCTTCAGACTAAAAAGCTATTTTTCTTTTCTATTCTTCACTATACAGCACTCTTACAGCTGAAATGGACCAAACTGACAAAAATGATGGCTGAGTAGAAATAGAGCAGTCCTTTAATTGACCAAAGCACTTTAAAGAAGCTTTGAGCAGTTTAATAAGCTTGATAAAATGTCTCTTTTGATCTGTACTTTACGGATCCACCTTGCATGTAGCCATCGTGATCTGCGTTGCTGCTTGTCAGACAAAGACAAGTTGGGTGTCAGGAGAGAGTCAAGTTGGGTGTCAGGAGAGAGACAAGTTGGGTGTCATGAGAGAGTCAAATTGGGTGTCAGGAAAGTCAAGTTGGGTGTCATGAGAGAGTCAAGTTGGGTGTCAGGAGAGAGGCAAGTTGGGTGTCAGGAGAGAGACAAGTTGGGTGTCAGGAGAGAGGCAAGTTGGGTGTCAGGAGACAGACAAGTTGGGTGTCAGGAAAGTCAAGTTGGGTGTCAGGAGAGAGACAAGTTGGGTGTCAGGACAGAGACAAGTTGGGTGTCAGGACAGAGACAAGTTGGGTGTCAGGACAGAGACAAGTTGGGTGTCAGGACAGAGACAAGTTAGGTGTCAGGAGAGAGGCAAGTTGGGTGTCAGGAGAGAGACAAGTTGGGTGTCAGGACAGAGACAAGTTGGGTGTCAGGAGAGAGACAAGTTGGGTGTCAGGAGAGAGACAAGTTGGGTGTCAGGAGAGAGGCAAGTTGGGTGTCAGGAGAGAGGCAAGTTGGGTGTCAGGAGAGAGACAAGTTGGGTGTCAGGAGAGAGACAAGTTGGGTGTCAGGACAGAGACAAGTTGGGTGTCAGGAGACAGACAAGTTGGGTGTCAGGAGAGAGACAAGTTGGGTGTCAAGACAGAGTCAAGTTGGGTGTCAGGAGAGAGTCAAGTTGGGTGTCAGGAGAGAGACAAGTTGGGTGTCAAGACAGAGACAAGTTGGGTGTCAGGAGAGAGTCAAGTTGGGTGTCAGGAGAGAGACAAGTTGGGTGTCAGGAGAGAGTCAAGTTGGGTGTCAGGAGAGAGACAAGTTGGGTGTCAGGAGAGTCAATTTGGGTGCCGCCAGTGCGAAACAGTGTAGGGTTGCTTAAGACTGGTAATTCGACAACCAACAGTAAATGCCGAAGCCACTTCACCTAATTAGGGCGTAGCGGAGCAGTGCTTTGCGAACAGGCCGTGTGTGACTCAGCTGTATTGTCGGAGAAAAGACTACTACTGAAAATTGTAAGACGTATAACTGTTTCTAATTTTAGAAACATTTACGTACAAAAACTATTCACGCTTAAAAACGGATTTGTTATTGCAATAGCGGCATCAAACTTATAATTAAATTTTTCACTTAATTTGCACCTGCATTTAGAACTCCACGAAAAATTTTGCTTTTCAGGAAGCAAAAAGCAAAAAATCAGACCTGTTTTTTTGTCACTCCCCTGCACCTGTTTCTGTCACTCCCCCTTAGATCTTTTTATGTCACTCCCCTACACCTGTTTCTGTCACTCCATCTTAGATCTTTTTATGTCACTCCCCTACACCTGTTTCTGTCACTCCCCCTTAGATCTTTTTATGTCACTCCCCTACACCTGTTTCTGTCACTCCATCTTAGATCTTTTTATGTCACTCCCCTACACCTGTTTCTGTCACTCCATCTTAGATCTTTTTATGTCACTCCCCTACACCTGTTTCTGTCACTCACCCTTAGATCTTTTTATGTCACTCCCCTACACCTGTTTCTGTCACTCCCCTACACCTGTTTCTGTCACTCCCCTACACCTGTTTCTGTCACTCACCCTTAGATCTTTTTATGCCACTGCCCTGCACTTGTTTTTGTCACTCCCCTGCACCTGTTTTTGTCACTCCCCTGCACTTGTTTTTGTCACTCCCCTGCACTTGTTTTTGTCACTCCCCTGCACCTGTTTTTGTCACTCCCCTGCACTTGTTTTTGTCACTCCCCTGCACCTGCACAAAAATTTGTCTCGCCTCTGGCCTTAGATTTTCTCACAACCTGCAAGTTCAGTTTATCGCCACCTGACCTCATCGGATAAATACAATGACTAAGCTTAGTGGCTAACGCAGAGAAAGGCCATTAGGGTCGCGACCCCTCCATCACCCCCTATAGAGACTAAATGAAAGTTTGGCAATCATGCTTAAAGTATGATAGAAGCTCACTTGGACACATCTTGGACTTGGCATCTACGGGTCTTAAGATACAGGAGTACTGTAAAGGACGCTAATCAAGAGACAGGGGCGCCCACCAAGAGACATAGGCGCCACCAAGAGACATAGGCGCCCACCAAGAGACAGGGGCGCCCACCAAGAGACAGGGGCGCCCATCAAGAGACATGGGCGCCTACCAAGAGACACGGGCGCCCACCAAGAGACAGGGGCGCCCACCAAAAGACACGGGCGCCAACCAAGAGACAGGGGCGCCAACCAAGAGACAGGGGCGCCAACCAAGAGACAGGGGCGCCCATCAAGAGACAGGGGCGCCCACCAAGAGACAGGGGGCGCCCACCAAGAGACAGGGGCGCCCACCAAGAGACAGGGGGCGCCCACCAAGAGACAGGGGCGCCAACCAAAAGACACGGGCGCCAACCAAGAGACAGGGGCGCCCACCAAGAGACAGGGGCGCCCACCAAGAGACAGGGGCGCCCACCAAGAGACAGGGGGCGCCCACTAAGAGACAGGGGCGCCCACCAAGAGACACGGGCGCCAACCAAGAGACAGGGGCGCCCACCAAGAGACGGGGGCGCCCACCAAGAGACATGGGCGCCAACCAAGAGACCTAATCTTGTCAAACTTTAAGGTTGCAACGCCCCTAAAATTAAATTCCACGCGTACGTCACTGATTACTCGTACAATACCTTATTAAACTAACACAGATCTTAGTTTGAATACAACAGCAAACAACATAGGTGGCGTAGGTGGCGGCGGCATGAGATCAAGCATCTCAGGTGAGCCGAGCTCTCATTCCGCCATTGCACACTGCTCTGACTGCGTACTCAATTAAAATTGTTGATCCAGTTTGAAAAAACAGCATTTTCGAATATTGCTCAACCTAAATGTTCACACGCAAGTCTTGCTTTACACAGTATCAAATACATATGTAGCTCGTAGATAAAGATAAAGATGCCTAATCAATCATCCAATAGGATTTTATTACTACAGCGGGCTTGTAGGTTGTAGCCTAGTGGTTAGAACGTCTGACTCACGATTGAAAGGTCGGGGGTTCGATTCCCGATCCCACTCGGAATAATTTGTGTCCTTGAGCAAGACACTTAACTCTGCATTGCTTCAGTTCACCCAGCTGTAAAATGGGTGCTAGCATTAGCTGGGGTAATTGAGGGTGTGTGTGGCGACCCCCCAGTCCTTGGACTGAACAGCCGTACGCAGCCTTCAGATGCGCCGCGCAATAGCTGCGGCTGAGCTGTCGGTTGCATATCTGGCGCATTAGGACAGGTGTAATCAATTATTATTACTAATACTGCATAAAACTTTCTTTAAAACCCCAACACTGACCCGAATCTAAATCTTTCGGCAGTTAAATTGCAGCCTGGAGGACTGGCCCCATTTCCCGTCGCATCTACAAAGATAATACTGCAATAATAACTCACACGAAGATAAGAAGGGGATTTGACTTTGACCCGAGAGAGGAAGAGATAAATAGTGGAGATCGGGGAGAAAAGGTATGGAGGGGGGAGAGAAGGTTGACATGTAAAGTGGGAGAGGGAGAGAGAGGAATAGGGAGAAGGGGAGGGAAAGAATGAGGAGATGTGGAGAGGGAGAGAGAGGGAGAGAGGAAGAGAGGGAGGGAGAGAGGAAGAGAGGGAGGGAGAGGGAGAGAGGAAGAGAGGGAGGGAGAGAGGAAGAGAGGGAGGGAGAGGGAGAGAGGAAGAGAGGGAGGGAGAGGGAGAGAGGAAGAGAGGGAGGGAGAGGGAGAGAGGAAGAGAGGGAGGGAGAGGGAGAGAGGAAGAGAGGGAGGGAGAGAGGAAGAGAGGGAGGGAGAGGGAGAGAGGAAGAGAGGGAGGGAGAGGGAGAGAGGAAGAGAGGGAGGGAGAGGGAGAGAGGAAGAGAGGGAGGGAGAGGGAGAGAGGAAGAGAGGGAGGGAGAGGGAGAGAGGAAGAGAGGGAGGGAGAGGGAGAGAGGAAGAGAGGGAGGGAGAGGGAGAGAGGAAGAGAGGGAGGGAGAGGGAGAGAGGAAGAGAGGGAGAGAGGAAGAGAGGGAGGGAGAGGGAGAGAGGAAGAGAGGGAGGGAGAGGGAGAGAGGAAGAGAGGGAGAGAGGAATGGAGGGAGGGAGAGAGGAAGAGAGGGAGAGGGAGAGAGGAAGAGAGGGAGGGAGAGGGAGAGAGGAAGAGAGGGAGAGGAAGAGAGGAATGGAGGGAGAGGGAGAGAGGAAGAGAGGGAGGGAGAGGGAGAGAAGAAGAGAGGGAGAGGGAGAGAGGAAGAGAGGGAGGGAGAGAGGAAGAGAGGGAGGGAGAGGGAGAGAGGAAGAGAGGGAGAGGGAGAGAGGAAGAGAGGGAGAGGGAGAGAGGAAGAGAGGGAGGGAGAGAGGAAGAGAGGAAGGGAGAGGGAGAGAGGAAGAGAGGGAGAGGGAGAGAGGAAGAGAGGGAGGGAGAGGGAGAGAGGAAGAGAGGGAGAGGGAGAGAGGAAGAGAGGGAGAGGGAGAGAGGAAGAGAGGGAGGAAGAGAGGGAGGGAGAGGGAGAGAGAGGAAGAGGGAGAAGGGGAGGGAAAGAATGAGGAGATGTGGAGAGGGAGAGAGAGGAAGAGAGGAAGAGAGGGAAGGAGAGGGAGAGAGGGAGAGAGGAATGGAGGGAGAGGGAGAGGAAGAGAGGGAGGGAGAGGGAGAGAGAAGGGACCAAGTGTATCCGGGGAGATTAGCAGGCACACAGGTGGCGTCTCAAGCCCGCAGTCACTGATCGGATAGATTGATCAGAATAAAACAGTCAATGAAAAAAGGACAAAAACTCTTCATCAAATAGAGATTGTCTAATTATAGAAAATTAATGACTGGCGATCCAGAGAAAAAAACGCGGGCAAGGTTTCAATGAGCCAAGCCGAGTATAATTTTGTACACAATACAGGATAGACACAAAATCGCTATGATATAGAATTGAAAATTCTGACACCCTCTTAAACATATATCAGAGTTAACAAGATCAGAAAGAAAGCAGAAACGCATTCAGACAGAAAAAGAGCTGAATACAAGTTTTACAGTGCAAAAGAAAGATTTGGGAACATTAAAAACCATATTTTAGTCATAAATATTGCACAAGAAACCAAGGATTTGTACTAGACATTTAATTAAACCAATTATAGTCGTAATGTAAATTAATCTGCTTAACAAATTTAAAATTGAAAACTGTTTGGAAGACTAAAATATCATAATCATAGTGTTGATTTTCAACCGTTAGTGTTAAGTTAGGTTTATTATTTAGAAAATAAAATCAAAGCAGTCTGTCGATAGATTTTTACATAGCTTATTTTAAATTCACGCCAAATTTCCGGCTTTTACGTATTATAACTTTTTCCAGATGCGAATTTAAACAAAAAATTCTGTACTTCTCATTCTATAATAATATGGCATAGGGAAGAGGTTGGGCAATGTTTTTATCTCAATGGCCAGATAAAAGGAAGGAGAAGGAATAGAGAAGAGATGAAAGAGAAGCTGAAATGAGAGGAGAGTAGAGAGCCGAGCTAAGCAGCTTAGTGGGCCGCATGTGGCTCAAGCGCCCACCCATTATTATTTATAAAGTTAAGTAGCTATGAAAACAACTCTGAAATCTGGAAAGGAAGTCAGCAGAGACATTTTCCAAACAATTTAGACTACACTCAAAAAATATCTCAAAAGACGATTTAAAAAATCTAAATTCTAATTCAAATTTGCGCCAAAAAGGACTCAAGTACAAGTAAAACAAATTACAATATAACCGAAACACTCAAAGCAACTTGCTATTCTTGTTTAGCTTTTTGGTTGTACAAAATTTGTTTAAATATTGTAATTTTCTGCTACTATGATATTTAAATCAACGGTTATAAACTTTTTGGCGCCAATTTAAATCAGTAAACAACACACGATAGATTGTCTTTAATAATCTTCAAATCCTTATAGATGCAGAAAAGTTGGGTTTCCATTCCAGACTACTAGAACTAGTAATCCCTAGTTTCACCCTTACGCTGACTGTACAGACCCATCAGTGGGATTAACGGCAGCTGGGGCGATCTGATTATTTCTAGTCAATTTCCTGTGCTGTTGTTGATGCTGTTGACGACGCTGGCGTTGTTGTTGCTTAGCAACTGAAACCGGTTGCCTAGCAACAGCTGATCGACGAACTCCGCCTCGTCCAGAAACTCCAACTGTAGGCTCGGCTGCTGACAGCATCTGCCGGCACCGGGTGAGGAATGCCAAGGCTGGGTCGTAGTCCGGATCGTCAGAGTTGCTCAGAAAGGCCACAATAACAAAGGAGAGAAACACGGGAACGCTGCCGCAGTAAAAGCGCCAGTCGTATTGCACCTGTGGGTGATTTTTTTGAGAGTGACGGATTTTAAAAGTGTCACTCCTGATTTTATTGAGAGTGACGGATTTTAGAAGTGTCACTCCTGATTTTATTGAGAGTGACGGATTTTAGAAGTGTCACTCCTGATTTTATTGAGAGTGACGGATTTTAGAAGTGTCACTCCTGATTTTATTGAGAGTGACGGATTTTAGAAGTGTCACTCCTGATTTTATTGAGAGTGACGGATTTTAGAAGTGTCACTCCTGATTTTATTGAGAGTGACGGATTTTAGAAGTGTCACTCCTGATTTTATTGAGAGTGACGGATTTTAGAAGTGTCACTCCTGATTTTATTGAGAGTGACGGATTTTAGAAGTGTCACTCCTGATTTTATTGAGAGTGACGGATTTTAGAAGTGTCACTCCTGATTTTATTGAGAGTGACGGATTTTAGAAGTGTCACTCCTGATTTTATTGAGAGTGACGGATTTTAGAAGTGTCACTCCTGATTTTATTGAGAGTGACGGATTTTAGAAGTGTCACTCCTGATTTTATTGAGAGTGACGGATTTTAGAAGTTTCACTCCTGATTTTATTGAGAGTGACGGATTTTAGAAGTGTCACTCCTGATTTTATTGAGAGTGACGGATTTTAGAAGTGTCACTCCTGATTTTATTGAGAGTGACGGATTTTAGAAGTGTCACTCCTGATTTTATTGAGAGTGACGGATTTTAGAAGTGTCACTCCTGATTTTATTGAGAGTGACAGGTTTTAGAAGTGTCACTCCTGATTTTATTGAGAGTGACGGGTTTTAGAATTGTCACTCCTGATTTTATTGAGTGACAGGTTTTAGAAATTGTCACTCCTGATTTTATTGAGAGTGACGGGTTTTAGAATTGTCACTCCTGATTTTATTGAGTGACGGGTTTTAGAAGTGTCACTCCTGATTTTATTGAGAGTGACGGGTTTTAGAAGTGTCACTCCTGATTTTATTGAGAGTGACAGGTTTTAGAAGTGTCACTCCTGATTTTATTGAGAGTGACAGGTTTTAGAAGTGTCACTCTTGATTTTATTGAGAGTGTCGGGTTTTAGAAATTGTCACTCCTGATTTTATTGAGAGTGACGGATTTTAGAAGTGTCACTCCTGATTTTATTGAGAGTGACAGGTTTTAGAAGTGTCACTCCTGATTTTATTGAGAGTGACGGATTTTAGAAGTGTCACTCCTGATTTTATTGAGTGACAGGTTTTAGAAGTGTCACTCCTGATTTTTTTGAGAGTGACGGATTTTAGAAGTGTCACTCCTGATTTTTTTGAGAGTGACGGATTTTAGAAGTGTCACTCCTGATTTTATTGAGTGACAGGTTTTAGAAGTGTCACTCCTGATTTTATTGAGAGTGACAGGTTTTAGAAGTGTCACTCCTGATTTTATTGAGTGACAGGTTTTAGAAATTGTCACTCCTGATTTTATTGAGAGTGACGGGTTTTAGAAGTGTCACTCCTGATTTTATTGAGAGTGACAGGTTTTAGAAGTGTCACTCCTGATTTTTTTGAGAGTGACGGATTTTAGAAGTGTCACTCCTGATTTTATTGAGAGTGACGGATTTTAGAAGTGTCACTCCTGATTTTTTTGAGAGTGACGGATTTTAGAAGTGTCACTCCTGATTTTATTGAGTGACAGGTTTTAGAAGTGTCACTCCTGATTTTATTGAGAGTGACGGGTTTTAAAGGTGTCACTCCTGATTTTTTTGAGAGTGACGGATTTTAGAAGTGTCACTCCTGATTTTATTGAGTGACAGGTTTTAGAAGTGTCACTCCTGATTTTATTGAGAGTGACGGGTTTTAGAAGTGTCACTCCTGATTTTATTGAGAGTGACGGATTTTAGAAGTGTCACTCCTGATTTTATTGAGAGTGACGGATTTTAGAAGTGTCACTCCTGATTTTATTGAGAGTGACAGGTTTTAGAAGTGTCACTCCTGATTTTATTGAGAGTGACAGGTTTTAGAAGTGTCACTCCTGATTTTATTGAGAGTGACAGGTTTTAGAAGTGTCACTCCTGATTTTATTGAGAGTGACGGATTTTAGAAGTGTCACTCCTGATTTTATTGAGAGTGACAGGTTTTAGAAGTGTCACTCCTGATTTTATTGAGAGTGACGGATTTTAGAAGTGTCACTCCTGATTTTATTGAGAGTGACAGGTTTTAGAAGTGTCACTCCTGATTTTATTGAGAGTGACAGGTTTTAGAAGTGTCACTCCTGATTTTATTGAGTGACAGGTTTTAGAAGTGTCACTCCTGATTTTATTGAGAGTGACGGGTTTTAGAAGTGTCACTCCGGATTTTATTGAGAGTGACGGATTTTAGAAGTGTCACTCCTGATTTTATTGAGAGTGACAGGTTTTAGAAGTGTCACTCCTGATTTTATTGAGAGTGACAGGTTTTAGAAGTGTCACTCCTGATTTTATTGAGAGTGACAGGTTTTAGAAGTGTCACTCCTGATTTTATTGAGAGTGACGGGTTTTAGAAATTGTCACTCCTGATTTTATTGAGAGTGACGGATTTTAGAAGTGTCACTCCTAATTTCATGGAGAGTGACAGGTTTAGAAATTGTCACTCCTGATTTTATGGAGAATGACAGGTTTAGAAATTGTCACTCCTGATTTTATGGAGAATGACAGGTTTAGAAATTGTCACTCCTGATTTCATGGAGAGTGACAGGTTTAGAAATTGTCACTCCTAATTTCATGGAGAATGACAGGTTTAGAAATTGTCACTCCTGATTTCATGGAGAGTGACAGGTTTAGAAATTGTCACTCCTGATTTCATGGAGAGTGACAGGTTTAGAAATTGTCACTCCTGATTTTATGGAGAGTGACAGGTTTAGAAATTGTCACTCAGCTGATTTCATGGAGAGTGACAGGTTTAGAAATTGTCACTCCTGATTTCATGGAGAGTGACAGGTTTAGAAATTGTCACTCCTGATTTTATGGAGAGTGACAGGTTTAGAAATTGTCACTCAGCTGATTTCATGGAGAGTGACAGGTTTAGAAATTGTCACTCCTAATTTCATGGAGAGTGACAGATGTAGAAATTGTCACTCCTGATTTCATGGAGAGTGACAGATGTAGAAATTGTCACTCCTGATTTCATGGAGAGTGACAGATGTACAAATAGCTACAAAAATCCAACAGAACTCACTTTATCGATAAGGAAGTCCGCAGCCATAGTCAGTGGAATGGTTAAACTAAGAGACAGAGTAGCCAGTAGACTCGTAGCCAGAAAGCAGCCCCAGAGCCACAACAGCTCAGACAAGGTGGTTCCAACAATCCCATTCAAGGTCAGGAAGCCCCAGTCTGTATTGTTAGGCAAGCGGAACGATTCCACTTTCGTGTAATGCACCACAAAGAAGCCGGGCCACAGGAGCAGTGCGTTGAACAGACCGACGAAACCTGTGAGAAGTTAATCATTAATACGGGATTAACAATTGGACAGGTGTTATCAATCAGAACGACTCGGAACGACGGAACGACTATCAATTAAATCTCACCCCTCTCTCAGTCAGTGTCTCACTATCCATCTAATCTCACCCCTCTCTCAGTCAGTGTCTCACTATCCATCTAATCTCACCCCTCTCTCAGTCAGTGTCTCACTATCCATCTAATCTCACCCCTCTCTCAGTCAGTGTCTCACTATCCATCTAATCTCACCCCTCTCTCAGTCAGTGTCTCACTATCCATCTAATCTCACCCCTCTCTCAGTCAGTGTCTCACTATCCATCTAATCTCACCCCTCTCTCAGTCAGTGTCTCACTATCCATCTAATCTCACCCCTCTCTCAGTCAGTGTCTCACTATCCATCTAATCTCACCCCTCTCTCAGTCAGTGTCTCACTATCCATCTAATCTCACCCCTCTCTCAGTCAGTGTCTCACTATCCATCTAATCTCACCCCTCTCTCAGTCAGTGTCTCACTATCCATCTAATCTCACCCCTCTCTCAGTCAGTGTCTCACTATCCATCTAATCTCACCCCTCTCTCAGTCAGTGTCTCACTATCCATCTAATCTCACCCCTCTCTCAGTCAGTGTCTCACTATCCATCTAATCTCACCCCTCTCTCAGTCAGTGTCTCACTATCCATCTAATCTCACCCCTCTCTCAGTCAGTGTCTCACTATCCATCTAATCTCACCCCTCTCTCAGTCAGTGTCTCACTATCCATCTAATCTCACCCCTCTCTCAGTCAGTGTCTCACTATCCATCTAATCTCACCCCTCTCTCAGTCAGTGTCTCACTATCCATCTAATCTCACCCCTCTCTCAGTCAGTGTCTCACTATCCATCTAATCTCACCCCTCTCTCAGTCAGTGTCTCACTATCCATCTAATCTCACCCCTCTCTCAGTCAGTGTCTCACTATCCATCTAATCTCACCCCTCTCTCAGTCAGTGTCTCACTATCCATCTAATCTCACCCCTCTCTCAGTCAGTGTCTCACTATCCATCTAATCTCACCCCTCTCTCAGTCAGTGTCTCACTATCCATCTAATCTCACCCCTCTCTCAGTCAGTGTCTCACTATCCATCTAATCTCACCCCTCTCTCAGTCAGTGTCTCACTATCCATCTAATCTCACCCCTCTCTCAGTCAGTGTCTCACTATCCATCTAATCTCACCCCTCTCTCAGTCAGTGTCTCACTATCCATCTAATCTCACCCCTCTCTCAGTCAGTGTCTCACTATCCATCTAATCTCACCCCTCTCTCAGTCAGTGTCTCACTATCCATCTAATCTCACCCCTCTCTCAGTCAGTGTCTCACTATCCATCTAATCTCACCCCTCTCTCAGTCAGTGTCTCACTATCCATCTAATCTCACCCCTCTCTCAGTCAGTGTCTCACTATCCATCTAATCTCACCCCTCTCTCAGTCAGTGTCTCACTATCCATCTAATCTCACCCCTCTCTCAGTCAGTGTCTCACTATCCATCTAATCTCACCCCTCTCTCAGTCAGTGTCTCACTATCCATCTAATCTCACCCCTCTCTCAGTCAGTGTCTCACTATCCATCTAATCTCACCCCTCTCTCAGTCAGTGTCTCACTATCCATCTAATCTCACCCCTCTCTCAGTCAGTGTCTCACTATCCATCTAATCTCACCCCTCTCTCAGTCAGTGTCTCACTATCCATCTAATCTCACCCCTCTCTCAGTCAGTGTCTCACTATACATCTAATCTCACCCCTCTCTCAGTCAGTGTCTCACTATCCATCTAATCCCACCCCTCTCTCAGTCAGTGTCTCACTATCCATCTAATCTCACCCCTCTCTCAGTCAGTGTCTCACTATCCATCTAATCTCACCCCTCTCTCAGTCAGTGTCTCACTATCCATCTAATCTCACCCCTCTCTCAGTCAGTGTCTCACTATCCATCTAATCTCACCCCTCTCTCAGTCAGTGTCTCACTATCCATCTAATCTCACCCCTCTCTCAGTCAGTGTCTCACTATCCATCTAATCTCACCCCTCTCTCAGTCAGTGTCTCACTATCCATCTAATCTCACCCCTCTCTCAGTCAGTGTCTCACTATCCATCTAATCTCACCCCTCTCTCAGTCAGTGTCTCACTATCCATCTAATCTCACCCCTCTCTCAGTCAGTGTCTCACTATCCATCTAATCTCACCCCTCTCTCAGTCAGTGTCTCACTATCCATCTAATCCCACCCCTCTCTCAGTCAGTGTCTCACTATCCATCTAATCTCACCCCTCTCTCAGTCAGTGTCTCACTATCCATCTAATATCACCCCTCTCTCAGTCAGTATCTCAAACTCTATCTCAAGCCACAGATTCCCCAACCCAATCTCACCAAAAAACATGGGAAACGATAGCGCAGTCTCCGATCTGGCCTTCCGTTTAAGCATCACCAAATAAATTGCATAGCATAGCGAGCCAAGCAGAGCAAAAGCGGTGCCCCAGGGCACGTGACTGTGCTGGTGAAACACGGTCAAGTCTGACCAGGAAATCATGGCCACTCCGGCGGAGCACAGCAGTACTGCCAATAGCTTACTAAGCGAAAATTTATCTCTAACATCAGACGGGAACATTGATGATAGAATCAGGGTGAAAAGGGAAGACGAAGTTGATACGACGTTGACTACACCGGCTGGACTGCGATTCAGAGCCTCTTGATAGCTCCAGTTGCCGAGGAACCAGACTAGGCAGAATAGTAGAGCCAGCTGTTGGGATAGAACGGAATATATTAGTAATTACTCTTTACCCTTTAGAAGCCTCTGATTGGTTGGCGTCTCAATCTCTACTCTTTAGAGGTCTCTGATTGGTTGGCGTCTTAATCTCTACTCTTTAGAGGTCTCTGGTTGGTTGGCGTCTTAATCTCTACCATTTATAGGTCTCTGGTTGATTGGCGTCTCAATCTCTACCCTTTAGAGGTCCCTGATTGGCTGGTGTGTCTTTCTATACCCTGCAGTGGTCTCTGATTGGCTGGAATATTTAAAACCTGTTTCCCAGAGTATATGACTGGCTATTGTCTCTAAACAAGCTAGCACAGGATTAAGAATCGAGCATAAACCACTAGAAACCCACTTTAGCAACTTCCATAACAGACAGGGGAGCCAGCCGTCTTCCGGACACGCCATAGAATCTTCCAGTAGGATCTCGACCACTCTCAATCGCTCTCAAATAAGCCACATAGGATAGCCGGGCCATATTGGCGGCATGAGCGTGACTGTCGCTTAACTGCCTGACCTCGGACAGTCGCGAGAATCGAACGCCTCTATTGCCACCGCCGCTGGATTGACCGCTGTTACCATGACTACCATCAGCATTTAAATCTGAACTGCTTGGAGATTGAGCACTGTTAGTTGAGTCAGCTTGAGCTTGAGCATTCGAGCCTAGCAGAGCTGATTGCTCGTCTCTTGGGGTGGCTGCCGTTACTGCAGATGGGAGTATTTAATGATTCGTTATTGTTAGTTTCTTAAGTAAAATGATGTTTACAAGCGTAAAGCAAAAAAGCATCATGTCTTTTTAAGCCTCCCTTTAAGGCTTAACCCTAACTCATGAATACAAACTATAAATGTTTCAGTGTCGTTGACCCTTGGCATCTTAGCAGTGTCCGCACTGTGAGCCTCAGAATTTCAGCAACTCCCTCATGAGTCTTTATGGTTGACATGACGATTCTTTTACGGTTCGCGTGACGCTTCTTTTATGCTTGACATGACTCTTCTTACATGACTGACATGACGGTTTCTTTATAGTTGACATGACGATTTTGTCATGGCTAACATAACGTTTCTTTTATTTATCTTGTATTTATTAATTTCGTTATGTCTGCCTCAGTTCAAAGCTGGGCTAGCTCTCATCCAATCGACGACATAAATTGTAGCACTTGTAATTCAATTCCGACATCAAGTCTGTTAGAGTAAAAGCCACAGGAAGCAGTTATGACGCAATAAATTTCTTAGTCAGTCATTACAAGTCTCCAATAAAGTTCTGTCATACTGTGTTATAATGGACAAGCAATTTAAGTCCGATTGATCAGAAATCAGAAATTACTCAATGCAGTTGTTCTCGAAAATTCTGCTTTACCTCGCCGCAAAAAAGCAAGTTTTCCGAATGTAAAATGCACTTTAGCATTGAGAAATTTTTATCACGGCACACGTACCGTCAAGTTGCAAAAAGTTTCAAAGGATTGGGTCCCTTTATTTCAAAGGAAAGGAGTGGAGGATGTAAAAAAGCTGCGCAATGATTAGACTTACTAGATCTATCATCTAATTAAAAAATAACTGAAGGCAAATAGAAGTGTTCAGTAGAACTACGAGTAAATTAGTAAATGGAGTAAAAACGTCAATAAACAACATCAAGTTATAATTAAAACTAATGCACACCAACTACACCGATGGATGCTTAGTAAAGTAAAAACTAAAGGATTAAAACACCTATTCAACACTGGCAACTAAAAAAACACACACACACAGGATGATAAGTTGAATTCAATTGAACATTATACACTAAGAAGCCTATAGCTACAATACCTGTCAAAGTAACCGCAGGTCGAGTCTGATCGCTGTTGATCGAATGAATTTCTTCTAAAAATTGAAGTACGCAATTTCAAACACAATACTTCTGAATCAATCAATCAATCAATCAATCTATCTATCTACCATCTATCTACAATCTATCTATCTGTCTATCTACCATCTATCTACCTATCTATCTACCTACCTATCTATCTATCTATCTATCTACCTATCTATCTATCTATCTATCTATCTATCTATCTATTTATCTATTTATCTATCTATCTATCTATCTATCTATCTATCTATCTATCAGATGATACATCACGAACAATCAACAGAAAGCGCCACTCACTCAAAGCAGAGCCGGTTCCCTCCTGCTCCGGCCGAGCAGAATCCAAGTCTGAGTTGATGCTCAAACTTGCCACACTCTCAGCGTCGCTGCTCGAGTCAAAACGTACCGGCACGTAGCGAGGATCGCTCTGTGATGGCGAAGTTATTTTAGTTCAAACAAAACTCTGAAAGCACTTTTTTAGACCTTTCAAATAATTTCAACAGATTGTACAGGTCAAGGGTGAGAGTACAATGCCTTGTCATCTACTTAGTTTGTCTTAGAAGTAACAATAACAATTCAAAAACACCAGACGAATTGGATCACAATGTGATGCAGCTGTAGTTTGTAATTTTTTTTAATAAGAAACAGTTTCGAAAATTCCATACAAGGTAGTTATCTTAATAGTTTACTCAAATAAGACAAAGCCGCATTGTACCATTTTTGTAATAAACTATTTAATTTCTAGATGACCATATTTTAGCAGTACCTTACCCATTGAAGCGTATCGCATCTGATGCAGTGCAATTCTATAATAACAGTGCCGAAATCAATGGTTAACTGATTTCCGTCACAAAAAGAATACAGAAAGTGCAAATTTTAGAAAGCAAGTGTGAGTGTTAGCGCCGCATTTTAACAAAAAAGACGAAACAGACGGTTTAATGGAGATTCTAGGCCCACTTTAAGGGCGATTTTATTGCCAGTTTAAGGGCGATTCTAGGGCCAGTTTAAGGCGATTCTAGGGCCAGTTTAAGGCGATTCTAGGGCCAGTTTATGGGCGATTCTATGGCCAGTTTAAGGGGCGGTTCTATGGCCAGTTTAAGGGCCGATTCTATGGCCAGCTTAAGGGGCGGTTCTATGGCCAGTTTAAGGGGCGATTCTATGGCCAGTTTAAGGGGCGATTCTATGGCCAGTTTAAGGGGCGGTTCTAGGGCCAGTTTAAGGGCCGATTCTATGGCCAGTTTAAGGGCCGATTCTATGGCCAGTTTTTTAGGGGCGATTCTATGGCCCGTTTAAGGGGCGGTTCTAGGGCCAGTTTAAGGGGCGATTCTATAGCCAGTTTAAGGGGCGATTCTATAGCCAGTTTAAGGGGCGATTCTAGGGCCAGTTTAAGGGGCGATTCTAGGGCCAGTTTAAGGCGATTCTAGGGCTAGTTTAAGGCGATTCTATGGCCAGTTTAAGGGGCGGTTCTATGGCCAGTTTAAGGGGCGATTCTAGGGCCAGTTTAAGGGGCGATTCTATGGCCAGTTTAAGGGGCGATTCTAGGGCCAGTTTAAGGGGAGATTCTATGGCCAGTTTAAGGGGCGATTCTCTGACCAGTTTAAGGGGCGATTCTATGGCCAGTTTAAGGGGCGATTCTCTGACCAGTTTAAGGGGCGATTCTAGGACCAGTTTAAGGGGCGATTCTAGGGCCAGTTTAAAGGCGATTCTAGGACCAGTTTAAGGGGCGATTCTAGGGCCAGTTTAATGGCGATTCTAGGGCCAGTTGAAGAGCGATTCTTTAAGCAGTTTAAGGGCGATTTTAGGCTATTCCTATTTAAGGGGCGATTCTAGGCTATTTTAAGATTATATTTTAGTATTTAGGGCAATTTTAGAAGATATTATATTTCTATTTCTATTAATAAAACCAAAAAATAAAACACAGAGTGCTCAACATTCCAGCATCCTTACCAGCGCAGGTATGCCTTCTTCATCCTCAAATCCATCATCCACATCTTCATCTTCGCCATCAACAGCAACGCCTTCGTCAACTTCGTCAGCATCTGACGCGTCTTCCTCGTCGCCAACTCTGGTGTACCCGCCGCGACTGTCTCGCTGCCGTCTGCGCCGATTAAAGCTGGGCCCGCTGCCCCATCCGCCTGCGGCGCCTTTGCTGCACAGGTGTCGCCAATTAGGCAGACAGAGAAAGCCAGTCAAGTACAAAGTGAACAGCGCAGTTTTGAAAAAGGTAGTAAAAAACGGCTTATTAAAGTGCCGCTGTACGAATATGAATCTGGTCAGCTCAGACGATAAGACCCAGATAATGACTACTCCGAGTAGACAGGCGATGCCCACAGCTAGGCGGGTTCTCGGTTGAACAATGTCGGGCAGCTGAAAGCAACAGAACACAGCTTTCTGCTGCTGTTGCTGCTGCTGAGAAGAACATCGCGAACTTCTATTAGAATTATTTACATTTCTAACTGTTGCCGATGATGTAGCTGGTGCAGAATCCTGGCTCATGACCGCTGCGAGGTCATTAGGCTCATGCATGGATTCGGATTCTAATAGCTAATACTCAGGCTACTCAATTAGGATTCTAATAGCTAATACTCAGGCTACTCAATTAGGATTCTAATAGCTAATACTCAGGCTATTCAATTAGGATTCTAATAGCTAATACTCAGGCTATTTAAGTAGGATTCTAATAGCTAATACTCAGGCTATTCAATTAGGATTCTAATAGCTAATACTCAGGCTATTTAATTAGGATTCTAATAGCTAATACTCAGGCTATTTAAGTAGGATTCTAATAGCTAATACTCAGGCTATTCAATTAGGATTCTAATAGCTAATACTCAGGCTATTTAATTAGGATTCTAATAGCTAATACTCAGGCTATTTAATTAGGATTCTAATAGCTAATACTCAGGCTATTTAATTAGGATTCTAATAGCTAATACTCAGGCTACTTAATTAGGATTCTAATAGCTAATACTCAGGCTACTTAATTAGGATTCTAATAGCTAATACTCCGGCTATTTAAGTAGGATTCTAATAGCTAAAACTAAGGCTATTTAAGTAGGATTATAAAAGCTAATAGTCAGGCTATTCAATTAGGATTCTAATAGCTAATACTCAGGCTATTCAATTAGGATTCTAATAGCTAATACTCAGGCTATTCAATTAGGATTCTAATAGCTAATACTCAGGCTATTCAATTAGGATTCTAATGGCGAACACTCAGGCTATTCAATTAGGATTTAAATGGCGAATACTTAGGCTACTCAATTAGGATTCTAATAGCTAATTACTTAGGCTATTTAAGTAGGATTATAAAAGCTAAGACTCAGGCTATTTAAGTAGGATTCTACTAGCTAATAGTCAGGCTATTTAATTAGGATTCTAATCTAATAGCTATTAATTATGAAAGAATGGACATTAAAGACTTTTAAAGACATTATCCAAGCATTCACTCAGACTAAATATCAAGCATATAACCCTCTATATATTTATTATTTAATAACGTTTTAACAAAAGAAGCATTATATATTAATTCTATTAGCATATTTTTTAAATTGCACAGTATTTCAAAGTTCACTCACAATCCATAGCACTTTTTAAAGTTGGTTAAGTGAATAATTTAATTAAATTTGTACAACAAATAGCCAATTGAGAGTAATCAACGCCAGAATTCCTATGAAACATTAGTAGGAAGTATGGAAGACCCAGCATATACAGTATAATGATGTTATGAAATATATTTATAATTTCACATAAATATTGTCAGTATTAATTTAAATTATTATTATTATTAAGCTACAAACTTCATGGCACAGGAATTTTGCAATAATAAAATTTATAAAATTTCTTAACACAGTACTATTAACTCAACTCTGAAACCTGTTTTTAAAGATTTACATCATGACAATAAACATAAATAAGCAATTGTTTAATAATTTTTGCCAACAATAACACGCTACCAGTGAGTGACTAAAGCAAAAATACAACAATGCACAACATTTAATTTTATCGTTCATCATAGCTTATTCAATGGAAAGTAAAATTTAAAAGGGCCATTTTATGGGCGATTCTAGGGCCAGTTTATGAGGCGATTCTAGGGCCAGTTTAAGGGGCGATTCTAGGGCCAGTTTATGAGGCGATTCTAGGGCCAGTTTAAGGGGCGATTCTAGGGCCAGTTTATGAGGCGATTCTAGGGCCAGTTTATGGGCGATTCAAGGGCCAGTTTAAGGGGCGATTCTAGGGCCAGTTTATGAGGCGATTCTAGGGCCAGTTTATGGGCGATTCTATGGACAGTTTATGAGGCGATTCTAGGGCCATTTTATGGGCGATTCTAGTTATGGAGCGATTCTATGGCCAGTTTATGAGGCGATTCTAGGGCCAGTGTTTGGTTCGATTCTAGGGCCAGTGTTTGGTTCGATTCTAGAGCCAGTTTATGGGGCGATTCTATGGCCAGTTTTTGGGGCGATTCTATGGTCAGTTTTTGGGGCGATTCTATGGCCAGTTTTTGGGGCGATTCTATGGCCAGTTTTTGGGGCGATTCTATGGCCAGTTTTTAGGGGCGATTTTATGGCCAGTTTTTGGGGCGATTCTAGGGCCAGTTTTTGGGGCGATTCTAGGGCCAGTTTTTAGGGCGATTCTATGGCCAGTTTTTAGGGCGATTCTATGGCCAGTTTTAGGGGCGATTCTAGGGACAGTTTATGGGGCGATTCTATGGCCAGTTTTTGGGGCGATTCTAGGGCCAGTTTATGGGGCGATTCTAGAGCCAGTTTTTAGGGGCGATTCTAGGGCCAGTTTATGGGGCGATTCTAGGGCCAGTTTATGGGGCGATTCTAGAGCCAGTTTATGTGGCGATTCTAGGGCCAGTTTACGGGGCGATTCTAGGGCCAGTTTATGTGGCGATTCTAGGGCCAGTTTATGGGGCGATTCTAGAGCCAGTTTATGTGGCGATTCTAGGGCTAGTTTATGGGGCGATTCTAGAGCCAGTTTTTAGGGGCGATTGTAGGGCCAGTTTTGGGGCGATTTTAGGGCCAGTTTATGGGGCGATTCTAGGGCCAGTTTAAGTGGTCAATCAATATTTTCACCACTGCTCTATCAATGTGTTAAAAAAGTGGAAACCAAACGCCAAATTGATAGTCTGTATGCTGGCAGATCAGTTGCGAATCTGCTCAGCCAGCCTAGAGTTTGTCCAATCCAATCCGATATCGTCCAGATGATTGTCAAAGTCCACCAGACTTCGATAGGCCTGCCTCACTAACAGGTTAGCCAGCGTTTCTAAGCAATCTTCTTCGTCGTCAATAGCAACAGCTGAATTAGGCAGTCGTTCAAGTTTCTGGCTTTGTCCAGCTTCTTTACGTTGATAATAAATCAATGGAATTGTGGAGCATTTCCGATCAATAGCTTTGTTATCGACTAGAATGTACAGACTTCTCGGCAGGGGGCAATTCTCAGCGATCTTCTGATAGATATGAGCGCCGACACCTTCAGGTGAGGCGTCGTTAAGCAGCTCGTTAGCCTGGTTTAATGTTTGTTATTATTAGAGATTTAATTTGAAAAAATAAAATCGCGTGAAATTTTATTAACTACGATACATATCGGCAAAATGCTTTAATTTACTTTCTACAATATATCTGCCACATAATCCCACCCTTGACCCAAAGTCGTTTCAAAGTCGTGGCAAGCAGGTAAAACAGATAAAATAAGAAAGAAGTGACTCTAGGAAACAAGGAAAAAACGACGGAATGTCATGGTTAAAGTCGCCAAAAAGTCATTAAAGAGTCTTCCAAGAGAGTCACTTTGAAGTGTTTTATTAAAATAGTCAGAGTTATGTTTGAAGCGCTCTAACTAGCCTACTGATTTAGTAGAAAGCATAGCACCAACACAACAATTTCGGAATATGTTTTTGCAACTCTTTTGCGATTCTACAAGTCACGTGACGCGCTTGTGATAGAAAAGTCGCCTCTCCTTCGCATTAGACGTGGTTAAAGTCACAAAGTCACAAAAGAGACATAATTGAGGCGGCTGTTACACTTGCCAACAAACTGCTTTCGAACATGTCAAAACACAAGCAGAAAATTTCTGAGCCAACCTGAGGGAATACCTGTCAAACGGTTTATTCAATTATATTATTATTGCACTCAGACCAAAAGACACCTGCACACTAGAACCAGGGAGCACTGGCTCAAACCGTCGGCCATCCAAACCCACCTTTTGGAATGTAAAAGCTGCTCTAATTGTACACCTGAAGAACGCTTTAAAATCATCGATCAATGCCCATCTGATCACAAGCTCAAGATCTTAGAAGCCTTGTACATAAAAAGCCAGTCGCCCACCCTTAATACGCAACTCCAACACAGAGGTGCAGGCCATGTTCTCCGTGTGTTCTGAGTGAGAGAGCACACTGACCTTGTTGACCTTGTTGTAACCAGTGCTCATTCAATTATATTTTGTTTTCTGCCTATTAGTCTTTGCCCCGCCCTACGGACTATCAACCTCCTACTACTCTGTAATACTTACTCACCAGCTACATACGTTTCATTGACAAATAATTTATAAATTCGCTTACTCACACCTTTCGTTTCAAACAATATACCCGACGATGCACCTTGGTGTGCGAAACGCGTCGAAAAAACCGCATGTTGATTTTCGGATTTCTCTTTATTTTACTTGCCAAGCGAGCCACTTTACCTGATTATAAATAAATATTCTCAGGAGGGCTATGTGGACAATTCTGCCCATTAAACTGACTCATACAAGCGCGCCAATAGTGTATGTACGCTCACACAGGGTGTACACTCTCTGCGCCTTAGGGCTTGGCACTTATTAAATCTAAACCCAAAAAAGAAATAAATGAACTGATCAATGGCAACAACAGCGATAATAGTAACAATTAAAATTATTAATGTTAACTCACCTGATAATAGCCAACAATAGCATAGTTTTTGTAAGTTGCTTCAATTTGCATCAGGGCAGCTTCCAGCATTGGTGCCAAATTCAAATTGCTATGAAACAATGGTACAGTATTACAGATCACAATAGGCTTAGAGCTTGAATTAGAGCTATCCGGCGAAGGTTTCTCAGCCAGAAGCACCTGTCATTAACAATAAATTAGTAAACAATTTATTAACTCCAACTCCCAAGATACAAATCATTAGTCTAGACCTACTCACCCCATTGACAGCAGTGTGTGGATATTTGCAGGCATGCAATACTATCTTAGCAACTGCCAGTGGTTCCACAAGGAATTGTGACATGACAACTATTTTAGTGTAAACTATATCTGAAAATATAACAAAGTTAATAATGAGCTTGTAAATATATTCATTATAAATTATGTACTAGCAACTCTAGATACATTTTGTTATACTCATACTTCAGAGCAGTATCTACTTTATATAAAAATACATCAATAGAAATTGCTTTGTTATACTTGAAAAAGTTTTTAGTTCATATAATTAAAATATTTCTTAGCAAAATCTATAAATACTAAAAATGAGTGTGGGTGTTTCTTGATTTAAAAAAGGCTTAGCTAATGTTAAAAAACCTTGCATTGTTTAATCATTAATTTTCTATGATAGTATGTGTATGGCTATTAATTAGTAAAATAATAATAATAATATTATTAATAATTTATTACACCTCTTTAAATAGGCAAATGTGCAACCAAATAATAGCTTAGCTATAGCTACTTTTTGGCATATCTAAAAGACTGCATATAGCTGTTCTATTAAAAGACTAGGGGTTGCTGTGCACATCCTCAATTATCCCTGCTAATCACTAAGATAGAAAACCAATTAGCATATCACTAGCAATCTACGCCCCCCGTTGGGGAGCCAAAGAAATGCAATACCCATTTTTTTAATAAGCTACATGTATCCTTGAAAACTTAAAAAATCACCTGTCAAACCTTGTAAGCCTTGACATGTCAGTAATTCCCCCCCTTGACATCTCAGCAATGCCCCTATAAGCCTTGGAAATCTAAAAATATCTGTCAACCTTCTAACCCTAACCCTAGCCTGACCCTAACCGTAGTCTAACCCTAACCCTAACCCTAACCTAGCCCTAACCCTAACCCTAACCTAACCCTAAAGCATTGACATTTCAGTAATTCTCTCTAAGAGTCATTATAGCACTACTACAGCATTATAGCGATTCCCTGCAAGCTTCAACATTGTAGGGATTCCCAAATGAATCTCTTAACTTCGACATGAAGCTTCTTTTATTTTTTACATTACGCTTTTTCTATCAGCGATCCCTCCCCTGAGGAGCCAACAAAAAATGTAATAAAAAGTTTTCATTAAACTACATGTAGCTTCTGACTTTAGCCTTGAAATCTCATTTATATCCCCGTGAGCCCAACCCCCAACCCCCGACGCCCAACCCCCTTGAGACTGACAGCTGACAGCAAGCCCCTGACAGAGCTGCGACCGCTGGCGACGAAGCCGAGGCCAACTGCCAGTCATTATCAAGACTCACAGAGGTCGCCCACCAGTTTTAGCAGTTTGACATGTTGCCCTACTAGGAGCCACCGACTACTAGCTAAAGGTGACGAGGACAGCGACCACAGTGCAGCCAGAGATGACCGCTGCCAACCCGCTTGCTGCCCTAAGTTCACGAAGGTGAGATTCAGCAGCGACACCGATAGCTCCGCTGACTCATCAATATCTGCTGACAATACAAACTCTAACGACAGTGACGCCGAGGCCACCGACACGGATTGGCCTCCAAATACCGCAACAGCCCAACCACCGGTCCAAGTAGCGACCATGCGTAGGGAGCTCTAGACCCCAAACCATGCCTCCACAGCCGATGCCCCGCCAGCCAATCCTACAGACAGACGCCGTACTCTGAATCTAACTGATCACATCCCAAGGCCAGTCACTTGTGAGGAGCTCCAGACCCATCAGCGAGCTGACTCTGCCATCGCCATGGTGATCAATCTATTGGAAACCCAACAACCAGCCGCTAAATCAGCATCTGAACATGACAAGAGACGAGCGAAACCTGTTAGCATTTTATGAACAATTAGAAGTCTGAGACGATGGACTATTAGTTATACATATCGACGATGTCGGAGAAGAGGACAAAGCGCGAATCATCCTGCCAAAGAGTCTCGATGCCAACGTGTTCGCCGACCTGCATGGTTCGCCCTACTGCGGACACATGGGCCAAGACCTCACCATTGCTAAAGTACGCGAACGTTTCTGGCGACCTGCCTTGGCCAAAGCAGTGTACGACTATGTCGCTTCCTGCCAGACCTGCACTTTAAGCAAAGGACGGCGAAGAATCCCGGCGCATGTACAGTCGTTTCTGGTCTGCGAAATCTACGGGCAATGCGCTATTGACATCCTGGGCCCCACTGGAGATCCAACAGATTGCGGAAATTAGTACATCTTAACCTACGTCGACACAACATCGAAGTACCCATTCGCTTTCGCCATGAAGAACCAGCGCGCCAAAACAATAATCACACTCCTGCAAGAGCAAGTCTTTCCAATCACAGGAATCCCCGCTTGGATTCACTCGGATCAAGGCAAGCAATTTACAGGGCATGAGTTCCGACACTTCTGCGAAGTCTACGGCATGAGGCAGACAACGACACCGCCATACTCGCCCTGGGCGAATGGACAAGCTAAATCGTGCAATAAGAATATTAAGAAAGTGCTCACCTGTCTCCTCGAAGACCACCAACAGTGGGACAAAATTCTGCCAGCCGCTTTGACTGCTCTAAGATCCGCCGTCAATCGTACTACTAGATTCTCGCCGCACTATGTAGTCTACGGAGTGCCCTATCGATACCCTATCGACAACACCCTAGACCGCCTAGACGTATCAGCTGACCTCCCGGAGTACATCACTAAACATCAGCACAGACTGGCCGAAACTGAGCGCATTGTTCGCCAACGACTGGGAGCAGAGATCCAACGCCGAGAAGAGTACTATGAGAACCGGCCGAGGCCAGCAGAACTGCTACCCGGAGATCTGGTCTGCCTGGCCAACCAGAAGCTCGAGCTGGGAGAGTTGCCCAAGTTTCACCAGCCGTATAAGAGCATGTATAAAGTTGTGAAGAAAGTCGGCAAAGTTGCCTATTGGATCAGACCTGCCACAGCACGACGAGGATGCCCAGCCGAAGTGCTTGTACACCGGAACAATATCATCAAAGTGCCGCAAACAATGGCTGAATGACCGCAGGAGCCGCCGCAACAAACTGAATGGCCAATATTGCCCTACGAGTCGAGCGAGGAGAGCGAAACCAACTCAGTTAATCAGCCCATTTCAGAGCCGCAGACCGCAGCTCAGCCTGAACTGCGAGGCAGCCAATTATTTGAACCAAGCCTGTGCCATCCTGAAGTGCTAGAAGAAGACAATCTGGACCTACCAGACATCGGAATGGAGGTCGAAATTCAAGGTAATTAACTGCGAAATTTATGTATGTGCGCCTTTCTGCAAATTTTACTTGCGCACTACTGCCAGTAGTCACGTTTGCGAATGCGTTTAATTTTCCCTGCCGCTGTAAAACCTTCTTTGCACCTGCCAATGTGCTGAAGGTTAATTTAGTATTCTCTACTGTAAACCTTATGCTTGAGGGTAAAAGCAAATTCTCTACTGTAAACCTTATGCTTGAGAGTAAAAGCCAAAATTCTCTACTGTAAACCTTATGCTTGAGGGTAAAAAGCAGATTCTTCAATGTAACATTTTGCTTTTCTGAAAAAAGCAGTTCTACTCTTCTCCTTAAGCTTTCCGGATAAAAGCTGCAATCTGTAAATTTCTACATGCTCATGCTTATGTGATGCGTTACAATAAGTTGCACCCTTGCACTCATATTTAGCCTTAGGCTTTCTAGTAAAAGCCTGCACAAATGTGTTTGTATTTATCCTCATGCGATACAATAATTTAGTATGAATTTTCCTTTTTGTCCTGCAAAATTTTGCTGTAAATTTCTCTGCTCATGCCCAGAGTGCTGAAAGTTTATGCTCATCTCTGTAATATATTCGCATGCTAATTTTTGTTATTTTGTAAACCTTCTCAGCTCCTTGTTCAAAGCTGAAGGTAATTTTGTTCAACCCGCCATTTTTGACTGCCCTGCTGCACCCGGGTCAGGCCCACTTGTTAGAGGCTATTCCCAGTGGGGGCATCTAGGGTGACTTGAGGCTCCAGATCTCTGTTCAGATCGAGCCGAGCCTGGGAAAATTCTTCTCTAGTGTTCTTTTCCTCCTTTTGTTTGTATAGCTCCTTATGGAGACCTGCGCACTATTTTGGTTAAAATATATTATTTAGCTATTTCTTATTATTAATGCTGGTTAGGAACCTCAGTTTGTTACTCAAAGCCAGTTGTCTCTTTTCTAACTTATGTTTGTGAAAACTCTGATGCGTTCCCCCTTCTTTGCTACCCCCATTTGTGTGAGCCCATTTGGGGCCTTCTTGTTTTCAAATAATCTGGCATGTAGCCTAAACCCTAGACAGGCGGTACCGCACCCCTCTCTAGAAGTTTATCATTTTATTGCCCCTTGATTTCTCTCCACCCCCAATCTCCAGGCGCAACCTCAATTGAAGTGCGCCACGGGGGGTGTATTTTTTTCACTGACCGTTTTCTGGCCCCCTTTGTTCATTATCTGGCCAGCCATAGAAGTATATAAGCGTTTAATTTTGCTGTGTTAATTTTCTGAATTTTGTTTCTCCGGCCATCCAGCTAATAATCTGACACTTGATTCTCCGGCTAATATCATTCGAGGATCAATTTATTTTGCCTGACTCACATTTTGCTCTGGACTGATCAGCATCAAACATGTTCAGCGACCCTATGTGTAATGGCGCCTCAGCTGCCTCGCCGAACTGGTCGCTACTGGACTCGGTCGATTTGGACAAACTGCAACCCGAACCTCTGGAGGCCGCTTATAGCCCAGGACCGGAGATAAATGATTTCATGGAGGAAGTGTACGCTGTGCCCTTGGCACCTGAGCCGGATCTGGTGCGTCTGCTTGAGCCGGACCGCCATGAGACGCCCCCGCCTCCGCCATCAGCCTGGACTAGCGAGTCCAGTGGCAGCCCTCGCGGAGCTCCAATGGCTGCCCCTGCTAGTGACCCTGCGGCCCCTGCGGAAATTTGGGCACAACATTTGGCAGAGCTACTGCTCCTGGAAGCCGAGGGGGCCTCCGCCCAGTGGCAAGCCAGCGACGGCCGGAATTGGTCCCTTTATGCGCAGCACTTCGACCCAGCTGATGTGACCCTGGTGCTCGATATGGTCGCTGCTGCTACTGTGGCCTGGCTCGGCGACAAAACCGAGGGGCAGCAAATCGGCCCGTGCTGCACGCTGGTGGCGCTAGCCATCGACAACACCACCACCCGCCACCAAGGGCTACCTCTGTCGCTCGAGCGACTTTGCTACGGCGCCTGGGCAGCCAGCGCGGCCGATGCTTGCAGTTGCCCAAACCCAGCCACCACGACTAGCAGCCCGGAGCCTAACAGTCAGGAGCCCGCCGCCCAACCTACTACCAGTACGCCCAACGGCCTGGTCCGCGGCAGCCAGGCCCCAGCTAGCCGCGGCCGGTACCCTTAGACCGGGAGTTCTAATCGATTTATCTCATGCCACGGCCCGCTGGCGCATGTGGTAGTTGCGGACTCCCACTAACGAATATTTAAATTTTATAATAACATTTTATGGACTGTCCCATTTGCCGCCACCCCATTTCTGGCCCTATCCATTCACCCTTTGGCAAAATCTATGACGTATTTTGTTCCTTTTTCTGGCATAACTGCCCTCTTTCTGGTTCTTCACGCCCTTTTTCTGTTTAGTTTGTTTTTCCATGCCATGTTCTGGGCCTTGGTGTCCACATCCTGTCCCCATTCACTGGACCACCTTGCCCACCTTTGCTTTTTTGTGTTATTTACCTTGGCTCTCTCTTTCTCTTCTACCCCCATGTCTTTTCCTCCCCCCCCCCTTTGCTCCTCCCTTCTCGCTCTCGCTACATAAACTTAATACATAAATTTAATACTTGTTATTTGTTCCCAGTTGAGTAAACCTAAATACTAAGACTAGTGACTCGAATTTAACTTATTTAGACCCCTGCACCGCAGCTCCCCCGGAACTTTTCTGTTGTCTGGTCAACTCCGGTATATTAATAATATTCAGCAATTGGTTAATAAACTGACATCAACTGTTCTTCATTTAATACTTAATTAAAATCCATAGCCTGTAGGGCGTAAAACAACCAAATCTCATTTCAAAGAAAGCTTTGAGACTTCAACGTCCATAATACGTAAATTATGGTGGTGGCAGTGCTACTCTACTAACAGTAATCAGTCAAGCAATCGAAGTGCATTAACTACGGTGTCTAAGGACCCTCTCTGAATGCTCGCGCCTAACGAAGACCGCTTGTCTATAACCGAAACTACCCTCCCCCCGGAATTAAGGACTTCGGCAATTGGAGTAAAACAGGAGGCAAACTTCTGTTGTGATTCATCTGCGCAATCTTCCGGCTTCAATTCGTGCGAATGCAATGACAACCGGTTTCGAAGAAACCTTGAGTTAAAAATCCGCAATTGCCAAGTCTACCATAAATTTTCTTCTTCTGCCCCTACCTCAATTCCTTCTTTACGAATCACGGCACTATAACAATTTCCACCAAGCTTTGACATCGTAGCAATTCCCAAATGAATCTTTTAACTTTGACAAGACTTTTCTTTTATGTATACATAGTGCTACTTTTATTTTTTACATGACTCTTCTTCTATCAGCGCTCCCCCCCCCCCGTGGTGAGCTAACAAAGAATGTAATAAAAAATTGAGTAAAGTAAATGAACTTTGAAGTAGCTTCTGACTTTTGCTTTGACATCTTTGAAACTCCCCCCTGTAATGTCAGTTACTCTCTGTGAGCCTTGACGTCTCAGTTTTTCTCCCTAGCACAGCACTATAGCTTCATTTAATTTTTACATGACACCTTTCATGTCTGACATGACGCTTCTTTTATTCTACCATGATGCTTCTTAATTTTTTAAATGACACTTTTATTAGTTTTTAAATGAGGCTTCTGTGATTTTTACATGACGCTTTTAAGATTTTTATATGATGCTTCTATGATTGTTTACATGACGCTTCTATGATTGTTTACATGACGCTTCTACGATTTTTTACATGATGCTTCCATGACTTTTTACATGACGTTTTTATGATTTTTACATGACGCTTCTATAATTGTTTACATGACGCTTTAATGATTTTTACATGATGCTTCCATGATTGTTTACATGATGCTTCTATGATTTTTACATGACACTTTTATGATTTTTACATGACGCTTCTATGATTGATTACATGGCACTTCTATGATTCTTACATGATGCTTCTATGATTCTTACATGACACTTCTATGATTTTACATGATGTTTCTATGATTTTTTACATGATGCTTCTATGATTTTTTACATGACGCTTTTATGATTGTTTACATGACGCTTCTATGGTTGTTTACATGACGCTTCTATGATTTTTTTCATGACGCTTGTATGATTTTTTCATGACACTTCTACGATTTTTGCAGGACGCTTCTATGATTTTTTACATTTTGCTTCTATGATTTTTACATGACGCTTACTATGATTTTTTACATTTCGCTTCTATGATTTTTACATGACGCTTCTATGATTTTTATATGATGCTTCTATAATTTTTTGCATGACAATTCTATGATTTTTTACATGACACCTTTAGTCCTTTAGTTATTTTTTTTAACAAAAGCTTTTAATAAAAAAATTTTCACTACTAAGTTTTGAACACAGGTTGCTGCATTAGCAGTCCAGTCTGTTCATATCTAGGCTAGATCTTATCAAATTTATAAATGAAATTGTAGCACTTATATAATTCAACACTCACTCATGAAGCAGTTATGACAATCAATTTCCTAGGCAAGTTAGTATCAGTCTCAATTAAAGTTTAGAATATGGTTACGCAATCTAAATCAAGTCTGGTGCTACGCTTCCACACTGCATTTTCAATACTGCGACGCAATTCAAGTTGGAGTTACATTTCAGTTATGATGCAATCTATTTCAGAATCAGAATTCAACCAGTCAGTTTTTTCTCTAGCATTTTTACAATGCATTTCAAGTCAAAAAGTTTGCTTGACCTTTGCAAAAAGCATGTTTTTCGAATATTTAATCCCTTTAGCATTTAGCAATTTCTTAGCAAAGATATATGTACCGTCCTGGGAAAATTTCTGATTGAACAGTGCAAATTAGAACAAAATCGGTCTAGCCATTTTTTCTCTAATTGATTGCGTACAAACAAACAAACATACAGACAACTCATTTTTAGTATATAGGACAAAATGTTGTCAAAATAAAAAATCTATAGTATAAAATATTAGTTAGGCAATATGCCTAACTAATATTCTAAAAGATACTATTTTGAGAAATTTTTGTAAGCAACAAAGTGTTTATAGATTGTATGTTAGGTAACCAATTGTTTTACCCATAAACCATTTTGGCCATAGAAATTTTGCCCCAAACCATTTTGCCCACAGGCTGTTTTGCCTATAGACCATTTTGCTTCAAAGCCAATTGAACTAGGCCTAGTTTTGCCAAGGTGGCAATAAATGCCTAAACTTAGAGTTGAAAAAAGTTGATAGATCTTATTCTTTTAGTATTTCTGGTTTTACCAAAACCTTTTTTTACCTTCTGATTAAAATGGCTTATTGCACTTTTAAAATAAATGACTTTCTTAGAAAAAAACTTGTAAGAATTTACAATTATAATAAACATAAACAAATAACTAACTCATGACACATGTTGTAACAACAAATCATATTTTCTAACAAATTAAAACTAAAATTACAATTGAAAAAAGACAAAATTAAATATACATGTATAGTGATATCTGTAAATTACATAGGCCTAATTACCATTTTAGCCAAAATGCATATAGCCAAATTGGTTTATGGGCAAAATGGACTATAAAACTGGAAGAAAGAGCCTAGGAGCAAAATTTCCATGGCCAAAAATCAAAATGGTTTAGGGGTAAAACAACAACTGGAATTTGTATGTCACATGCAACAAGATCTTATTAGATAGTCATGCTAGTCTATTTTTTATATATAGTACTCAGTAGGGACCTTATTAATATTTAATGTATTAACCTTAATTATTTTTATTATTAATATTACAAATACCAATGTTAGATATTATATTAGTTTATTAACTAGTTTATTTAGCTTAGCTCTTGGCTTAAATGCTATAGATAGACAGCATTTCTGACACCCTGGTGATGGTAGTTATAGACCTATATCACAACTCTAAGGCTTTTGTTGACTCCAACAATAGCCTTAAAAATAAGTTTGATACTACTTCTGGGATATTGCAAGGGGACACACATCTCCTCTGCTTTTCATTTTCATTGACTAAATCTTGCACTACTGCCTTTGAGATGACAATAGCTTTGTCTTTGTGCCTCAGTGTAGCTTTTACCACACTGCCATGACATTCTTAGCCCTTGCTTACATTGATAACATTGCGCTATTATGCTGAGACCCTATAGCAACCTTGCATGCTTTTACTTAACTCTCCTGAGAAGGCACTTGGATTGGCTTGCAGATTAATGTACACAAAATAAAGATACTGCACATAGGTGCTAACAATTCTCTACCACTGACCTTGACCAATGGTGAGGCCATCTTAATGTGCAATGACTTCCAATACCTAGGCACCTTTATGCTTGTGATGAACCCAAAGGCAATCATTATAGACAGGAGGACCTAGGCCTAGCGCGCCATGGGTCATCTCAATCTTAGGCCAATCCTCACTTCTAGAGTGCAAAACAACCTAAAGATCTATCTATACCTATTATGCATTGCTAGGCCTAAGTAGAGCCAATCATTCTTTATGCTATGGCATAGAAGCTATCCTGATGTCTGATGATAACCATGCAAGAATGGGCCTTGGACATAATGCACCACAACCTGCTATGCAAGTTGAAGGTGCTAGGCATATGCTACTTGGCCATTCTCTCAATAGCCTAGCTGATAGCAAAACCAAAATTGCCATTCCTTAATATTATCTTCTACTGGCATTGCTAGGCCCTGCTGGCTGCTAGGACACTGCCTGCAGCAGTTTACCTGCAGCAAAAACAACCCATTTGGAGTCAACCATATTAACTAAGCTTGCTTTTCATCTGTGCTATAGTATATTTATATAAGCTTAATTGACTTTAACTTTTACTCATATTTATTTAGGTGCTAAATTATTGCATTTTTAAAACAATAAAACCCCATGTGTGTGTCAAGTTGTTTACAACACCCATCTAATAACACTAGGCCTACAGACACAGTATATTACTTAATTATAATTTTTACTATTTTTATTAATTTTAGGTTTCTCTCTATTTCTACAGGCCTATATTTGAAATGAAAGCAATAAGCTATTTCAAAGCAACTGCAAGTAAAGAACTCTGTAGTGTAAACTGCAAAAAGCAACACAATGTGGCAACTATACACAAGCTAGGTTAGGTACAAGTACAACAAATTTTATTAGGCCTACCTACGAAGTTTAATTCCTGTTAATAGTAAACCTTGTTCTTGATCTTGATGGCTTTGGCTATCTGGTGCAAAGGCAGTGCAATTGCTCATTTTTCATAGCAATTTATTAATTACTGTTTATTTAACCAATTAAATGACAATGTGACTTTTTTGAGCTATTTTAGGTACTTTTCAGTAGCCGAATGTTATAGTTCTTTCTTTTCTCTCACGTAGGTCCTTGGCTGTCGAGCGGAGCGGCTGGCGAAAGCTTTCCAAGAAAACTGCAATGTCAAATGATTTATACTTAAAACTACTTGAACGTATTTTAAACTAAATGTTTAATATTTTATATCTTTTATTATAACTTAAGATTAATATTTATCAAATTTTTACGTCAGAATTTTAAAAGCATTGTTGCTTTGCGCTATAAAATTATCGTATTTGAAATTGGCATTTTTCTAGAAATCGTACGTATCAATTACTTATATTCGTTAGCGAAATGAATAAATATACACAGACGACAAGGACAGGGAGGCATGTACCTGTTTTTTAAATGAATTGATTGCAGAGAGCCTGCATTCGAAATAGCTCGAAAATGGTTACTTCATGGGTGTTACTTAGTTTTTACCTAACACAGACTGTACATCTTTGAAATTGAACATCCCCTTATATATTTTTTTCCTCGTGGTGTCAGGTACACCACCGAAGTTTATAACTAACATTTATGTACCTTAACTCACAATTTTCTGTTGCCTTTTGTGGAAGTTAATTCGAAACTTCTGCATAAATAGCATAATAAAATTCTAGCTTTATAAATTTGTATGGATATATAAGAGAGTTATGTATACCAAACCCAAAACTTGCCAAAATAAATCCATGTTTTATGCCTAAATTTTATTAAACTACCGATAGATTGCAGCGTAAATTGAATTCGATTTTAAAAATAGTTTCTTTAGAAGACTTTTAATTGTGTTTTATACTATAATTTATGTGAAAATACTAGTTACTTTAGTTTTCCTAATTTAATTTATTTTTTAATGTGATATATTTTTAATAAGGTTTTTAAATAGCGACTAGGCCCCTATATGACAAAACACAGTCAAAAGATGTTTTGTTGAGCATTATTATATGCTATAACTAGTTGATTGTAACTGTTTTTACATTTCAATACTAGCTTCAATATTTAAAATATATTATGACAATTAATGCGGTGGCCTCGAAAGTAATCAACGAAGACAAATACGGCAGAGGCAATTTTGTAGCGGTAGCACTTGATGATAATAACGACTGATGCGGGCAATGGCCGCAGACTTTATTTATTGTAACGTATGAGAGGATGGTTAGGCTTGCTATTATTAATTCCGTCTGGGCGGTCAACAGAGATAGGTCAAAGTACTGGCTGAATCCATAAGAAATGCACTGGGCGGCTACGCAATGATAAGTTAGATGGTAGACAATAGAGTGAGTCGATGGGCCTGAGGCAATGGTGACGATGTGATGGCGGTAAACATGCGGTGGCAGTGCTCTTAGCAAGAGCTCGTACAAACAGTAGGAGTGGCGTGACTGAGATTGGCAGATGCGTGGTTTAGAACCGTAGCGGAGCGAGGCAGAAAGGGAAGGCAAACAAACAAGGAGTGCCGGGGTGGTGAGAGCCTATGGGTGGGTAGAGTGGTGGCCAAGGGTGGAAGGGTCTAACCCCGAGCGCCCCAGCCAGACAAGACTGATAAGGAGCGGGCTGGGGTGGGTGCGCGAGGAGAACTTAATTTCAGGCTAACATAATTTATGCGCGGCTTTTCTATTGGCCGGCAAGAAAAATAGAAATTATCAATCGCGTACTGTACTTAGGCTTTAAAAATGTATGCAAGTTGTTTAAAATTCTTTGGGCACTACTTTAAGCAGACGTGAGAGTACGAGACCATTAAATTAACAATTATTATAGATTGGTACCGTATGCTAAAATGGCCCTTAAACGGACAACGTCACAATATTGTTATTTCTCAGGCTAACTATCATATATGAACTATCGTCTAGCAGCCCAACCTTAAAACAATTGGACATTATATTTATTAATCATCTGTATATTGAATTTAGTGTAAAATAAGTTTCCTTTAATGCATGAAAATGGAACTACAGGATGTACATAAACACTGGAGAACAACATATGAAAGAATTGAAAAGTTTATTTCACCGCATTACTTTTGTGATTCAAACTTACTTTCAAGGTATGTACTTATATCTTTCGTAAAATACAATTAAATAATATTGTAATGAGAAAATTTAACACTTTAAAACGTTTTCTTTATTCAGGCAAACATCCAATCGAGCAGCTGCTCTGAGCATACAGCATCTGAAGTCACAAGAGTTCCTTGGTTCATGGCTGGACAAGAAAACTCTAACAACTGAAAGCTTATGGGAGGACATTGACCTTGGTTTTAAATTTGGTCCAGTGTAAGCCTTGATTGTCTCTTATTTCTCTTGGCTATTTGTTTTATTTATAAAATGTTTTTTCACTTTTCTGTTTTAGTTGGAGCATCCACTGGTTCCGTGTACAGCTACCAAAAGCTGACTGGCTTGAAGAAGCATTTGCTGCTAGCAAACAGTCTGGCAGCATCAACAGTGAAGTCCATTTTCAATGGAACTCCGACACGGAGGCACTGATCTTTTCTCCAACTGGTCGCATCATTCAAGGCGTAACTTCACTTCACGATGGTACAAGAGAAACTGCGGAGCTATCGCCAGATGACCAGAATGATTTACAATCGCCATTCAATGAGTCGCAGCTGATGCTGTACTTGCAGTGCTCTGTCAGTGAACTGTTTGGAGCTGGTCCTTCATGCGTTCGGCCACCGGATCCCAAAAGGCAGGGCAATCTGTCCAAATGCCAACTCATCCGTAGGGATCCTATAATTAGTCGCTTAATCCAAGATCTTCACCTGCTAATGGAGATTGCCAAAGAGCTCAAAGAGACAGATCAAGGTCATCGAGCTCTCTACTGCGGCAATAGCATTGTGAATTTGTGCCTGCAGTGCCGCTATGACGATGCAATCAAATTGGCTGACGAATTTTTCAAAGCGTCGAGAGGCACAACAATGGAGCCTGCAGGTACCTCGAAAGACCGGATGCTGCTTCACGCCATGGGCCACTGCCACATCGACACCGCTTGGCTGTGGGATTACGCCGAGACTAGGCGTAAAACTGCTAGAAGCTGGTCAAGTACGCTGCGTCTCATGCGCAAGCATCCAAAGATGACGTTTGTCGTGTCTCAGGTGTGTTGATTGCTCCTAGTAATCTTCTGTCTATTGGTTTAATGTCTATTATCAATGATTCTGTCGGCTAAAGTTGCATTCTACCCCAGTGCTTTGGAGGAGTATTAAAATGATAATGCAATTACGAGCTGTTTATTACACCCGTCCCAATTAGGGCAGACGTGCAACCGACAGCTCAGCCGCAGCTATTGGGCGGTGCGACTGAAGGCTGCGTACGGCTGTTCAGTTCAAGGACTGGCGGTCGCCACACATTTTACCCTCAATCACTCCAGCTAATGCTGGAACCCATTTTACAGCTGGGTGAACCGACGCAATGCAGAGTTAAGTGTCTTACTTAAAGGACACAAATTGTTCCAAGTGGCTCGGGAATCGAACCCCTGACCTTGGAGTCGCGAGTCCGACTGCTACAACTCCCTTTTGTAGGAGTGCAAATCTTTGACAAGGCGTTTTTTAATAAAAAGCAAAATCGTTTTTCTCATTTCTTCAGAGAGTTGTTAGAAAGTTGTTTTATTATTACCAGGTAACAATGATAATTGATGTTGAATATTTCTTTTCCAGGCTCAACAGCTGGACTGGCTGAAGACGGACTACCCAAATCTGTTCTCAGAGATTGTCAGCCTAGCTAAGCAGGATCGCTTCCTACCTGTTGGCGGCTGCTGGGTCGAGATGGACACTAATCTGCCCTGCTGCGAATCGTTACTACGTCAATTTCATTACGGTCAGAAATTTTTTCAACGCCATTTCGGACGAAAGTGTCCGGAATTTTGGCTACCGGACACGTTCGGTTACAGCGGCCAGCTGCCCCAGCTGATGAGGCACGCTGGAATGAGCTGGTTTCTAACCCAGAAGCTTAGCTGGTCGCTGGTGAACAAATTTCCGCATCATTCGTTTGTCTGGCGCGGCATTGACGGCTCGGAGGTGTTGGCTCATTTTCCACCTGGCGACTCGTACAACATGCAGGTAGGTTTGTGTGGTATGTCATGTGACTTTATTGAATCTATGTTATGGTTGTTTGCGCTTGCACTTACCCAATTAACTAATCTTTGCACAATGTACACTTATCGAGCTGCACTCCGATGTACACTAATCGATCTGCACTCCGATGTACACTAATCGATCTGCACTCAGATGTACACTTATCGAGCTGCACTCAGATGTACACTCATCGAGCTGCACTCAGATGTACACTCATCGAGCTGCACTCAGATGTACACTCATCGAGCTGCACTCAGATGTACACGTATCGATCTGCACTCAGATGTACACGTATCGATCTGCACTCAGATGTAAACTTATCGATCTGCACACAGTGTACACTTATCGATCTGCACACAGATGTACATGTATCGATCTGCACTCAGATGTACACCTATCGATCTGCACACAGTGTACACTTATCGATCTGTTCTCGAATTTAAACTTAAATCGATCTGCACTCAGATGTACACTTATCAATCTGGCTTTAAATGTACACTTATCGATCTGCACTCAGATGTACACTTATCGATCTGGCTTTAAATGTACACTTATCGATTTGCACTCAGATGTACACTTATCGATCTGCACTCTCAATTAAGGTTCTCCCATCCGAGCTGGCCTTCTCAGCCAGCAACCACCGGGACAAGGGTCGGACACAGCATGCCGGGTTTTTGTACGGCCACGGCGACGGTGGCCAGGGACCAGGGCCGGACATGTTGGACAGATTGGAAAGACTGTCCGACTGTCCGGGACTGCCTCGGCTGAGCCACGGCACGCCTCGAACGTTATTTACCGGGCTAGAATCTGATAGGGCGAACTTGCACAGCTGGACTGGGGAGCTGTACTTGGAGCTGCACAATGGCACCTATACTACTCATCGCAGCATTAAGCTGGGCAACTTTCGATGCGAAAGCGCACTCAGGGTGGTTGAATTTCTGCTGGCTTTGGGAGTTCTTGACGAGACTGCGACTGTCGAGGTGAGTAGATTATTATATGGTTGCTATGGTGATTAGGGACGTTTGTTATGTACGTTTAGAACAGGGATTTCTGTGACTTAAAAACAATTTTAAGAAACTTGCTTAGGTCATTTGTTTTGAGGATCAGTGACGTACGTATACAGGTGTTTTTATGGGGAAGGATTGCAACCTTCAGGGCCGTAAATTGCATGTCTTGGAGTTGACCCTGTCTCTTGGTGGGCGTCCCTGTCTCTTGATGGACGTCCCTGTCTCTTGATGGACGTCCCTGTCTCTTGGTTGGCGCCCATGTCTCTTGGTTGGCGCCCCTGTTTCTTGGTGGGCGTCTCTGTCTCTTGGTTGACGCCCCTGTCTCTTGGTGGGCGTCTCTGTCTCTTGCTGGGCGTCCCTGTCTCTTGGTTGACGCCCCTGTCTCTTGGTGGGCGTCTCTGTCTCTTGGTGGGCGCTCCTGTCTCTTGGTTGGCACCCCTGTCTCTTGATGGGCGCCCCTGTCTTTTGGTGGTCGTCCCTGTCTCTTGGTTGGCGCCCCTGTCTCTTGGTTGGCGCCCGTGTCTCTTAGTGGGCGTCCCTGTCTCTTAACGGGCGTCCCTGTCTCTTGGTTGGCCCCCCTGTCTCTTGGTTGGCGCCCGTGTCTCTTGGTTGACGCCCCTCAATACCCGTTTCTACCAGAGCTGTTGTGACACTCGCTGGTGCTTATATACTGGCTACCGTATTGATAGTAGACGGATATGGTTCACTCGTTCACTCTGTACAAGCTGCTCCGCTCTCACCAGGGTAATGACGCTCTTGGAAAATAATAATAAAATAAAATAATAAAAATAACAGCACCCTTTGACGTAATCAAGCTTACCGGAAAATAATAACTCGAAATATGAAAAAATCTGTAAATTTGAATCAATCTCGTTTTGAATCAAAGTTTGCTTTCTCTCTGCTATTTCAATGTAAATATCTAACTAATTCATCAATTAGTGTTTAATATTTGTATATACGAGCAGCTCTGATAGCGCAGCCGATTGACTTATTTCTCTTGTAAAGACAAAGAGCCAGAAAAACCCCACCCCAGCAGCGAATCAAAACCAAGCACGGGGCAGGGCGCAGCCCACGTGCCTCAACAGGGCCGGTTGCAGCCAGCCAGAGCAGAGCACGGGGCAGACGGACGGCAGGGCAGGGGGACACTAAAGCCCAGCAGCTATAGGCAGATCCACCATGCACGCCAACCCTAATTTATTGATTTTTTCATCAAGTATTAATCTCCTTAATTGTTCCACCTCGCAGTCGCTCGACTCTTTGGACACAGCCTGGCATCTGCTGCTGCTGAACCAGTTTCACGACGTCCTACCCGGATCTAGCATTGGTCGCGTGTACGCCGACTCAGCTCGTCACTACAATCAAATCCTGTCCGTTTGCAGTCGCTTTCGCTCCATGGACGAAGTCTCGACACCGGCTGCAAGTGTGTCGGAATTTGCTCTCGTAAATCCTACTCAGTGGTCGATGTCTTTGACGCTTCCTGAAGATCATGGCCGTCGACTTGTGAGTCTGCCGCCTCTCTCAGTTTGCCGACTTGATCAATTGCTACTAAAAGAAGCAACACCACCAGAGCCGACAGCAAAACTGCTGGATTCTAAAGTTGTTGTACTTGAGAATGAGCATTTGAAAGCTGAAATCGATTCGTTCGGTCGAGTTGTCTCTCTGATTAGCAAATCAATTGGCGCCGGCCGAGAATGCCTATTGGCACCTGTCCAATTGACTTATTATCACGATATGCCGTTATTCTGGGACGCCTGGGACATTATGGACTATAGCTGGGAGACTCGAGCCACAGTTGCTGAGGACGCCACTGGCAAGGGTAGACTGATTGAATCGTGTCGAATTGATAGTTCGCACAGCTGTCAGACTGTCTACGAGCTGACTAGCTATCCCACATCCTCGGATGCTACCGATTCCAACCTTGTGTCCCGGATCGAGCATCAGGTCGCTCTACTGCCAGAACGGCCTCACTGTCTGACCTTCTGCACCCGGGTGACGCCCTGGCGAGCCGCTCACACGTTGCTCCGCGTTGAACTGCCCTGCAATGTACGAGGCGTCACCCGAGCTAGCGCGGAGATTCAAGCCGGCCGAGTTGACCGGCCAACTCGAGGCAACACCAGCTGGGATTGGGCCGCGCACGAGCACTGCTCGCATCGGTACTTGGATCTGTCCGAGGCCAATTTCGGTTTGGCTACAATAAAACAGGCAATCTACGGCGGTAGCGTACGCGATGGTAGCGTTGTAAACTTGAGTCTGTTGCGCTCTCCTCGCGGCCCAGATGCTGAAGCGGATTTCAATAGCGAGCACTGCCTGCGCTATGCTCTGATGCCTCATCAAAGCTTGGCTGGCCTGACGGACAGCTCCAGTTGCCGCAGTCTGGTTGCCACAGCTTGTCAGTTTGGCTATCAATCCGATGTTGAACTGACGCGATTGCGTCTGACAGATCGAACAGCTGTACCGCTGACAACGAGCCCACTGGTTACCTTTGAACAGCCTGCACCGGGTAGCAGCCAATCTGTAGTGCTAGACTGGATCAAACCGGTCCGCTCTGTTGACAAGTCCAAGTGGTTTCTAGTTCGTCTGTACGAAAGTGTGGGCGGTTTCGTACCGAATTGTTGCCTGCGAATTTATCTGCCAAGAACTGGTGGTCGATTGACTGCGGCTTTCGAGTCCAACGCGTTAGAGGAACAGCTGCGACCGCTGAAACTGCAGTCTGCTGCTGATGGCGGGGTTGCTGTTGAACTGCCGGCACCGATTGCGGCCTATCAGGTGCTGTCCGTGTTGATCTGCTGGACGCTTTGATTTCTTGGAATTAAAGAAGCAGCCAAACGAACTGAAGTTTACTTTATCACTTTGTAGTTATTAATAGAAGTTTGTTCATTAATCTGATTTTAGCAGAAGTAGATTTTTTTATTGGTGGAAGATGCCCATGTTATTGGAAGAGTGAAACGCCACTTTGTTTAGGCCAGCGGTTGTCAAACACTCCATTGAAACTTTACAATAGCAATCCAGACCGTTTAAGGTTTATGACTCTTCTCAGCTTGCCGACCCCTGGTTCAGGTGCGTGGAACCCTGGTACCTGGAACCGCACTGTGGGTTCCATATATTGTTTAAATATCTGATGGTGAACCAAATCGTTTGGTTCGATAACACGAGCATATAGTCAGTTATTTCAAAAAGCTCTCTACGCAAGAAGTTTGCTTGTTGTTGAAAAATATTGACTGAGAACAGAAATGTTTCATTGCTGACTTCCTTAGACAAATTGATTAAGGAAAAAGTAAAATCAATAATAATTATTTATTTGGTGATTGTAGCCTTGCGAATATCTAGATACGTGTAATGATTATTGACAAGCATGTAATTTTTCTCTTTCATAATTATTCTTTTTTGAAACTTTTAATTTTCAATAATTTCAATAAAATTTCTGTAGTTTATGCAAATAAATACAAAATCTTCAAGTCTTAACAGTAAAAATACCGAAGGAGAGGGTAATCCTTCGGTAAGCAACGCAGGCACACAAAATTCAAGAACACGAACCAACTTTTTGTTGCGCACCCTCTCGAACGGGAATCAAGTCGCCAGCCCTCCGGACCGTGAGATTTTCGACTATTCTGTCAGAAGGTCGGATTTTTACCATAAGCGCTAGTGTGTTCAGTACACCTCTGTGCGCCGGTCAGCACTGCGTCTCAGTGCAGCCTTGCCAAGCCTTTAAGTTTCATCATGACTTCGTTGGTCACTGGCCTTCACCCAAGCGGAGCCTCTAGACCTTCAACAGGTGGCACCAGGTGACTATGGACACCCTGGTGTGAATTTCTCGAGTTTCGCTGATCAAGCCATCGACAGTGGGCAAGCCTCAACTGCTGGACATCCTCATCTAGCCTCTCAAGCACTCACTCATCAAGACTGCACTGAGGCGCATTGCTGATTGGCGCACAGGGTTGCATTGAATTCACTAGCGCTTATGGAAAAAACTGGACCTTCTAGCAGAATTCTCGAATATCTTGACGGCCCGGATGGCTGGCCACTTGATTCTTGTTTGAGAGGGTGCGCAACTGAAAGTTGGCCCGTGTTCTGAAATTGTCGTGTGTCGGCGTTGCTTCGTTCTGGTGTAGCAAAAACATTGTCAGGAGGGTTAGGAAATTGCCCACCCTCGGTAGCTTGGCTGGACAAGAATAATTTGCTTAATTGGTATTCCTACTGTTTATCGATTTTGCGCACGGTTTGAGAGCCCCAAAACAATGTTTAACAATAGAAGCAGTCGTGGAATTGTTTTGAAGAAATTGGTTTGCCAAAATTATTTAAAACTTTTTGCATGAAAAGGCTAATTTGAATTGAATGAGAATGTGGAATTCATAAATTTTAGTTATCTTTTTTCCATACTTAGCTTTTCTAGAGCAGGAATTGAAGCAATAAATATTTTCCTGGTATTTTACTTGATATTGACTTCTGATCAATTTTAGCGTCTTTTGCCCTACTTTGAAGTTACGGCACCGTATTCAGATCACGGCACAAATACTTTGTAGAAATATGTCCGTGTTCTTGAATTTCGTGTGCCTGCGCTGCTCCGTTCCGTAACAGAAAAAAATGGTCACCCCCTCCTCTTGGTAGTTCGACGGGCGGAAAAATGGCTTTGTAATTCCTACTGTAAAAATAGTGCTGAATATAAATTCTCATTGTTCCTTTGTCCTCATGTCAACGATTCATCGATAGTAAAACAAGAGCTGCTAACGCAGAAAAGTGCATTTTAGATTGCAACAATACGTTTTCACTCTTCGAGCATCAGCTGTTACTTGACTTCTGTCAGACATTTTATTGTTAACTTCGGAATCAGTCCAAGATTTAGAGTTCTGTGTCAAGAGCAGATTAAGGCCAGCGTCTTACAGCACTCAGACTTCACCTGACTGCAGTAGTAGCTCTTGGTCTCTGCACTCCAAGCCTCAGCGATTTTCTGATAGAAGTTGTTGCACTGCTCGGCCGAGGCATTGTCGCCGAAAAAGCAGGACATATCGATGACTGGGACCTGCGAGTCGTAGGTACACTGTCCGTTCCAGTTGCAGCTCTTCTGACTGCCGCATGGGGTGCCGACCGGAGCGCGAAGGCCGCCATATGTCGTCGCCATCGATCCCCCGGTCTTGTAGCAGTACAGTTTGGCGCACATCAAATCTGGGTTTTTTCTGAAATGCTCATGCACGTAACATTTGCCAGGACTGAGTGGGTAACTGAGACGGCACACCTGATCGAGGGACATGCGAGCTCCTTCGCGGACAGAGCCTGTCAGTTGACTGACTGAGGTACCTTGTGGAGACTTCAGACACGCTGCTTTACCTTGTTAAGAGGTATATATAATAAAGTTTACGAGTGTCAATAAAATAATCTCCTGACCAAAATTGTATAATACCTTTCTCCCCATGCGCGTTTAATCCGATCTCATGCAACCCCGGATATTCAGGTCCTAATTCCCGATATCACTCATCAGATGACCCACTAGCTGCCACACCACTCCTTTGTCACCTAACCCAACCTAGCTCCGCGCAATTATTTAAAATCACTCAATTGTTGAGCACGCTTGACGAAACCCATATGCCCGCAGACTATTTTTTCTAGTACCGCGTGAATCCTCGTTTCGATTCCCTCGTAAAGGGGGTGGGGCATTTTACTAAACCAATGGTTATAAGCGCCTCGGCGTTATAGCTCGTTTCTGCCCTCTGCAGCCCATCAATATTGGTATAATAGTGCAGATAACTCCATGGCCAGTCCGTGCAAAAGACAAACAGACGAAATCTAGAATTCCCCGGTGAAATTCCTCGCTCTAGAATTTGTCTTCGCTGCCTATTTATTGGAAAACCTCGCATCGAGTCAAGAATCTCAGTAGCTATCACTATTGATATACAATTACGAGTACTTAACTATGTACTAACTACGTACTAGGTACTTACTAGTCTAGCCGTAGTATCCTAAAAACTTCAAGTCGCAGGCTGGGAATCCCGTCTCATTAGCAGCAGTTTGGTCACTCCACCACGCCACAAGCTACTCAAGTTCCCAACATTAACTGTTTAGGTGGATTTTCCTAGGGAATGAGGCCTGCATGGCGGTCGTACATTATTGACACCAAAACCCGAAGTCGGCGCCAACTAGGACAGCGCACAGGTTACAGCACTTACAGAAGCACTTACATTGTCCTAATAGACTTTCAATACACTGCTTTACCTACACTCGTATATTCAGCTGGCTATGGGATCCAAAATTACAGTTAGTGACGGATTGGTTAATGATCTTCATTGAGTAAGATATATCGACTAGCTGAATCTACAGGCTTCGCAATCTGATTAAAACAAAAATTCAGTTTAAATGCTTACTGGATTTGATGTAGCTTTGGATGTGCCTCACTGTGCACGGAGAGAACCGATAGGAATTGGCTACGTTGCTGAGATTGTCGCCGCACCCCAACTGTGGAGGCCCAAATCTTCGACAATGCTGACCTTCCACTGTCCGCAGGCGCCCCTTATGTAAGCCATTCCTGCGGGGCCCGAGTTTCCGTCGGCCCCAATGTCCCTGCGCGTGAAACCCATCACGTGATCGGCCCTGCTACCTTTCGCGTACATGTACGCTATGATGCTGCTGAGAATGGTGATTCCATCTCTTGCTAAAAAGGAGCAGTTTAAGTAAATGCTTCAACGTTTAAATCCTAATAAGTAACGCTATGAGTAACTTTTTTGTCACTGCATCGCATACCGTCAGCCGAGTTATCCGGTGGCATCCACTTTGCATCGGCTTCAGTCTTAGCCAGTGTTAACCCAATGCACCTGACACTGATTGACGGACGGCCGATGTTCCTGAAGATCGTGTCCATGCCAATCACAATGTGAGAATAGTAGAAGTGCAGCTCAGTCAACGCTTTGTCGTCAGTACCGAAAATTGTCTTGAAAGTCTTCCAAACGGTGTGATCAATGAGGATGTGGATCTCAACTTGATAGTCGGTAGCCTCTCCATTCACTCGACGCTTCTTTCGACTCAGAACGCGCTCGAACTGCGGACCATCTGTCTGCGAGTCAGTTCCGTTGCTTTTAGAAACGCGGTGCCCGGAGTCGCCGATTGGCTGGATGAAATACAAGGCGTCTTCGTGTGTCACGTGACCGCTGATGCGCTTTACGTCGTTCTCGTGTCGAACGCTAAGCACAGCTTTGCGATCGATGTTTCTGTAGTGAGCGTGATCTCCGTGTTGGGCTTGTCGGCCAGAGAACGTCCTGGAGACTCCATCGCCCGTCACAGTGACTACAGCATCATCCAACGGAGCAGTTTTGGTCAGTGGAATGCGGACTTTCTTGGTGGTGTTGGGCAGCTGGAGCTCGATCTCCATGGATGATGGGTGAGGTCCGTCACCACTGGATCGCGTCACTGACACCGAGGCCTTGGCCACCGTAAAAGCAATGGACAGCAACAGGACTGAAAATGCGGCAGATTTATCTCTTGCATATTTGGTTTGGTTTTAAATTTGAAAAAAGAAAGAGCGGCTCAGCCGGCAGAGGACTAACCTGTTTTTAGCATTTTTATCGATTTTTTTCTCGATTTTGCGCACGGTTTGAGAGCCCCAAAACAATGTTAAAAAATAGAAGCAGTCGTGGAATTGTTTTCAAGAATTTGGTTTGCCAAAATTATTTAAAACTTTTTGCATGGAAGGCTCCTTTAAATAGTATAAGAGTGCAGCATTCTTCAATTTTTTATAGTAATCTCTCTTCATTACTTTAGCTTCTCTAGAACAGGAATTAAAGCAACACTTCGGTTTTTGACTCGATATTGACTTCTGATCAATTTTCTCCTCTTTTTCCGTGGAATTCCTGCCCTGCCCGACTTTGAAGTTACGGCATCGTATTCAGATCACAGCACAAATACTTTGTAGAAATATTATACCAATATTGTTGGGCTGCAGAAGGCAGAAATGAGCTATAACGCCGAGTCGCGTAGCGCCGAGGAGTGTTAGCTCGTTTCTGCCCGATGCGGCCCATCCATATTAGTGTTATAGTTAGCGGGCGTCAAACCGCGTTTCACAGCCCGCTGAGACTGTCTATGGTAAAATCCCATTTACTCCAATGCATTCAGTTGGTTTCACTCATGGATGAATAATATAACTGGATCGCTAGAAGCTCTATTTTTTTGGTCCTAGCCATAGACAAGCACCAGCATCACAAGAGGCTCATAATGCCGTACTTTCACACATAGACAAATAGCCGCTGCAGAAGCTGCAAACCTTTATTTATAAGTATTCTATTTTATGGACATGCCGTACTTTCACACATAGACAAATAGCCGCTGCAGAAGCTGCAATGGTAGCTATTTGGTAGGATGCGGTTTAAGTCATTTTAAAGAAGAGACTTGCCGCTTTCAAACGACACCAAAATCCAAATTTATGTCAATGCAGCCTACCAAACGTCCACAACAAATAAAAGTAACACTTACTTTCCGGACAGCCCTCGTAGCTGCGGTGTAGTTCCAGATCACCAACCTGCTTTGAGGAGCAAGACCAGGACCAGATTCTATCAACAATTCGTATTTCAACTCTTTTCCGCGATTTTTATGCCTTTGTCGTCTCCCCATGTTTGTGCCTTCGTGCTTGTGTTTGTTATGTTATTCCTTCTTTTTGGTCACAAGCTCTTTGTACACGTGGCTCTGTACATTCTATCCTCTGCCCCTGAGAGGTAAATCGTTTTTATTCATAATCGTTATTCTATCGCTGACAATTTATAAATTTAATGCTATATCGATCATTGATGCCAATATTTACTCTCGTACTTCGTTTACTTTGTTCGACAATCTTAACCCTTGCTTACATATCAAAAGTTTATATCTGGTCTTCCTCTTATTAAAAACAATAAAAATTGTGTACTTAAAAAATTAAAACCTCCATTCTCCGTAATGTATTTTTTCGGTAAACTCCCCTCCAAAATATTTTCCAAGAAATTTTGTTTCCTGTCCGTCTACTTGAGTAGTGCTGACGTGTATACATAATTGTACTTACAGTATGACCCTAATCTTAAAATATACCTTACTTGCTTACACTGTAGAAGTATCTAAACTAACAATTGCACCCATCAAAACTAATTGAATGGCATCAGAAATGAAAATAAATGCTCTGGCCTTCCATTCCTTCCATTCCTTTTTGAAGCATTCAAAATATGTACACAGCTGCAGTTGGCTTTACAGAAATAATGAAGAAATTAAATTCATCGCTGACAGGCTGTCCATAGTCACCTGGTGCCACCTGCTGAAGGTGCCAACTGTAATGACTCAGAAGTCAGTCTCAATTTTGCAGTGCGAAAACGCTTGGCCCTCCAAGTAGGGCGAGAGCGCCGATATATATTTTTTGGCTTTAGGTCTCGACCAATCACGTGCGGCCGCGTAGGCATAACAGGCATAAAAAGGGGGGAGGAAAGCCGGGGGTACAGTGTACACAAACTAAGTACAGTGCGTGAGCACCCCACACTGCTAGGCACCCCGTTTAGCAAAAACAAGCGAGTGCAGGGCTGCGGCATGACAATTCTCCCCGAGTGGAATAAAAATAATAGGAATTTGGACTAAAAAAGGAATATTGGAGGCAACATGATTGCCAGAAATAAATAGCGAAGCGCGCACGAAAGTTCGCAAAGAAATCAAACAGTCAGTTAGCGCATGCGCAAATCAGCTTCTTTATAGTTCTTGTCTCCGCCTTTGGCCTGGCGCGGGTGCGGCCGAGCCGCGATCGGCGACTCCACCTCGTCCGAGCTGCCTGGGATGCCACGCGGCTGCGGCGCCGGCCCGGCTGGCTGGTCTGGTGGTTCTGGCAGCCACTTGACCTGCGTGGCGTGCCTGCGGCAGGTGGTGTCGTCGCGCTGCATGACCAGCGAGTCGCCGAGCACTTCGGACACGACCCACGGCGTCGACTCGTAGAAGGCGTCGGCCTTTTGTCTGGACTGCAGCCGTCGCAGGACGCGGTCTCCTGGCCGAATGTCGTGGTCTGCTGCCTTGGCCCTTTGGTCGGCGTAGTGCTTCATCTTCGCCTTGGACTGCTGGTCCTTGTCCTTGATGGCTGCTCTCGTCGCGTCCACCGGCTGCGATTGCTGGAGGTTGGGAATCGTGTCGGTGATCTGCCGCCCGAACAGGAGGCTGGCGGGCGCGATCCCAGTAGCGCTGTGCGGAGTGCGTCTGTACGCGGCCAGGTACTCGTCGATCGCTGCCGTCCAGTCCCTGCCTTCGGCCACGGCCGCACGGATGGCCTTGTTGAGTCCCTGGTTGCACCTTTCCGTAGCGCCGTTGGCCTGTGGGTACAGCGGAGTGATTCGGTGGTGCCTGGCGCCTTGGTCCGCCAGGAAGCTGCTGAACTCGGCCGACGCGTAGGGCGGGCCGTTGTCGGTCGTCACTTTCATCGGCTGCCCGAAGATGCTTAACCAATTCCGCAGCACGCGAATGACTGCGGCGGCGGTGGTGCTGGACATGACCTCGACCAGTGGGAAGCGCGAGAAGTGATCCGTGCAGACGAGCAGCGACTTGCCGTTGACGGGCCCGAGGAAGTCCATGCCGAGCTCCAGCCAGGGCGCCGCCGGTAGTTCGGTCGGCTTGAGCGGCGTCCCCTTCGGCGTGGTCTCGCGGGTGCGGGTGCAGATCTGGCAGCTCAGGCAGGCCGCCACGTGAGACTCGACTGATGCTCGCATGCTGGGCCACCAGACCTTGGCTTGAAGGCGATCCAGCGTCTTTCTGATGCCCTGGTGGCCTTGATGCGCCAGCTGCAGGCATCGGTAGCGCAGTGCTGTTGGCATGAAGATCTGGCCCTGACGCAGCAGCAGGCCGTCGAGCTCGGACAACTCGTGGGCGACGCCGTGCAGCCCCCTCAGGTTCGGGTCGCTCTTGTCCCAGCGATGACCGCGGATGCCATGGAGCGCAGCTTGGACTGTGGCATCTTGGTCGGAGGCCGCTTTGATGGTCGCCAGGCTGATGGACACCGGCGTTGCCGCTTGGACTGCCGTGGCCACGTAGATGGCGTCTTCTTGCTCACCAACGTTGTTGGGTGGCATCGGCAGCGGCTGGCGGCTCAAAACGTCGGACGGGTTGTTGGCACCGGGCTGGTACACCACCTGGAACACGAGGTCTTGCAGCCGCAGTGCCATTCGCTCGATCCTTGGCGGTGGACGAGATCCCGGACTGAACAGCGAGATCAGCGGCTTGTGGTCGGTGATGACCTTGAACTGTCCGCCGCCGCTGAGGTAGTGATGGAATTTCAGTCCGCCGTACTTCACTGCCAGGGCCTCGCGCTCCGTCTGGGAGTAGCGCTGCTCCGTCGGGCTCAGACTGCGGCTGGCGTAGGCCACCGGCCGTGTCGATCCGTCAGGCTGCACCTGGGCCAGGATGGCGCCGACGCCGGTCGGGTTGGCGTCGATGATCAGCTGGGTCTGCAGTTCGCTGTTGAAGAACGCCAGCGCCTGGCTGCTGGAGATCGTGCGCTTGATGTCGTTGAAAGTGGCTTCCTGCTGCTCGCCCCAGGTCCACTCGGCGGCTCGCTTCGTCAGCTCCCGCAACGGCCGGGCTCTGTCGGACAGGTTGCTGATGAAGCGGGCCACGAAGGTGACGAGGCCCAGGAAGGAGCGGACCTCGGTCGCGTTGGTTGGCCGCTTGAAGCTGCGGACGGCCTCCACCTTCTCCTTGCTCGGGTGGATGCCGGCGGCCGTGAGGCGCATGGCAAGGAAGTCGACCTCCCGCTGGGCGAATCGACACTTCTTGGCGTTCAGTGTGATGTTGCTCTCCTTTAGCCGAGCCAGGCAGTCTCGAAGACGCTGATTGTGCTCCTTGATGTCCTTCGCGTACACCAGGATGTCGTCATGCACCCAGCGTACGCCCGGGAGACCGCTCAGGACGGAGGTCATCACCCGCTGCAGGATCTCCGAGGCGGATGTATAGCCCATGCAGAGACGGCGCAGTCGCAGGAGGCCGATGGGCGTGGAGAACGTCAGCAGGTCCCTGGACTCCTCGGCGACTTCAATTTGATGGAAGGCTTTGGCGACGTCAAGCTCTGAGAAGTACTCAGACCCGGCCATCTCATCAGTCACCTCCTCGAATGTCGGGATCGGTTGTTTTTCCGGGACCACGTACATGTACTTGTTGACCTGGCGTAGATCTTGGGTGATGCGCACCTCTCCCTGCTCGGCCTTCGGGACCGCCACCATCCTGGAGCACCAGGCTGTTGGGCCGTGCATGCGCTCGACGATGCCTTGTGCCAGTTGGTCCTCGAGCTCCTTGACAACTGCTGTCCTCAGGTGGACTGGTACGCGGGACGGTGGCTGGCAGACTGGGTTGGCATCTGGCCTCAGCTTGATGGTGACGCTGACTCCCTTGACGCATCCGATGCCTTGGAAGCGGTCGCTGAAGCCTGCCAGGATGCTCTGGAGCTGCAGTTGCTTGGGCAGATGACGGTCCTCGCAGTCCGCTGGCTTGGCCAGGCTGGCCACCATCGCAGATTATTTTCCGACGTCTGGACCAACCCTCAGCATGCCGAGTTTGGTGCTGGACGCTCTGCCGAGTATCGGAGTGCAGCTGCTGTTGATGATGATAAAGGTGGCCTCCAACTCGCGGTGGTTTGCACTGACTGGTAGCTTGATCTGGCCCGCCACCTCCAGCGGTTCGCTGGCGCCGAGTGCGAAGACTCTGGTGTTGGACGGTGTCAGCGGCGTGCCAGGGCGGCAGACTCTGCAGAACGTCGCCTTGTCCAGAACGTTGCAGCTTGCCCCGCTGTCAATAAGGGTGCGGGTTTGCTGTCCGTTGATGTTGATGCTGAATTTGGCTCCGTCATCTTTGGCGCTGAGGGTGCAGAACACTTTGCTCACCGACTGGTCGGCTGGCTGATCTTGCTCTGGCTGCAGTGCGTTGATCTTTGAGCGGCCGCTGAGGCAAGCCTTGGCCAGATGATTCATTTTGCCGCAGCTGCTGCACCGCCTGCCTTGGCGTCCGGGTGATGACGGAATGCTTGAGAGACTAGCTGAGGATGTGCAGCAGTTGAGGTATGCCCACTGTCGAGGCTTGATCAGCGAAACTTGAGAAATTCGCACCAGGGTTTTCATAGTCACCTGGTACCACCTGTTGAAGGTCCAGAAGCTCCGTCTCGGTGAAGGCCAGTGACTAACGAAGTCAGAGATGATGCAGACACATGTGGTCGACGTGCTGATGAAATTTGGAGGCTTGGCAAGGCTGCAGTGAGGCGCAGTGCTGACTGGGGTGTACTGAATACACTAGCGCTTATGGGAAAATTCAGACCTTCTAGCAGAATCGTCGAATATCTCGACGGTCCTGAGTGCTGGCGACTTGATTCATGTTTGAGAAGGTGCGCAACTAGAATTTGGTAAGTGCTCTTGAATTTCGTGCGCCTGTGTTGCTCCAGTTTGGTGCAGCAAAAATTGTCAGTGGGGATTCCCCCATCTTGGTAGTTCAACGGGCGGCAAATGGCTTGTTGTTCCTTTAAGGACCACTGTAATGCAATTGTTGTACTATAGCGGTCCTTGGCCTTAATTTTGAGCCCAAATGTTGATACCTCTAAAGCAGAAACGGACCTTTTGTTGTTGATATTCTTTTTTATTTCTGTAATTCATGATTAGCTTTACCTATGTTACTTACTTACCTACGTAGAAGTCGTTTGTAGCATTTCCAATCCGGTTCTATAGTGTTGCTAAATATATATACATTTATTTAACAGTTACACTTGTATATAGTACGGTTTAGAAAACAGTATAAATACAATACATGTGCTCCGAAGCTTTGTCAGGAATTCATAATCAACTTTAATGTACCCCGAGGAGCGCCCCCCTCTCAGCCCCGGCCTGAGCGACATCATTTCGATGGAAGTCATTGGTTGCCAGGGGCTAGCGAAATGGGCGATCCTCTCCGCCCACACGCTGTGTCAAGTCAATGGCACTACATGTACTGTATATCCCAGGCAGTACCATATTCTTTGAGAAATTATTCCCAAAATTATTCAAACAAAAAGACCCAAAACCGATTAAAATTCTGTTTAATCGCCTTTTTGCCACGAGAGCAGTGAAGTAGGGTCTGTTCTTAAAGGCTCAGACCCACCTCACACTGGCTTACACTGAGCTTAAACTACTTATAAACGAGCACATTTCGACTCATTCAAGGTCTCTTCCTTTCTTCTCTGTCTCTCTCTGTCTCTCTGTCTCCCTATCTACTCTTCAATAAGCTCAACCAGTCCTGACCTATTGTGCGATGTGCTACGCTTGTGCTGCGCTTTGCGTTACCACCTACCTTGCAGTGCAGACATTTTATCTTAGCTCCAGCCAATCAGTCATTTATACAGCTCCTTCTCAGTGCAGAATTGCACATTGCAATTGCTCTTTACTCCAGCCGTCTCTCTCTCCCACTCCTCGCCGCTCTCTTCTCTTATGTCGTCATTGACAACGGCAATTTAAATTGCGCGCGAATTCAGTTTTCTATGCGCGATCTTTATAAAAATTATATACTCGTAATACGAGAAAATCTTATACACTGACTTGTTGGACTCTTTAGCTTAGACTTTAAAAAACACTTAACTGATTATCTACACTTTCTTATCTTAAGATATTTGAATATCAACTTATTTACTTCGAATATTAAAGACGCTATGCAAGTTTTGGTAGCTTAAAAACTAAGTAGCTTCAACTAATATTTCTTCAAATAATCAACTTCTGATGGCGACAGCGCATCAAGCTGACAATTATCAACCAGCTGCTGCTGACACTGCTCATGCCGCTGAGCAAAATGGAGGTCAGCACGCCGATCCAGCTGGTGGCTATGGAGGTGGCGGTAGTGGCGGCACCCAACGGGACAACGCTGGCTCCTCATCCACGGCCAGCTCGCGGAGCTCCACCAGCAGCGTCAAGAGCGTCTATCTGTACCGAAACGGTGACGTGTTCGCCCCGTCGAAGAAGCTTGTGCTGAACCCGCGCCAAACTCGCGACTGGGACGTGTTTCTTGAACAGGCAACTCATTCGGTGAATCCTCTGAGAGGTGCCGTGAGAACTGTCGTCACGCCGAGGAGGGGTCGGCGCAAAGTGGCTGACCTGGACTCTCTCGAGGACAAGGGGCACTATGTGGTCTTGGCTAGAGGCGAGAGGTTCAAGCCGATGCCGTGAGTATAGCTGTGCTGCTCCCGCACCTGCTCATTTAGTCAGACACTCACTCCTTCAAGTCAGTCAGTCAGTCAGACACTCACTCCTTCAAGTCAGTCAGTCAGACACTCACTCCTTCAAGTCAGTCAGTCAGACACTCACTCCTTCAAGTCAGTCAGTCAGTCAGACACTCACTCCTTCAAGTCAGTCAGTCAGTCAGTCAGTCAGTCAGTCAGTCAGTCAGTCAGTCAGTCAGTCAGTCAGTCAGTCAGTCAGTCAGTCAGTCAGTCAGTCAGTCAGTCAGTCAGTCAGTCAGTCAGTCAGTCAGTCAGTCAGTCAGTCAGTCAGTCAATCAGTCAGTCAGTCAGTCACTCACTCACTCACTCAAGTCAGTCAGTCAGTCAGTCAATCATACTCAATCGCAGGTACGTACCCGAGGATGAGACAGGCGCAGGTCACGGCGGTCCGGAGACGGCGCGGGACCACTCGCCAACAGGCGTCAGCCCTCGCCGCAATCTGGCTAACAACAGAGTCGTACTGGAGCCGGTAAGAAATTGACTGCACTATATAAATTTGCTGTTTAAAGCTTCCATATATCTCTGCTATTCATTCCCCCAGATTCGACCAGTTTTTCACAACAGAAAGCTGATGTCAACCCAGGCCCGATTCAATGCTCAAATAGACGTTATCAGTACTCAGTCTAAGTCTATCCGGTAAGTACTGAAAATCACCTTATGTGGCAATAGAATCACGACAATCGTATTGTATTAAATCCGGAAAATTCGCGATTTTCTACTATTCAGAGTCTACCGAAATGGTGACGAGTTCACCCCGGCTATTGTCGTACTGCTCAAGCCCAGCGAGCAGGCTTCCATTGATTCCGTGCTCAAAGCTGTCGAAGAGCGAGTAGTGCTACCATCGAATCGAGCAATTAGAAAGTGAGCACCTTTGAGTACCTCAGATCAGTGTGTATAGGAAAATCAGTTTTAGAGTGTAGCTAAAAGTCACTGAACTAAACCATTCAGACTCTACGACATCAGCGGCCGGCGTATTTGGAAGCCGGAGTACATCGAGCACGAGAAGTATTACGTGGCGGCTGGTCACGAGCCGTTTCTGAGCCGGCCTTACGGGCAGAAACTGCCAGTGCTGATTGTTGGCAAGGCTGATCGCAGGTGAGATTGAGTTTTGTGATTTTCCTGCAACGGTTCTATGAAAAACACTTTGGGAACAATGAAAAACACATCCCACGCACATACCAGATCCCAAACACATCTCAGATCCCACCACCCATAGATCCCACCCATCTATCAGATCCCACCATCGATCAGATCCCAATCACACATCAGATCCCACCCATCCATTAACTTCCACCCACACATCAGATCCCACCCACACATCAGATCCCACCCACACATCAGATCCCACCCATCCATCAGATCCCACCCACCCATCAACTCCCACCTACCCATCAGATCCCACCCACACATCAGATCCAACCCACTCATAGATCCCACCCATCCATCAACTCCCACCTACCCATCAGATCCCACCCACACATCAGATCCAACCCACTCATAGATCCCACCCACCCATCAACTCCCACCTACCCATCAGATCCCACCCACACATCAGATCCAACCCACTCATAGATCCCACCCATCCATCAACTCCCACCCATCCATCAGATCCCACCCACACATCAGATCCAACCCACTCATAGATCCCACCCATCCATCAACTCCCACCCATCCATCAGATCCCACCCACACATCAGATCCAACCCACTCATAGATCCCACCCATCCATCAACTCCCACCTACCCATCAGATCCCACCCACTCATAGATCCCACCCACCCATCAACTCCCACCTACCCATCAGATCCAACCCACTCATAGATCCCACCCATCCATCAACTCCCACCTACCCATCAGATCCCACCCACTCATAGATCCCACCCACCCATCAACTCCCACCTACCCATCAGATCCCACCCACACATCAGATCCAACCCACTCATAGATCCCACCCATCCATCAACTCCCACCCATCCATCAGATCCCACCACCTTAAATGCACAACTGCAAGCTGGTTATTGTATACTAATAAAATTTATGTCTGTTAATCGGATGTCTGACGTTCACAATTTGTAAAACTCTCGTGAACATTTATTCACCGCCACGTCCAGTCAGTATTCAAGTAAGTACCTGAGAAGATGGCAGATGAAACTGCTCAACATTAGCAGTCCGCTTACAGATCTCAGCTGTATAAATGCGTGAGTGGTAGTCGAATAGCTAAATAGGCAATTCGTCTACAAAAACATATCTTAGTGAGACCTCGGTTAGATATTTATTGCATATTATATCATCAAATTCACTGTCTGGTACAGCAGGGCTATTCATTTATGCTGGCTAGTTAGTCCTTATCTGTTTATCTGTCTGTCTGTCTGTCTGTCTGTCTGTCTGTCTGTCTGTCTGTCTGTCTGTCTGTCTTTCTGTCTGTCTGTCTGTCTGTCTGTCTGTCAGAGTGTCTGTCTGTCTGTCTGTCTGTCTGTCTGTCTGTCTGTCTGTCTGTTGTGTTGTGTTGTGTTCTGAAAAAAACGTCATGCACACGGAGGCTGTATGACCTAAGATTTTGCACTGAAACCTTTATTATTTTGCACTGACTTAGTATGAAGCGGAGTACAATGAGAAGCCATCAGATATTCAAGATTAACCTTGATTGCCTTGGTTGCCCCCTGGTGGGCAGTCAATGAATTATTAATTTTCATGCGAACTTGCATCTCCCGTGCAGCTCTGGTCTGCTAGGGACATTATTTATGCTTTTACGACTTCGTACGTAAGCTTGACCCAGTTGGCGTTGCCATGGTTGCGAAAAAGCACGCGCTTCAATGTTTTGTATATAAAGTTGTTAATTTCATTGCATGGTTTCTATGAAGATGTTAATGAAATTTAACCCACCCCCTGCTGTGTTTAAAAAAATATTGCTACAGCGAAATTCACGCTTGGTAAAGGAAATTTCGTACTTCATCTTTACTTGGCTTTAAAAGTAGTGCTTGCATTTTTTTAAATTTTTAAAAATGTTTTTTTCATCTTCCTCAAAGACCTCGACGTCAGAAACTATATGTTAGAAGCCTGCCTTCAACATCATGCATTACTAACAGTAGCTAGTTGCCAACTGGCTTGTTTTTCGTACTTTCGTGCATGGTATTATGCATTTTACTAAAACATTTCGAACTGTTACGTTAAAATACTAATTCATGGATAATTACATAATTTTCGATGTTCTCAACAACACCGCGCAGGTCCACTATCAAGTACTTGGCTCAGCCAATCACACCTGCCAAGGATTCTTCAAGAAGGTAAGAGTTACACAAGGACGTTGGTAACCAACAAGTTTTGAAATGTATGAAGATCTTAAACTAAGAATTCTGTGGCTTCAAAATAGTTAAAGTAGCTATAACGAACATACATACTTTGAATTCTTAGCTCATTGCTTCGGCATCTTACAAAAAACATATTTTAGACCAAAGGACAATCAACAACAACAACAACAACAGCAGCAGCAGCAGCAGCAGCAGCAGCCAGCGAAGCAACAACAGTCTCAAGCTAAAAAGCCAACTAAGGTAATCAAAAACCGTTTACTTGATTGTAGTACTGAGTGTACATTTTTAACGCTGAGCAAGGGGCGAATTCAGTAGCTCAGTTGTGCTCAAGTTGTCTAACTGTCGCACCAGTGTATAAGCTTTGAGTTGGAATCCGTGCACGGCATGAATTATTTTCATTAATTTCGGGCAGGGCACGAGCAAATTCGCCTTGTGCACGTCTTGTGCACGTCTCAGGACATGAGCGAATCGGGCCATGACTGCGTCATACTTCAGTTCCTGTTATTTTTCGTAAAGTTGAAGAGGTCGACTCAATCTTTATTCAAATACCGACTCGCAGAGTTCGAACAATTTCCAAGCATTTGACGACGATTCAACCGGCAATGAATCAGATGCTGATGCTGAGCAGCGATCAGCATCTCATGTTGACCTGCGGCTTCATCATGATGATGAGGCTGAATCGCACTCACATTGGCCCAACAATGATCAGGTCTTGCTATTGTATTTTAGCCTTGTTGTGGCTCTTTCCGTATCTAGAAGCGAACAAATTAGCATTTTTGTTCACCACTTTGACACTAATTTAAAGTTGATTTTTTTACCAAACTATTGAATATAAGTCGAAATGAAATTTCCTTAGATTTGTTGTTCTATCGTAGACATGCCAAGTTATCGTTTCTTATGTAGCATGATCACTCAAAATGCACTTAAATTACATATCATAATCGTTGTTGTGCATTGATGTCGCACTCAAATGTCATGGCAACAAAACGTTACTCACCCATAGCACGAAATAAAAGCTGTTAAATATCCTCACCTCAGGCTGAGAAAGAGCAGGCCGCTAGCCAGATACAATCGAGTGTCAAAGGCTTCAAGACTAGGAAGACCGCTGCCGAGAAGCAGACTGCTCAACCCGTGCAGATCCAGTCGGATAAAAACAATTCGAAGGCTAATCAGCCCCCAAAGAAGCCGCAGCAGCAGAAGCAGCAACAGCAACAGCAGCAGCAGCAACAGCAGCAGCAGAAGCAGCAACAGTCGCAACCGCAGCAGCAGCAGCAGCAGCAGCAGCAGCAGCAACAGCAGAAGCCAGTCCAGGCAGCCAGCACAGGGGAAAAGGACAAAGCTGCCACAACAATCCAGAGCAGCATTCGAGGCTTCGATACAAGAAAGGCCGCGGCTCAGAAGGTGACCCAAAGACCGGTGGAAGTGAAGCCAGACCAGAGCAACTCCAAGGCCAACAAGCAGCCGCAGCAGCAGCAGCAGCAGCAGCAGCAGCAGCAGCAGCAACAGAACAGCGGCAATGATAAAGACAAAGCTGCCACCACTATTCAGAGCAGCGTAAAAGGCTACCAAGCTAGAAAATCTGCCGCTGAAAAAGTTGGCGCCAACGATGGCAAGCAGCAACAACAGCAGAAGCAACAGCAACAGCAGAAGCAGCAGTCAACGCCGCAAGAGTTGGACAAGGCCGCCACAACGATTCAGTCGGCTTACAAGGGGCATCAGACTAGGAAGCAGGCTGTAGCAAAATCTGCCGCTAAGACGCCTCAACAGCAGCAGCAGCAGCAACCCCAGCAGCAGCAAGGAGCCACAGCCAAGCCCGAAAAGACGCCGTCAGAAGCGGCCGCCGCTGGCAACATTCAAGCCGCGGTGAACAGCTACAAGACTAGGAAGGACGCCGCCAAGTCTGAGGCCTCCAAACAGCAGGCGACGACTTCTGGTGCAAATCAGCCGTCTCAGCAGCAGCAGCCGCCGCCGAACTAACGGTCTGAATTATTTAAAGCGTAGCTACCGTAGCTCGTACTTGGCAAGCAGCTCCCGGTTACTGGTAGTAACAGTTGCTAGGAGGAATTGAAACCCCAAACTAACAAAGATTAAAAAATATTTAACGCTGATTTTCGCGCTTACATGGTTAACTGAATTACTTTAATTAATCACGCTTTTCTCACTTAAATTTTCTCACTAATTTTGCTTGCTGTATATTGCTGATTAATATTTAATTTGACTCAATAAGCTAAATAAGATTTTGAGTAGCTAATCTTGATTCTCTATACTTCCATTACTTCCTAACCTATCTACGTCCATAGTTCTACTTAACCAACCACTTCCTGACTCTGCCTACCCAATCTACCCAACCACTTCCTGACTCTGCCTACCCAATCTACCCCAACACTTCCTGATTCTGTCTACCCAATCTACCCAACCACTTCCTGACTCTGCCTACCCAATCTACCCCAACACTTCCTGATTCTGTCTACCCAATCTACCCAACCACTTCCTGACTCTGCCTACCCAATCTACCCCAACACTTCCTGATTCTGTCTACCCAATCTACCCAACCACTTTCTGACTCTACCTACCCAATCTACCCGACCACTTTCTGACTCTACCTACCCAATCTACCCGACCACTTTCTGACTCTACCTACCCAATCTACCCGACCACTTCCCGACTCTACCTACCCAATCTACCCGACTCTGCCTACCCAATCTACCCGACTCTGCCTACCCAATCTACCCAACCACTTCCTGACTCTGCCTACCCAATCTACCCCAACACTTCCTGATTCTGTCTACCCAATCTACCCCAACACTTCCTGATTCTGTCTACCCAATCTACCCCAACACTTCCTGACTCTGCCTACCCAATATACCCCAACACTTCCTGATTCTGTCTACCCAATCTACCCCAACCACTTCCTAACTCTGTCTACCCAATCTACCCAACCACTTCCTGACTCTGCCTACCCAATCTACCCAACCACTTCCTGACTCTGCCTACCCAATCTACCCCAACACTTCCTGACTCTGCTTACCCAATCTACCCCAACACTTCCTGATTCTGTCTACCCAATCTACCCCAACACTTCCTGATTCTGTCTACCCAATCTACCCCAACACTTCCTGATTCTGTCTACCCAATCTACCCCAACACTTCCTGATTCTGTCTACCCAATCTACCCCAACACTTCCTGATTCTGTCTACCCAATCTACCCCAACACTTCCTGATTCTGTCTACCCAATATACCCCAACCACTTCCTAACTCTGTCTACCCAATCTACCCGACTCTGCCTACCCAATCTACCCGACTCTGCCTACCCAATCTAAACCAACACTTCCTGATTCTGTCTACCCAATCAACCCCAACCACTTCCTAACTCTGTCTACCCAATCTACCCGACTCTGTCTACCCAATCTACCCGATTGGGTAGATCTAACCACTTTCTGACTCTACCTACCCAATCGACCCAACCACTTCTCGACTCTACCTACCCAATCTACCTGACCACTTCCCGACTCTACCTACCCAATCTACCCGACTCTGCCTACCCAATCTACCCGACTCTGCCTACCCAATCTACCCGACTCTGCCTACCCAATCTACCCCAACACTTCCCAATATACCCCAACCACTTCCTAACTCTGTCTACCCCAATCTACCCGACTCTGCCTACCCAATCTAAACCAACACTTCCTGATTCTGTCTACCCAATCAACCCCAACCACTTCCTAACTCTGTCTACCCAATCTACCCGACTCTGTCTACCCAATCTACCCGACTCTGCCTACCCAATCTACCCAACCACTTTCTGACTCTACCTACCCAATCGACCCAACCACTTCTCGACTCTACCTACCCAATCTACCTGACCACTTCCCGACTCTACCTACCCAATCTACCCGACTCTGCCTACCCAATCTACCCGACTCTGCCTACCCAATCTACCCGACTCTGCCTACCCAATCTACCCCAACACTTCCTGATTCTGTCTACCCAATCTACCCCAACCACTTCCTAACTCTGTCTACCCCAATCTACCCGACTCTGCCTACCCAATTTACCCAACCACTTTCTGACTCTACCTACCCAATCGACCCAACCACTTCTCGACTCTGCCTACCCAATCTACCCAACCACTTCCCGACTCTACCTACCCAATTAACCTACTAATCTAATACTTCATAGCTTCACTTGCATCAATCTTTCCATTCTAGAAGCATATCTAAGCCGCCTTTATCCAAGAAACCTCTTTCTCAGCTAATCAAACAATCCTATTCAATTAGTTTAGACCTCTCGCACAGCGTTTGTTGCTAAATTGGCCATGCAGTGCAAATTTCTAACGCCTCGCACTTACAGCGCGCAACCAATAGCAACGCCGCACTAACCAACGGCGATGGCTCTGGTCAAGGTGGCAACGCCACTTACAGAGCTCCGCTGGCATCACCGCCGCCTCAACAACGCAATGATTTGTCGTCACCAACTAACCAAGACGCTAATCTGATAAATGGCCAACACGCTAACGATAGTCGCTTTGATTTTAACCAAGATGATGATTATAATGCGGTAATTATATTTTAGGGATAAATTATAGCTAATTATATCGATTACCTATATGCTTATGTAGTGCGCCGTCAGATTATTGATTTAGCTCGTATAGTCTAAGACTTTAATAATTATGGCTTAGTTATTTTTAGCCTAATTGGACCTTTACGTAACCATATTGTACCTACTCGTAACTGACTGTACCTACTCGTAACTCGATTGTACCTACTCGTAACCTGATTGTATCTACTCGTAAACTGAGTGTACCTACTCGCAACTTGATTGCACCTACTCGTAACCTGATTGTACTTACTCGTAACCTGAGTGTACCTAATCGTAACTTGATTGTACCTACTCGAAACTTGATTTTACATTATCTACTCGTAACCTGAGTGTACCTACTCGTAACCTGAGTGTACCTACTCGTAACCTGAGTGTACCTACTCGTAACCTGGGTGTACCTACTCGTAACCTGAGTGTACCTACTCGTAACCTGAGTGTACCTACGATCGTAACTAAGTACCCTAGATACCAGCTACAAAGAAATCGAGTTCATAGGTACTGTAGGCCGTGTAATACGCATTTACCTGTAAGAATTAGCTATAGAACAGCTGACAGAACAGTAATGATCAATTTAAGCTAAATAAAAAAAATTATTGCATTCTCATCCCACAGCAGGCAGACTTTGACTATGTGCACCATCAAGCGGCCACTAAGATCCAAGCTAATTATCGCGGCTACATCACCCGGAAGCACCTGGCAACGAATAGCAATTCTAATAACTCTACATAAAAAGATCAGTGAATTAATTATTTTTTATTTGTAAACAAAGTATAGGACACTGTTTATTTTGTTTTTTTTTCCTGTGGTCGGATAACACCTATAGATGTACTTTTCTATCTTAAACTATTAACCTTCTTCCCGAAACAAGTTTATTATTTTTAATCCAGCTCTTTGCATCCCAATAAAGTTTGAACGCTGTTTAGGACCTGCAGCGCTCTTTATTAATTGTTTAACTTTTATTGTTTTATTTTAAATTGACTTCGATTTTAGAAGTATTTTTCGTTCACTTGAAACTAAAATCTATGAATTGATAATTGATCACCGTTGTGTTAACTTTCTGCTGTATTTTTATCTGCTATAGTAGTAAACAAGGTGTTAATAATATTGAAATTTAACGTAATAAACCAACGCAAATCACAAAACCCTTGACCAATCACGTTCATTTCCCAGAATTTGCACAATCCTTTTTATTTTACAATAGGCTGTAGAGCCTTCTTGTTGAGACTAAAATACATATGATGATTTAAGTGGTATTTTAACGTTTCGAGATCTCTAATTTTTACAGTCATGAGTCGTTAAAAAATCTTCTAAGCTGCAGTCGTTGACTTCCAAAGTAGCTTTTAATTTATTCAATAAGATTCTGAACTGAAAAGTCTAAAACAATGATTTTAAAAAAATAGACAACTCGTTCTGCATCTTACGTGTTCAAGTTCATCGTTTTTTACGAACTAACTACGACCTATGAGCTAATAAGACAATGATTCTCAGTCCTCAACGTTGCGTATGGTCAAAGGCCATTCTAGAACATTGCTCTCAGATATCTATTTTGAAGGTATATAGCTATCGATTTAGCTTACCGAAATGATCCCCGTGAGTGTTATAATAAGTATAATTATTTCTAAATTTGAACCTACAGTGACATGATTCAGGCTAGTCAAGTGACTATAAGTCTGCCACAAACTAGACGCGAGATCCAAAGCACTTGGCTTCCGTGCAAAAAATAGAATTGTAGAAGGACCACTGTACGCAGTACGCTTGTATAACAGGACGTACGCTAAAATATCGTATAATTTTTAATGCCGATTTCCTGGAAAAAACACACTTCAGAGATACGAAATTTAGCCACTGCATTCGATCTGTGGCTTTTTAAAAGATTACTATTATTTTACGTTAGCATGCAGAACATGATGTTACTCTGTTTTATTTTATGTATCTGTGTAGTAAAGGTTTCTTTTTTTCAAATTATTTTCTTTTTGTTACATAATCACAGACCCAAAGCATTGTTAAATACTCGCAAGTGGTATGCGTTTAATTTTTAGTTTTGTTTCTTCCTGAATCAAATTTTTAATAAAAAGTAACATGCTACATAATCTTCATTCACTGCCCCAGATCAAATGCAATCATTGGTTTCATGATGAAAAAAATATTCTTCATACCTTTGCAATGTTATAGTTTTTTTCAGGAAACTGCCCTCCAAAAAATTCACGATATTTGAGTTTTATCTTCTGGTATACTACGGTGGTCCTTGGGATTGGATCGGACTGCACGAGTCATGTTTGGCACTAGCAGAACTACGCACTCAGTGATGAGTCATAGGGGAATGAGTCATGAAGGTTCTAGTTAGGTAGCTCGAGAGATAGTTAAGCATGTACATTCTGAGAGCAAATTAATTAAAGCAGACCTATCCTTGATACACAAAGTAACAAACTAAATAAACTAAGCGAAGTTTTTAATTGCATTCAATAAGATTTCTTAGAAAATGAAAAGGTTGTGGATCAGAATAGACATAGGTCTATTTTTTAGCTAGAAAAATAAAACTATAGCTGCTCGATGTACCAAAATTACTGAAATAAATAAAAGCTTACAAAACAAATATTAATTGAACTAACTATAGCTATGCACAACTATAATGCACAAAAATAACTGCAATAAGTTGTGAAGCCTGCGATCAGTTTTAATTCACTTTGACATGAGTGTGCTCAAGTGTACATAGACCAGATTAAAGGAATGAAGGTTACGTGTATGTCGCCTTATACAATTGTCATATTGAATGAAGTAGATAAAAATCTGTCACGATATCAATTGCTTTATATAGCTTTGATAAAAAAACTTTCAAACAAAAGCTGATGAAGGAGAGTATGGATGAATTGTAAAAACACAATGGTGCACGTATGACATTTGTAACTTGTCAAGCGCCAACTACGAGAGAGTTTACTTACAGCTGGACAACGATGCACTGGTAGCATATACAATTATATTTACGTGTAGACATGCTATAAGGTAACTTTAATTTGAAAAAAATATTACACTTTTTCAATTACCATGTAATGGTATATCATCACCTACACAGACATACTTACCATTACGCAACAGTGACTTCAACTTGTCATTTTAGTGGGTAAATTATCACTGTACACAATGTCTACTGGTCTTTAACCGCTAACCTAAGCACCCTGAACACTGACGCGGTACGCAAGGCACTCGCTCACACAGAATGTTCACGATAATTTGCGTGCACAATTAAGCCAAAATTCATTTGCAGCTCGAATTCGACATCTTTATATACCGTTGTGTGCTGCTCTGCCATTCTTTTCCACGTGGCTACTAGACGGGTCATAGGCTTACTTCAATTGTCAAAATAAAAAAAACTGTCAATGAAAACCAAACTAGAAAAACAAATGAATCTTATCAAAGTCTCATTTGAGTCTTTTAATCCACCCGTTTTCTTTGCTGCTGCTGTTGCTCTTTCAGTGCAGTCGCGACAGCCGATGGCAGATCCAGCTGATCCTCGTCAATGATAGACAGCTGCCGCCCGATGCCGAGCTCGCTGTTGATGACGCCGACAGAGGCTGAGCGCTCCTGATGGCTTGCGCCCACCGGCGACTCGGAGTCATCCGGGCTCATGTCGATCTCGCGGACGTCGCTGGAGGATCGCGGCCTCAGCTGCTCAATGTCAAGCGTCAGAAGGTGCTTGCCAGAGCAGCAGCTATCGGCTTTCCCAGCGCGATCCTTGGTGGCAAGATCTGGCGACAAACTTTGCCTCTGCTGCTGCTCCTGCTGCTGAACTCGCTGCTTAATTGGCTGCTTTGATCTTGATGGCGAAGACATGTTCATGTCTAGAAACTTATTCGGCAGCTGAAGCTGCTGATATTGATTTGGGCCCTGCGGTTGCTGCTGCTGTTGCCTTGGCGACAGCGGCCGGTTAATGCGCTGGCCTCGCTTACCGATGGAACCAACGCCCGGGTCGATGACAACGCTGACGCCCTCCATGGTGTGAAGCGTCGGCGACAGTGGCGGCGAGAATGGCGCGTTGACTTTCACGATGTAGCTGAGATCGGCGTCGTCGTCTTCGATGGCCTCAAGAATTCGGTCGGACGCGGCGAGCTGCTTCTGCTGCTGCTTGGCCGCCTGGCCGGGGCGCCGGCGGTGCTGCCAAGGAATTCGTTGGATTGCTTGCCAATTGAAGCAGTTGGTAACAGAACAGCTTTTTATGGTTAAGTGTTACTTTAAGTTTAGAATTGTTACATTTGAGTTTTACTTCAAGGATGCATGCATATACACGGTTAACAAAATTGTTTTAATGCCGTAAGTAGTGTAGTAAGAACATGCGTATTTAAATCTAAAAAGCAGAAAGTGAATCACTATTGAGTAAATGCGCAAGCGTGAACCAACCAATTAAAATGTCATTCCACAACGTCTCTGATCGTGACCTGGGATTGTCAATCGAAAGCAAAACAATAAGTTTTTTTAGTTGTAACCGTATCTACGTACTTCAAGAAAATCATCATTCAAAGAATTAAGAATAAGGTAGAAATCAGCTCGAGTATTTATTAGTTCTAAAAAACTTGTTTCAGCTTATCTTCTCACCTGGCCAATGCTACTTCCGCTGATGCCGCTTCCCGCAGCGGCACCAACCGTCATCAGCGATGCCGTTCGTCGCTTAGCCCTGGCACTTTCGCCTCTGCTAGTCGCAGCGGTAGCCGGCGACAGCGACAAACGCTGCCGATGCTTGCGATGTCGAACAACGTCCTCAGTTGACAACGCCGCCGCGCCGTCTGACTCGTCGTCGCCTTCATCCTCATCTACGTCGTCTCCAGTTGCATCGTCGGCATCGTCGTCGTCTTCGTAGTCGTCGTCGTCGTCGTCGTCAAGGAGATCTGTTTTGGCGTCGTCCTCGTTCTCATCCTCCTCGTTGATGTCCTCGCAGTTAGAGCTTTCGATGCCAGCCTTGCTGGCCGACGCGCTGATGGGGACGTCTTTTCCAGATCCACCGGATCGACGCCGGGCCGGCTGCTGCTGCTGCTGGTGCCGCTGCCGCTGCTGTTCGCGCATCTGCATTCGCTGCATTTTGCTCATCAGCCTTCTGTGCGTGTTGGTCCGGGGACTGTTGGCGGCCACGGTCATTGCCAGCTTGCATTTTAGCTTCTCCTGGAAGCGCTGCTGCGACTGGCGTAGACTGTCGAGCCAAGCAAGCTGCATGGTTGATGCATTTGACGTGGGTGGAATTTAGCTGCGCCCTCAATGGCAAATAAGGACACGTAAAAAGAGTCTTTTAAAGTGACCCCATGAGAAAGATGCTGAGGTCAAAGGTAGCAACCGGATCAGAATGTAAAAAGTACAGAAGCGGGCTTCGTGCTGATAAAGATTCCTCCTTATTAGAAGCAGGGGGTTGTGTGCACCCTGGTACACTTAAGCGACACTGTCACACAACCGGCGAGAGGCATCACTGCCCGTTCCGCCGACTCCTCTGAGCAGGCACACAAGCGCGCGGATACGTACGCAGTCATACGCACAGGCACAAACTCACACAGGAGTGTACAGCGGCCCTAAATTTATTTATCGTTAGGCATGTACACTTCATTGTGCCTTGGGGGGTTGGCCCTCAAGCTGGGAGTTAATTGCCGGGAATTTGCTGCGAGTTCAAGCTGGGATGTGACTGCACTTGGAATCGAGCCTGGGCCTCTGGCACATCAGAGCGCCTTTCTAGACCACTGGGCTACGGCCTCTCTTAACTATTGCTGTGCGTACAGTGCACATGTATCTATAATTAACATTTCGATAGTTGAGTCAAAATAAAACTAACAAACCTCTTTCCCATCCGCATATATTCCTCAGAATACGACCATAAAATATGTACGTAAGGAAAGGATGATGATGCGGAAACTGCACTATTCCAAAACTTCTCTGCCGCAAGAAAGTCGGACAACACAATCGTGTCCACAGGCGCAAAGTTTTACCTTCTGCTGATCTCCGGCCGACTGGAGAGTGTAAACTCCGATGATCTGTTGAAATCGGCTGATATGGATGAGCACAAATGCGTGCTTGAGACCGTTGGCTGAAAAGTTTTTAAAGCAAAATGTGTTTGCTACAAACTGTCAAAAATAACTATTTATGCAAAGCTAGGTACTTCATTGCGAGCACGTCACGAGTTCTTTACCAAACCGAGTAAGTCAAAAGCCATGAACCCTTGTAATTCTTCATGAGTCTGTGCTTGTGTCAAATCATGCAGTTCTCAAGGAGCCCTGTACATGTAGTACTTTCGCAGAAACTTCTTTGCTGCCTCGACAAAATCTATTTCCCATTACTCGTATGTAATTCTCTACAATTCGTGTCACGAACCAACACGGCTTCTACCATAAGTCCCGAGCAAACATCACTTCACTTTCACACTGCATGGGTTCGAAATTTGAGCTTGCAAAGACTCACCATTCGCTTCAACGTAGCCAATATCGTGAATGCTGAATCGATCCAGCGCGATTGGCTGCCGATAGACCACGAACAGTGCGCCATCCGTTGGGGACATGGAGTACACTGAGCTGCTCTCGTTTACCGATCGCTGTTGGAAGAAATGGTTAATACAAAACTTGAAACCTGAAATCGATTTTTAATAGAACATTAAATGCAGTTTAATCTCACCTTCTTGGGTGGCTTCTTCACCTTGGTCAGAAGTAGTATGTCGTCAAAGAGAAAGCAGTAAACTTCTGTACTACGATTTGTCTCTGAAATTTGGAGTAGAATGAAAAATGTCTGCCTGCGTGTCTTATCTTTCTGTCTGTCTGTCTGCCTGCCTGCCTGTCTGTCTGTCTGTCTGTCTGTCTGTCTGTCTGTCTGTCTGTCTGTCTGTCTGTCTGTCTGTCTGTCTGTCTGTCTGTCTGTCTGTCTGTCTGCCTGCCTGCCTGCCTGCCTGCCGGTCCGTATGTTCAGCTCACCAACGAGGCTGAGCAGTCCCTCGTGAATGAGTTGTCGCTTCGGATTGGCGATGAGTTTCTCGCACGGCTGGCAGCTCAGGCTGCTCTTGAGAAAGTCGGGAATGAAGGCTTTGGTCTCGAGCTCGGTAATCGGAGGCCAGATCAGCTGCTGCTGGATGTTCTGCAGGCGTTCAAAATTTCTCAGCCACTTCAGCTTGTCCTCAAGACTCTCTGTGTGTTAGGTAGTGAGAAGAAAATTAATATTGCGATTAACAAATTCTTCGAACTTCAAGAATCTATGACATAATTTTGCTTTATTTAACGTACTTAGCGAGTTTTCCACTCGCTTGAGGCTCTCAGTAAGCATAGCCTTGTTGCAGTCTTCGCTGGTGTACTTGCGTATTTGAGCCAACAGCAGGGGCATCTTGGTGCAGTGCTGCATTGGGGCCACTAAGAGATCCGTGATCTGCAGTCTGTGGCATCGAGGATCGACTTCGCATCGCTGAAGTTGATGTTATGGGCCGGGAGTATTGATTCGCCCAGTTCCGTGACAAGTAGCCTCAAATTTTAAAGAAAAAGTTATCTTAAGTAAAACATTCAGTTGGGGCTTGTGTATGGGACCTGACGATTAGAAAGTCAGGATCTACGAGGATGTACACCCTGTGTGAGCGTGTGTATGAGTGCTGTGCTTGCGTACAGTATTGGCGCGCTTGCATGCCTTCAGGAGTCAGCCGAATGGACAGAATTGCCTCAGCGTTAGTTGTAAGACAATGTCGTCGAAGGCGTTTGCTAGGGTGCCCGCAATCTTAATGCAATTATTATTATAAAATAGTGCGTGTGGGTTATATTTGCCTTTCCAAATCTTGGTATTGATCTTGGTATTGGTCCTACGAGACGTTGGGGCGCCCGACACTACCAACGGGGCGAACTTCGTCCGCTCTCAGGCTCTGCGGCGCGCCATCTGATGCATCCTGCTCTGTGACTTTGCTTGGGGTAATTTTTGTTGTTGTTTTTCTGTATGGTGTATGGCAAGCCAAGCAATTTAGGATTAAGATTCGCTGTATCGCTTACTAACAAGTAGAAATACGTGAAGTATCAGAATAAAACGTCTGAAATTTGCCGGTCCCAAGAAGCTTTTTCAGTGGATTTAAATAATTCATCCCCTGCATGCATACGTTTTTGAATTTATGTATGCGCGCCTGTAGTCTGTTATTTACTGTTCGCTCGTTCTTCTTCGTTTCGTTACTATTTGTTTAGCGTCTGCGCGTCTACAGAATGAAAGACTGCTTGGAGTTGATCGCGTCCGTGAAGGCTTGTGTTTGCTTAGGAGAATTTGCTTTTGCTACTAGCACTACCGGCCCGTATCAGTTTACAATCCTACAAGCAGACAGGTAGGCATAGGTAGAAGCGCGAAACTACACGTGAGCTGTCGACAGTTGGAAAAATCCACGCACTTGTGTGTATCTGCCCTAACCGCGACAACGGTAACTCAATAATAGTGCCATTTTGCCCGCTAGCAACTAACTGCTCAATCAACTGGATTAATAGTGAATTTAGTGCAAGTAAAAGTACAAATGGGAGCTCTCTGTCATACTTGAAACTCTTGCGCCGTGTTGATACCTAGTTCATTAGTATCCAAATTTATTTCTTGATACGTGTGTGCACATGCAGACGATGAAGTAATTGTCAGTGCCGTTATCGATCCATCAAATGCCCCCGCGCATCACCTTAGAATCTTCAGATCCTGCATACAAAATACTAATTATTCAAAAACTAATTATTACAAAGTTGTAACACTGTCTGACCAAGAAAAGCTGAGGTAGAAAGATGATGCACTTCATTTTCTTAGAAATTAATGAGCTCGTAGGAGATCGGAATTTTCTCGAATGATTTTGTCTATGGAAAAACCCCTATCCAGCGCTATGCTTTCTGTGGAACATACTAAATGCACTAGCAATACCATGAATGCAGAGAGGTTCTTTACAGAACATGGTAACGAGTATGTGTCGTAGTTTATCAACAGATTAGCATTCTTAATTGGCTACCCCCCTGCATATGACAACAAGCTTTGTCAAGTATAAACTCTTGGAGCATGACTATCAGTAGGTAACGATGCATACGAGAAAATTCTTCAAAGCGCTCCGTGCCTATAATGACAATAATTTTCTGAGAACTTTTCTATAAAATCTGTTCTTTCTTTTTTTCTGTAGCGTAAAAATCTACTTTTTACCAGCTTAGCTACGAGCCAAAAATATGCCTATCTATATATATCAATCAGCTGAATTACAGACTGCTGCTTGTAATATCTACTTCATAGGTAATGATTAACGGCTGCAGTAATGCTCATACATCTGCTATTAGAAGGATTCTTATCTTGAACCTCATAGTTGCTTCCTGAAATCTCTAGGATACTATAGGATAAGAGATACCTCTTTATACTATAGCGTACATTCGGTGTTTAAAGAATTGCAATTTGTCAAACGCAAAACAATATTTACCTTCTCAAATTCAGAGAACTGCTCTTGTCTTCTCAGGATCTCCAGATAAGTGATCGCACAGTGGTAGTTTAGGCAATAATTATGAAACACTTCTCCGTCTTTTGAGGACAGACTCCACTGGAAAGTAAGTTGGACTTTAAACAATAAACGATCTGTCTTTAACAATAAATTCGATAATTACAATCAGACTATCTGCTCACTCTTTTAAAAGCTTTCAACAGCCCAGAAGTTGTTCCGAATTGACCTCGTTTAGCTTCCTTGCAAAGCGTCGAGATTAAATCCCTTGAGAACGTGTAGCTTACCTATAGGGAGTTGTTTAAAACAAAATCATAATTCAACAAAAGTAATTATAAAGGTTATACACTTCATCAAAAACTGCTCAGGGAACTCACGTAACACAGCTCGTCAATATTTCCAAATAGGTCCTCAGGCTCAACAAACATCAGGTGGCCATCAACCTGGAGCTTCTTTAACGGCTCGAGAAAGCACTGGAACACAGAAATTCGTAAGAAAATTAATAAATTACGCCATGTCAAATCTAGCAATTTATTTCTGCCCGAAGTCCATTAGGAACAACTATCATTGCTAATCGAATTGATGGGTTCTCCACGCTGCAAGAAAGTCATTTTCTCTTCTGCTTCCTATGAGTCTGCAAAAAACTGTTTCTATATTTGGCAGTATGGGACGAGGCGATTTCGTGACACGGTTTTTTTACTGTATCGATCGACTCCATTCTCTGAGATGGTGTCTGGTGCATTAGCTATAGTTTTATGGGAAATTTAATATCGCACGTCATCTCTTATGTTCGATACAGCATCCCATGAGACTGAGATGATAAAGCCAGGTTTTCCTTGGCCATGTCGACTGGGGATGGGGCATTGCGGCTGAGCAACAGTGTCGTGCAAGACTCTCGAGTTGTGCAAGAAGATCCGTTTTCGCGGGCGAAATTCGTTAGGGAGATCGAAAACAAGTTGTCAGTTTTTTGCTATTGAAATCTCTAGTTCACCATCTGAACTCAGTCAGTCGATTTTCAGGGCTCTACCGCCACAGCCAAGCATCATTGAGCAAGGCGACAGAATTGGTGTTCTTGCTTTTGCTCAGTAGTCGGCAGGAACATGCAGGGTTGTCCCAGCACTGCCGCCGATCTCTAATGACAATTACAGGCCAACCCCCAAGGCACACAGAGTGTACATGCCTGGCGATTAGAAAGTCAAGGCCGCTGTGCACCCTGTGTGAGGTGTGTGCGCTTAGGAGACAAAGGAGTGAGTAGAAATGCTTCGGCTATAACTGCTTGGAAAATAGTGTATTATTTAGCTTCTCGGCACCTTGAATAGCTACAATAGGTCTGAGTGGGCGGGCTTCGCTAAGCACTATAGTTAATATAATTTCAAAGTCGGATAATCTGACATTTCCATATTTGCCGGTGCCATTAAGGACGATCTACGGATCTGCGATAGTCCGTTCAGCCTTAACTTGGCTTTCCGGCTTTAGCGACCATATAACTGCCGGTCGTTATTGTCGAACAATCCGCGCACGATTAGTCAGAGGAAATGGGAAGTTTTCCATTTACGCTACAAAGAGGACCCATGGTCGCTTTATCCTTCCCTAACTAAGCTTCATTCTGCGTTGCTGTTTGACCTTTCCCCTGGAACTATTATAAAAACAGAGTAAATACCGATTTCGCCTGCATTTTGTCGCCTATAATATGCTTTTTATGCGTCCATACGAATGAATGCATTGACGTCGGAGCGGAAGGTTGTCCAAATCCAAGGTTTGCCAAAATAAATAACTTCCAGCTAACTGCTTTTTTTATCATACGAGCGTATTTAGAAGAAGAAAATAACTTACGAGTGTATGGAAAACGTAAGAAGACCAGCTTGAGGCTAGCGGTGCGCAAGCAGTGTTCAGAAGCCTTACAGTATAAAACCACAATGGCTTCTATTCGTTAGTGTCTTAGGTAATTCTTATTTAGTATTTGTGTACCAAAGTCATCCAAAAAATCAGTTCACTAACAGTGGAAGCCATGCAGTCATCGAATTGGGTATTTTTGTCTAAATTGGGCATCAAAACACGAATCGCAGATCGAAAGCCTATACCCCGTGATACCTTAAGTGATACCCCGTTATAACAGAAGTATACTCCTCGAAAACATAAGTCCTTTGTGCGCACGCGCAAGGCCAACCGAAGGTCAGCACCAGACATTGCTTACGTGCTTCAACACCATCAGATAGTCGATGAGGAAAACCAGCTCAGATTTAAACAGTTCCCAAACTGCCTCGCGTCTTAGTCGTTCTTTTTCTGGCAGATCAGCGAAACGGGAGTCGACGCGGCTTGGACTACTTGAGGCTTCTTTGGATCTGGCAGCGCAGGCCGCCTCCGACTCCAAGTCTGGCTTGTCAAAGAGGTCCTTCCAGTGCAGATTCTGAAAGATTTCAATAAATCGTTTTTTTAAATTACTGATTAAGTGACGCAATTCCGCTGACTCCTGAGCATATGCAAGCGCTCACACAAGGTGTACAGTGGTCCTTCAGGTCAATTACTCGTGCACACAAGTCCCTAATGAATGTCGTGTACTACTAATGAACTCGATAAATTTTCATCTAGAAATCCTGGGAGCACAAGAAAGAGATCTGGATGGGAAGTCTCTGCGTTTTTAGTCGACAATTTATCTCTGCTGGCGGTTTAAAAAGTACAAATATTAGAATTCAAATATGCAAGCGTAGGCTTGACTTAAAACTGCTGCTTTACCTTAAACGACATGAGATAGGTGTCGCGAAATTCTGACGGTTTCAGGGCGGCTAAAATGTCGTGCAGTTCAGCGCCACTGTCCCGACCCTTGTTCCTCTTCTTGTCAATCTGAAAGACGTTTTTGATGGGTGGGGTTGATGGTGAGTTATAGCTGGTTCACAGGGGGCACTGCGCTAATCAACGCAACACTCCACTCAACCCGTATCGTTAAGATTAAGCTCTGTCCAAAAAAGACATGTCTTTATCCGAGAGAGGCGCGTCTCTGTCCTTTACCCTGCTCCAAGATAGTCAAATAAGAAAAAATAAAAAAGTTGAAAATGTAACCTACAGACACTTACCAGTTTAAGAATTGACATTCCACTGCCACGTTTCTTGGAATTCTCTGCAATGTTAAGAAGAATGGAATGTATTATAAATAATTTAAGATAGATAGATAGATAGATAGATAGATAGATAGATAGATAGATAGATAGATAGATAGATAGATAGATAGATAGATAGATAGATAGGTAGATAGATAGATAGATAGATAGATAGATAGATAGATAGATAGATAGATAGATAGATAGATAGAGATGGATACCGTACCGTCAAACGTAGCAAAAGACTGCAGGGTTTTCTGAGTAAGATCTGCCACAGTGTTCTGCTTCTTGAGTATCTTCTTGCTCTTCTCCTTGAGTATGTCCACTCTCGGCAGCACTTCAACGCTCAGCTCAAGAGACGATCTGCGTCTTTTGCCGTCCTCCCTGTAATAAAAATTGATGCGGAAATATCAGAGACAATGGGGTCAGGTTGAAGGCCGTGCAGTCAAGTGCACTTGCACTAAAAAGGCTCAAGAGCTACCCCACTTACTCGTTGTCTTCGCCGCCGGACTCATTGGGGCTCCGGTCGGGGCTTTTAGCGTCCCCGATGAAATTCTGTGTGGGGGGGGGGTATTTTTTCGATAGTTTTAAGGTTTTAGTCTCTCTTATCATAATAGAAACACGTACATTGGCTTATGCAGGTTAATTTAATTTATTAACAGAAACTTTTTGCCCAGTGACCTACAATATCTGACTCTCTAACTCACAATATCTGACCGAAATATCTTTGACCTACAATATCTGACTCTCTGACTCACAATATCTGACTCTCTAACTCACAATATCTGACTCTCTAACTCACAATATCTGACTCTCTAACTCACAATATCTGACTCTCTAACTCACAATATCTGACTCTCTAACTCACAATATCTGACCGAAATATCTTTGACCTACAATATCTGACTCTCTGACTCACAATATCTGACTCTCTGACTCACAATATCTGACTCTTTGACTCACAATATCTGACTCTCTGACTCACAATATCTGACTCTCTGACTCACAATATCTGACTCTCTAACTCACAATATCTGACTCTCTAACTCACAATATCTGACTCTCTGACTCACAATATCTGACTCTCTGACTCACAATATCTGACTCTCTGACTCACAATATCTGACTCTCTGACTCACAACATCTGACTCTCTGACTCACAATATCTGACTCTCTAACTCACAATATCTGACTCTTTGACTCACAATATCTGACTCTCTAACTCACAATATCTGACTCTCTAACTCACAATTTCTGACTCTCTAACTCACAATATCTGACTCTCTGACTCACAATTTCTGACTATCTGACTCACAATATCTGACTCTCTGACTCACAACATCTGACTCTCTGACTCACAATTTCTGACTCTCTGACTCACAATATCTGACTCTGTGACTCACAATATCTGACTCTCTGACTCACAATATCTGACTCTCTGACTCACAATATCTGACTCTCTAACTCACAATATCTGACTCTCTGACTCACAATATCTGACTCTCTGACTCACAATATCTGACTCTCTGACTCACAATATCTGACTCTCTGACTCACAATATCTGACTCTCTAACTCACAATATCTGACTCTTTGACTCACAATATCTGACTCTCTGACTCACAATATCTGACTCTCTGACTCACAATATCTGACTCTCTGACTCACAATATCTGACTCTCTAACTCACAATTTCTGACTCTCTAACTCACAATTTCTGACTATCTGACTCACAATATCTGACTCTCTGACTCACAACATCTGACTCTCTGACTCACAATTTCTGACTCTCTGACTCACAATATCTGACTCTGTGACTCACAATATCTGACTCTCTGACTCACAATATCTGACTCTCTGACTCACAATATCTGACTCTCTAACTCACAATATCTGACTCTTTGACTCACAATATCTGACTCTCTGACTCACAATATCTGACTCTCTGACTCACAATATCTGACTCTCTAACTCACAATATCTGACTCTTTGACTCACAATATCTGACTCTCTGACTCACAATATCTGACTCTCTGACTCACAATATCTGACTCTCTAACTCACAATATCTGACTCTTTGACTCACAATATCTGACTCTCTAACTCACAATATCTGACTCTCTGACTCACAATATCTGACCGAAATATCTTTGATTTACAATATCTGACTCTCTGACTCACAATATCTGACTCTCTGACTCACAATATCTGACTCTCTGACTCACAATATCTGACTCTCTGACTCACAATATCTGACCGAAATATCTTTGATTTACAATATCTGACTCTCTAACTCACAATATCTGACCGAAATATCTTTGACCTACAATATCTGAATCTCTGACTCACAATATCTGACTCTCTGACTCACAATATCTAACCGAAATATCTTTGATTTACAATATCTGACTCTCTGACTCACAATATCTGACTCTCTGACTCACAATATCTAACCGAAATATCTTTGATTTACAATATCTGACTCTCAGGTGACGAGTCAGAGATGAGTTGAGCATATACATTATCCTATCGTTAACTTGACCATTAATCATAGGTAACCAAAAATAAATAAAAACGCTGGTCAGGCAGTGTGGGTCTTCCCAACAACTCTTCGATCTAAGCACCCAAATTAACCAAGAGGCTTTAGTCTGGCTTCTCTGGCTAATCTGGCTCCGCATAGTCCTATTTGTGAGTGAAGTTGGCAGTCTTTGGCCAGTTGACAAACGGAAAAAACCACAAGTCAGGAAGCCACCCTCTGCTCATCGATCAGGTGATGTTTTGAGAAACTAGCCTGACTCAACCTAAGTAAGGGAGACAACTTGTTTTTTTACAAAAAGATATTTTTACCCAACGAAATTCCTGTGAAAAAACAGGCTTAAAATCTGTATTGTTCTATTGTAAAGCACTCTTTTATGTACTTTTAAAGGCTGAGAAACGGCATTAGTATAGTCAGCCATTGCTGACACTGAAAAATAGGATGCGTGCTACTGAATGCTGACACTCCTGACACCCAATACGGTCACTCCTGACACCCAATTTCTGTCACTCCTGACACCCAATACGGTCAATCCAAGATCCTGACACCCAATTTCGGTCACTCCTGACACCCAATTTCTGTCACTCCTGACACCCAATACGGTCAATCCTGACACCCAATTTCTGTCACTCCTGACACCCAATACGGTCAATCCAAGATCCTGACACCCAATACGGTCAATCCAAGATCCTGACACCCAATTTCGGTCACTCCTGACACCCAATTTCTGTCACTCCTGACACCCAATACGGTCAATCCTGACACCCAATTTCTGTCACTCCTGACACCCAATACGGTCAATCCAAGATCCTGACACCCAATTTCTGTCACTTCTGACACCCAATACGGTCAATCCTGACACCCAATTCCTGTCACTCCTGACACCCAATACGGTCAATCCTGACACCCAATTCCTGTCACTCCTGACACCCAATACGGTCAATCCTGACACCCAATACGGTCAATCCAAGATCCTGACACCCAATTTCGGTCACTCCTGACACCCAATTCCTGTCACTCCTGACACCCAACTCCTGTCACTCCTGACACCCAATACGGTCAATCCAAGATCCTGACACCCAATTTCGGTCACTACTGACACCCAATTTCTGTCACTCCTGACACCCAATTTCTGTCACTCCTGACACCCAATACGGTCAATCCAAGATCCTGACACCCAATTTCGGTCACTCCTGACACCCAATTCCTGTCACTCCTGACACCTAATTTCTGTCATTCCTGACAACCAACTCCTGTCACTCCTGACAACCAATTCCTGTCACTCCTGGCACCCAATTCCTGTTACTCCTGGCACCCAATTCCTATCACTCCTGACAACCAACTCCTGTCACTCCTGACAACCAATTCCTGTCACTCCTGGCACCCAATTCCTGTCACTCCTGGCACCCAATTCCTATCACTCCTGACACCCAATTTCTATCACTCCTGACACCCAATTTCTATCACTCCTGACCCCCAATTTCTATCACTCCTGACACCCAACTCCTGTCACTTCTGACACCCAATTTCTTTTACTCCTGACACCCAATTTCTATCACTCCTGGCACCTAATTTTTATCACTCCTGATACCCAACTCCTGTCACTCCTGACACCCAATGTTTTTCACTCCTGACACCCAACTCCTGTCACTCCTGACAACCAATGTCGGTGTCAAACGTGCCGAACGATGAGTAGCAGGGGTGGGGGGTCTGTCAACCTGCCCTGACCAGGTGTACACGCCACATGATAATATCTAAAGTGCACATCTACCCGACTACGCGTATGCGTCCTGCAGGCTTATGATAACACAAGAAGAATCAGGGCATTGTGGGAAATTTTGTTTGCCAAAACGAGACAGAAAGCTGTTCAATATTTCCTACCTCTCGCCTTTTTTCCCTAACTCTCTTCTCCGTGGAGACAAACTTAACTGCTCATCTGCCTCTTGGCTGCGAGTAGCTCACCTGAGATTATTAAGAGGATAGTGGCTTAAGTCTCCCGAGGGGATTGTCACGGGGCAACCTGAGCCTCGCGCTGGAGAACATTTCTCCCCTTGCGCGTTTGTTTTATTTAATCCATCTGGGGATATCCTTTTCTGCCTTGTGTACCAGACATTTTCCTAATGCTTTGGGCTCATGATAACTTTTGGAACTTGCGAGGCAATTTCAATCCGAAATAATTAAATCCAAGTTTTCACTGTTTTTCTCTGACATCAGCTGCTTGAGTTTAGGATTGATCAATAATGCTCTGCTCTACAGTTTCCCTTTCGATTCTGTTTTTACTCTCCTCTACTCTAGTCTACTCTAGTCTAATCTACTCTTTTCTACTTTACTCTAGTCTACTCTACACTGCTCTACTCTACTCTACTATTCTTCTCTACTCTACTCTAGTCTAATCGAATCTACTCTACTCTACTCTTTTCTATTCTACTCTACTCTACTCTAATCTAATCTACTCTACTCTACTCTTTTCTACTCTACTCTACTCTACTCTAATCTAATCTACTCTACTCTACTCTTTTCTACTCTACTCTACTCTACTCTACTCTAATCTAATCTACTCTACTCTACTCTTTTCTACTCTTTTTTACTCTACTCTAATCTAATCTACTCTACTCTACTCTTTTCTACTCTACTCTACTCTACTCTAATCTAATCTACTCTACTCTACTCTTTTCTACTCTACTCTACTCTACTCTAATCTAATCTACTCTACTCTACTCTTTTCTACTCTACTCTACTCTACTCTACTCTAATCTAATCTACTCTACTCTTTTCTACTCTACTCTACTCTACTCTACTCTAATCTAATCTACTCTACTCTACTCTTTTCTACTCTACTCTACTCTACTCTAATCTACTCTACTCTACTCTACTCTAATCTAATCTACTCTACTCTACTCTTTTCTACTCTTTTCTACTCTACTCTAATCTAATCTACTCTACTCTACTCTTTTCTACTCTACTCTACTCTACTCTAATCTAATCTACTCTACTCTACTCTTTTCTACTCCACTCTACTCTACTCTAATCTAATCTACTCTACTCTACTCTTTTCTACTCTACTCTACTCTACTCTACTCTAATCTAATCTACTCTACTCTACTCTTTTCTATTCTACTCTACTCTACTCTACTCTTTTCTACTCTACTCTACTCTACTCTAATCTAATCTACTCTACTCTACTCTTTTCTACTCTACTCTACTCTACTCTACTCTAATCTAATCTACTCTACTCTACTCTTTTCTACTCTACTCTACTCTACTCTACTCTAATCTAATCTACTCTACTCTACTCTTTTCTATTCTACTCTACTCTACTCTACTCTTTTCAACTCTTTTCTACTCTACTCTAATCTAATCTACTCTAATCTAATCTACTCTAATCTACTCTACTCTAATCTACTCTACTCTACTCTATTCTACTCTACTATTCTACTCTACTTTACCACGGCGTATCCCATCTTACTGTTATTCTCTCTACCAAATTTTTCCTATGTACTCACCTATGTGGCTCAATCCACTTTTTCCTACTGCCTTTTGTTAAATCCCAGACACCCGGCCACCGTGCACTTTAAAAATACGACAGCTATTACACATGCATCGCTTTCTTTCGACCGAGAAGCACCCCAGCAAAAAGACCCTCCGCCCCGGCTTCACAAAGAGCCAAAAAGGCAGAGAAACGCACAATGCGCATTGATAAATGATCGCGAATTATTTTCTTCTTTTGAGGAAAATCTTACTATAGCTACTGCTGTATCGCTAAGTCCTCGACTATTCGTGCGCGATTTTAAGCCTGAACTACGATCCAAATGAATTCATTCATTAGATCGTCATAACTATCAATATATCCCAAGCAGAAATATACCCTGCGCAACCAATTCTTGTAATATATTTTCTGATAGACAGTAGAGCTGATTGGAGACACATCCCTTAGTGATTTTATTCGCGGGTCACTTAAGTTCTCAGAGTTGAGCAGCTTTAATATGAGAATATATAGTAATACTATTACTACAATAAAAGTTTTTTACGATACCATTCTCAATACTGCTCGATTCTCTCAGGGGGTTGCTGTGGCAGTAAAACAAACTGTTCAGCTAGAATTGCAACGGCACAGGATTCTGTGCTGACTAGGACTCAGGCAATGCCTCGTCTCTTTCATTCTTATATTTATGCTAAGACGGCTACTGCTATCTTACTATAGCTACTGCTGTATCGCTAAGTCCTCGACTATTCGTGCGCGATTTTAAGCCTGAACTACGATCCAAATGAATTCATTCATTAGATCGTCATAACTATCAATATATCCCAAGCAGAAATATACCCTGCGCAACCAATTCTTGTAATATATTTTCTGATAGACAGTAGAGCTGATTGGAGACACATCCCTTAGTGATTTTATTCGCGGGTCACTTAAGTTCTCAGAGTTGAGCAGCTTTAATATGAGAATATATAGTAATACTATTATTAGATTAATTGATTGAGTGCTTGTATGCGAACTTCAGAAAACAGACCTGCCTAATCTCATAAAAACCTCATAGTGCATCTCATAGTGAATCTCATAGTGAATCTCATAGTGAAGCTCATAGTGAATCTCATAGTTATTTTCATAGTGAATCCCATAGTGCATCTCATACTGAATCTCATAGTGAATCTCATAATGAATCATAATGAAACTCACAGTGAATCTTATAGTAAATCTCATAGTGCATCTCTTAGTAAATCTCATATTGAATCCCAAAGTGAATGTCATAGTGAGTCTCAAAGTGAATCTCATACTGAATCTCAAAATACATCTCACAGTGAATCTCATAGTGAATCTCATCGTCAATCTCATAGGGAATCTCATAGTGAATCTCATAATGAGTCATAATGAAACTCACAGTGAATCTTATAGTTGAATCTCATAGTGAGTCTCAAAGTGAATCTCATACTGAATCTCAAAATAAATCTCACAGTGAATCTCATAGTGAATCTCATAATGAATCATAATGAAACTCACAGTGAATCTCATAGTAAATCTCATATTAAATATCAAAGTGAATCTCATAGTGAGTCTCAAAGTGAATCTTACAGCTAATCAGAACAGAATAACCCACTGGGAGCAGTCCATCTCCTGATAAAGATAATCCTATTTCCACGCAAAGCTACGCAAAATCTGGCCTTCAAATCTCTTTTCTGTCTAAAAATCCATTTATATCATGTTCCAAAAATTAGGTTCTAATAGAAAAATCTCATGTTATTATCTCCATATCTCTGCTATGCAAAGCCAATCTTAATACACTCGCTACATTCGTACAGAGAGAGGGGCGGGAGGCAGGGAGAGGACATGAAGGGGACAGCTAGGGCGATAAATGGATTGAAATTCGACACGAAGCAGAGAGGTCTGAGGCTGCTGAATTGAGGCAAGAGAGGAGAGAGACGAGAGACAGGTAGACTCCCCTTTTGTCCCAGCATTCTCCTATTTGGTTTCCTCCCGTGGGAATGGAGCAATATGAGCTTGGCTCATCTAGCAGACCTGATTACGATCCGACCGAGTTCCGTGTCGAGCACCTGCGGAGGAAATTACGCTGCTCATGAAAACAGGGGCATCTGTTCAATGTGTTCCGAATGCTGTGCAGCCGTTTAATTAGACTTAGCCTGTTGCCGGGGCGCCTTTCAATCTGGGATTCTACATTGTTCTGTATTTTGAGGCTGTGAGATTTTTCCTTTCATTGCACCCATTCTGAACACCTCACATGGCGTCCTGATTATCTTATGCTCCCCTACACATCCTATGGCTAATCCCTACACATTCTATGGCTAATCCCTACACATCCTATGGCTAATCCCTACACATTCTATGGCTAATCCCTACACATCCTATGGCTAATCCCTACACATTCTATGGCCAATCCTTACACATCCTATGGCTAATCCCTACAAATTCTATGGCTAATCCCTACACATCCTATGGCTAATCCCTACACATTCTATGGCTAATCCCTACACATCCTATGGCTAATCCCTACACATCCTATGGCTAATCCCTACACATTCTATGGCTAATCCCTACACATCCTATGGCTAATCCCTACACATTCTATGGCTAATCCCTACACATCCTATGGCTAATCCCTACAAATTCTATGGCTAATCCCTACACATCCTATGGCTAATCCCTACACATCCTATGGCTAATTCCTACACATTCTATGGCTAATCCCTACACATCCTATGGCTAATTCCTACACATTCTTTGGCTAATCCCTACACATTCTATGGCTAATCCCTACACATTCTATGGCTAATCCCTACACATCCTATGGCTAATCCCTACACATTCTATGGCTAATCCCTACACATCCTATGGCTAATCCCTACACATTCTATGGCTAATCCCTACACATCCTATGGCTAATCCCTACACATCCTATGGCTAATTCCTACACATCCTATGGCTAATCCCTACACATCCTATGGCTAATTCCTACACATTCTTTGGCTAATCCACACGTCCTATCGCACCCCTCTAGCGTCCCCACCTCAACTACACGCAGATGTGTAACTTAAATATGTGCGTAGGTCCATCTAGTATTATATAATTATTTCAAACATATTCAATAAACAAGTAGTATTAGTGCGTTGGAAAAAACAAGAACAAAAGTTTAGAATGCCTGTTTTTATCTCGTTTTATCCAGGACAATAAAAAATGTTTTTTACGATACCATTCTCAATACTGCTCGATTCTCTCAGGGGGTTGCTGTGGCAGTAAAACAAACTGTTCAGCTAGAATTGCAACGGCTCAGGATTCTGTGCTGACTAGGACCCAGGCAATGCTTCGTCTCTTTCATTCTTATATTTATGCTAAGACGGCTACTGCTCCTAAGGGAGTAAAGGACATAATTTTTACGTCAATGCTTTGTGACTTCTAGCAAAACACTTTTAGTGATTCGGCAGGCTACACATACTCTTCGGGATGCTTCACTTGACGTTATTACACTCCTAGATGCTTCAAGTGACGTCACTGCTCTCCCAGATGCTTCAAGTGACGTCACTGCTCTCCCAGATGCTTCAAGTGACGTCACTGCTCTCCCAGATGCTTCAAGTGACGTCACTTCTCTCCCATATGCTTCCAGTGACATCTCTTCTCTCCCAGATACTTCAAGTGACGTCACTGCTCTCCCAGATGCTTCAAGTGACGTCACTGCATTCCCATATGCTTCCAGTGACATTTCTTCTCTCCCAGATACTTCAAGTGACGTCACTGCTCTCCCAGATGCTTTAAATAACATCACTGCTCTCACAGATGATTCAAGTGACGTGACGTCACAAATACCCCAAATGCTGCAAGTGACGTCACTACTCTCCTAGATGCTCCAGTCAATGTCAATACCTTCGGAGATGCTTCAACACAAGCGCCACACTTCCCTACACCGGTAGAATAAGGATAGAGTACTAATTACCAGCAATTTCCGCCACAAACCTTGGAATTGTAGATGGCCGCCCGTCGACCCCTTCGATGGAGGTTCTCCTTGGTGGGCTCGGTCTCCTGATCCTCATTGTCGCTGGTCAGACTCGCTGAACTGCCGTGTCTTTTGATCTGAAAATGTTGTATTGTAATTGATATTGACTAGTTATTGATAGAATAAATTGATCAACTACGCTCGTAGTTTGTTTTAACTGACTGATTGAAGCAAAAATTCAAATACTTCACCAAAGTTTTCACAAAACCTTTAACGGTAAATGCTAGTTTAAGAAAATTTATGACCACACAATTCCTTACTGTTAGGATGACGTATTCAACCTGGTTGATTCTCGTCTCTCGAAAACGTGCCAACTGATTATTAATAATAATAATAAGAATAATTAATACTAATGGGCAGATGTGCAACCGACAGCTCAGCCGCAGCTATTGCTCGGCGCATCTGAAGGCTGTGTACGGCTGTTCAGTCCAAGGACTGGGGGGTCGCCACACACACCCTCAATTACCCCAGCTAATGCTGGCACCCATTTTACAGCTGGGTGAACTGAAGCAATGCAGAGTCGAGTGTCTTGCTCAAGGACACAAATTGTTCCAAGTGTGTCGAGAATCGAACCCCCGACCTTTCAGTCATGTGTCCGACGCTCTGAACACTGGGCTAACATGCGGGTCGGGATTTCTCTGCTACGGTTCTCAGCTTTTGTTTTAATAATGCTTGGATTTGAATTGCTAAAGTTGATTTGAACTTAATATAAATATTAATCTTAATCCCAATCTTATAGCCATTATCAACCTTAAGGTCAATCTCATAGGCAGTTTCAGAGTCAATCTCACAGTCAATCTCATAGTAATCTCATAGTCAATCTTATAGTCAATCTCATAGTCAATCTCATCGTCAATCTCACAGTTAGTCTCAGCGTCAATCTCAATATTATAGGTAACATCCCTCATGCTCAATCTGATTCATAAGCAATTTACCGTCTGCACGAGAGGCCGCAGTTTGTCAGCAAAAACCTGAGCACTGCAGGTGTTCGTCCGCTTTAGCAGACGAAACCTGTTCGATCCCGGGCTTGATGCCGCGACTGGGCTTGCTGACGAGCCTGTAACTGCTGTAAGCGTTGATGCAGCTGCTGCTGCTGATCCTGATTTGAGGTCATAATTTAAGGGTTAAAAATCCTTTACAGAAGCATGGGATTATTATGCTTCCAAGTAGTTGCTAAGGGGAAAGTATTGAACGATGCAAAAGGATTTGGCTGCCTCTGATCCTTTGGCGGTTTTTGTCTCTCGCTTTTTTCGAGTCTCGTGGCATCCCGCCATCCAATCCGAGTGGCCTGAGGCTGCGGTAGCCAGTCAGCCTTATCTGAGTTTCAGGTCATGCAAATCATGCAGTTTGCGTATGCACTTCTTGGTCTGGGCTCATCATTCTTTAGCTCAGTTTGAAGTCGGGTTTGAAGATTTCAGAAACCGATTGTTAATGCCGTTAATTCTTAGAAAAGTAATTTCACTTACATTTTTCTCAATATACTTTCCATGTTCTACATTTGGTTCATTGGATCTTTCTACATTGGAAGGTCGGGGGTTCGATTCTTGACCCAATCGGAACAATTTGTGTCCTTGAGCAAGACACTTAACTCTGCATTGCTTCAGTTCAAGCAGCTGTAAAATGGGTGCCAGCATTAGCTGGGGTAATTGAGGGTGTGTGGCGACCCCCCAGTCCTTGGACTGAACAGCCGTACGCAGCCTTCAGATGCGCCGCGCAATAGCTGCGGCTGAGCTGTCGGTTGCACATCTGGCCATTAAGGCAGGTGTAATCAATTCCTATTATTATTGATATTATAATCGCATTGTTCAAATGACAAACTAAATTTTCAACATCATATCCTGACGTTGCTAAGCGTTTCAATATCTCTTAGCGTCATAATCCAGGGTAAGTCTCGGTCAGTCATGCGAATTTCTTGAATTTCTTGCGTTTTGAGCAAACAAGACTTAAAGATATTTGAGCAGTGAATGAACACACTGGTGCAACACTCCTGAGCTCCTGAGCACATGCAAGTTAGTTTTTAACTCTTATAAGCTGCTCGCTACTGAAGACCCTGAATCATATGCAGCGCTGTTTCATTTGAGCCATTCGCTTCCTCCTCATTAGAAGCTCAACACACCGCAGGAAGCCGCTCAGCAAAGCTAGGTAATTAGTTAATTGACACAAAGGATCCTCTGTTTTGAACAGGTACCCCTCTGCCTCTAGCTACATTCTCAATTCTGTCTGCCTTCCTTTGTCATTCGATTGACCAAGCTCTGGGACTCGAATGGCAGGCCTCTCTATGCGCGCTTTGATCTGCGCTTTTGAACTTCATATTCTTCATATTCTATTTAACCCTTCATCGCTGTTCTGCTTCGATCTCTATTTCACGTTTTACCTTGGCTAAATGTATTCGATTAGAATTTAATGCATTTTAGTCTATCTATCATGGGATTTTTTATGTGGTTTTAAAGATTTTTCGCTTAAAATCTGCATCGAAGAATTGAAAAAAGAACTAAAAAGGCACCCTCACTGAGTAGCACCCTCGTTGAGTAGCAGCCTTCACTGAGTAACACTCCTCGCTGAGTAACACTCCTCACTGAGTAACACTCCTCACTGAGTAACACTCTCACTGAGTAACACTCCTCACTGAGTAACACTCCTCACTGAGTAACACTCCTCACTGAGTAACACTCCTCACTGAGTAACGCCCCTCACCGAGAAATATCAGACAAACTTTCAGACACTACAATTACACAGCTCTACTAACAGTAGTCATTCTGTTGCAGCAAGCATTACTCACGGGAAATCGAAAGCTGGGGACTTGCAAAGTGACGCACTGGCGGCCCGAGCTGATCTGTAGAGGCGAACTAGAATCTGAGGTGTTCATTGCTGCAGAAATAAACGGTTTGTTTATTGCAGCCCATACATGGGACTGAAAGATTTTAAAATTAATCTACATCACCGTACACACCCTCTCTACATCCAACCACACCTCACAACTCCCGCTCCTCACAATACCTCCTCATAACACCCACCCCTCACAACACCCACCCCTTACAACACCCACCCCTCACAACACCCACCCCTCACAACAACCGCTCCTCTCAACACCCACCCCTCACAACACCACCCCTCACAACACCCACTCCTCACAACACCCACCCCTCACAACACCCACCCCTCACAACACCCACCCCTCACAACACCCACCCCTCACAACACCCACCCCTCACAACACCCACCCTCACAACACCCACCCCTCACAACATCCACCCTCACAACACCACCCCTCACAACACCCACCCGGCCAGCCATAAAAAACCCACCAGTTCTCCTCAGCCCGACCCCGGACGGTACATCTCGAGCCCAGGGCACCGGTGAAATGGCCGGCGACACCAGGACATCCTCGCGATCTTGCGAATGCTCCCCCGTTCCTCTTCTCCGACCGACGCTTAGGCGGCTGCCGTCGCCTTCTGCATCGCCGCCGGCAGTATCGGCAGCTTCGGGAAAGCAGAAAAACTCGTTCATAATATCGTCATCATCATCTTGGTCGTCAATGTCTGGATCTTCTTTCTTCGACAGCCTGTTGCTTCTCCAGTGGCAACTTCAACTTGTGCCGTCTGGCTGCTACACTGAAGGCACGCCAGGCTGCCCCGGCTGGGTGCCACCGGCAGTTGGCGGAGACAGCTGCTGCTCCAGGCGCTGCTGCTGCCTCTGAGTCTCGTCGAAGAGCTGTCGCACCTGATGGTTGAAGAAGTGTCGGTCAACTATATTGATCGATATCAATATGATAAACGTTTAATTTGTCAGTTATATAAAATTCACTAAGTAACACTCTCACTGAGTAACACTCTCACTGAGTAACACTCTCACTGAGTAACTCTCACTGAGTAACATCTCTCTGAGTAACACTCCTCACTGAGTAACACTCTCACTGAGTAACTCTTCTCACTGAGAACACTCCTCACTGAGTAACTCTCTCACTGAGAAACACTCCTCACTGAGTAACACTCTCACTGAGAGAACACTCCTCACTGAGTAACTCTCTCACTGAGAAACACTCCTCACTGAGTAACTCTCTCACTGAGAAACACTCCTCACTGAGTAACACTCTCTCACTGAGTAACACTCCTCACTCTCACTGAGTAAACACTCTCACTGAGTAACACTCTCACTGAGTAACACTCTCACTGAGTAACACTCTCACTGAAGTAACACTCTCACTGAGTAACACTCTCACTGTAAAGTCTCACTGAGTAACTCTTCTCACTGAGTAAACACTCTCACTGAGTAACACTCTCACTGAGTAACTCTCTCACTGAAGTAACACTCTCACTGAGTAACTCTCTCACTGAGTAAACACTCTCACTGAGTAACACTCTCACTGAGTAACACTCTCACTGAGTAACACTCCTTACTGAGTAAACGCTATTTTCAAAAATTCTATCCTAATAAATGCTAAATTGTTGGAAAAATTTAAAAAAAAAATATGCAAGACATTTTTTGCAAAAATAATACAACTGGTAAGCGCTTATTCTTCGAGTTTGTAACAAAACTTATTTATATACAAACGTAATTTAATACAGATTTATCGAGCCTCATTGAAATTATTTACCTTCCTAATTTGATCGCATGATTGTTCTCCATGGAGCAGTCCAGATTGTTGATCAAATATTCTTAAGGCATAAGGCAATTCAACACTGGTCAATTCCAGTCATCGAATCTCCCTGACTTATCCTAACTTTCTTTAGCAGATGATGAAGCAATTCTGAACTTCATTCTGTGAGCATATTTATGCAACAGGACTCGGCACTCCCCTTCCCCAGCCTCCCTTGTCCTTCATCCCCTGCCTCTGTTTCCCTCTGTTCTAGCTGTTTTCGGAATCTTTGAAAGAGGCAAAAAGAGATGCAGGGCAGGTACAGAGAGGCTTGGAGACTGTCATTACAGACTTCTCAGAGCATTCTCTAGTAATACACAAGTAGCAGAGGCGCTCGTGCAGACAGGCATTGCAAGGGAGCTTGCAATCACCTGCAACGTCACTAAAAGCAGCCGAGAGAGATGGGGGAGGAGGTAAGGAAAGCCTAACAAATAAGGCGCAGAGAAAAAGATCCTGCGGACACAGAATAATAAGATTTCTAAGATTTTTGAGGATATGCCTGTCTCATGAGCTGGGCTTGCGCCAAAGTGAAGATTTCTTGTGTATCGGTTATTATTTTTGTTAGCCTACAAAGAGGCCTATACAGAAGAGTACCTGCTTTTCCCGCCGACTTAATATGGTACTAGCTGTTTGAGTCGAATCGAATACTTTGTATGCATTGCAGGCCAATTTGTCTCTATTCGATATTGTCTTTGTACGCAAAACTGGGATTCAATGTGATTTCGTCCTATATTCCTGCGGAGATAGGAAAGTTTTCATTTTTCAGTACAAAAATTGTTAGTGCTCATTGATTTTATAAATCTATTTTGTCATTCTCAGCTGACTATGTAGCAATCTCGTACTAATACATGTAACAGACGACGATAAAATAGATTCATAAAACCGACGAGTCGAGATGTGCCATGCATTTTTATGATTTTTAGGTGCAAGACATGTACGTAGAATAAAAATATTAACATACTCGTAGAATCCTAATTTTCAAAAGAAAAGCTTTATGAATATCAATTGACAATAAAGCTATAATAAGAAAGGCGCAACATATCAAAAGATGAACACTACCGGTAGGGTCTGCTTCGTATCGAAAGCAATAACAATTTTTTAAGCTGAAAAATTAAAATTTCCATCTCCATTTTTGTGTATTTTTTCGGAAACAACCTGCCTCCTAAACATTTTCCAAGAAACGAGGTTCCCCGTCCTAGTTGAGTAGTCCTTGATCAGATCATTGAAAAAATCAGCTTACTTATAATTAACCACTCAAAGTCACTCATAAACTCACTCATAAACTCACTCATAAACTCATTCATAAACTTACTCATAAACTCACTCATAAACTCACTCATAAACTCACAGATAAACTCACACATAAACTCACACTCATAAACTCACTCGTAAACTCATTCATAAACTTACACATAAACTCACTCATAAACTCACTCATAAACTCACTAATAAACTCACTCACAAACTCACTCATAAACCTATAAACTTACACATTAACTCACTCATAAACTCATTTATTAAAATCGCTCACTCACCGTCTCCGAGTCTTCGCACTCAGTTTATTGGACTTGATGGAGCATTGCTCAGTCAGCATCCGCCTTCGCTGACCCTTGCTGCCGCAGTCAGGGGGATCCGGCTGGTGCACAGGACACGTCGGCACCACATCGACCGCCTCCTGCTGCTGCTGCAGTTTGCTCAGGTCGCCCAGGGAGGAGGATCTTCGTCGCCGGTCGTGTAGCCGACGACGCGAGAAAATCTGCCTGGCAGGTCGGAGGCCCCCGCGGCTGCATCGTCGCAGCTGCTGTCGTCGAGCTGTCAATTTCTACGGAGATGCTTCGAGGCGAAGCCGCAGGCGGCGGACTCGGGCAGGTGTCGGTGGAGGAGTTGAGCGTCAGGTTGACGGCAATCGGACAAGGGATGTTGTGCCGATGCTGGTGACGTGGCAGAGGAGTTCGGATCTCCATCTGGCGTGTCTGTGGGAGCGTTTTGCAATGTACCTTAGTAGATTACACACTAGCTATATAGTCAAGTAGAAATGCAGTTGGGTCGGGCTTAAAGTGGCCAGGTGTGTGTCGCACCCTTCCTGAGCTATCAGTGACCCCTCCGTGATCCTTCAGTGAGCCCTCCCTGATCCTTCAGTGAGCCCCACTTGATCTATCAGCGGCCACTTTCGGATCCTTCAACGACCCCTCCATGATCCTTTAGCGATCCCTTCTCTGATTCTGCAGTGATCCCCTCTCTGATCCTACAGTGACCATCTTTAACTTTCAATATAATTAAGCCGTGTACAGAAATGAGCCTATAGCACTACTGACCAAGTCCTACTGAGTAGCATCACATGCTTTTTGCATTTTACTAAGTTACTTATTAATACATCAAGTATTAATGAATTTTTCATTTCTATCTGCGAAACTGCAGACCAAAATTGAGAAAAGAGAAATTATGCTTTTGTCAAGAAGAAGATTCTTCTAGGCTGCTGAAAGAAGCAGACTAAGAAAGCGTTGCACATCGAAGAAAAAGATTTTATATGGTGTAATAAAAATTCTGATTTATTATCTAGGAATTTCAGCTCACAGAATCTCGGCAAGACTCTGAATGCTTCATCAGATGCTACTTTCCGGGGTTTCATTTTGCTGCAATATTCGATACATATTAGTTTTGACTCGGAGGATGCGTTGCCTCTGTGCCCCATTCTGTCACTCGTGCTGAAATGTATCTAGTATCTATAAGCACACCTAGCCAGTATCTATAAACACACCTAGCCAGTATCCATAAACACACCTAGCCAGTATCCATAAACACACCTAGCCAGTATCTATAAACACACACCTAACCAGTGTCTATAAACACACACACCCTAGCCAGTGTCTATAAACACACACACTAGCCAGTGTCTATAAACACACACACCTAGCCAGTGTCTATAAACACACCTAGCCAGTGTCTATAAACACACCTAGCCAGTGTCTATAAACACACCTAGCCAGTGTCTATAAACACACCTAGCCAGTGTCTATAAACACACACACCTAGCCAGTGTCTATAAACACACCTAGCCAGTGTCTATAAACACACTTAGCCAGTGTCTATAAACACACCTAGCCAGTGTCTATAAACACACTAGCCAGTGTCTATAAACACACACACCTAGCCAGTGTCTATAAACACACTTAGCCAGTGTCTATAAACACACACACCTAGCCAGTGTCTATAAACACAGACACACCTAGCCAGTGTCTATAAGCACACCTAGCCAGTGTCTATAAACACACCTAGCCAGTGTCTATAAACACACCTAGCCAGTGTCTATAAACACACCTAGCCAGTGTCTATAAACACAACACACACCTAGCCAGTGTCTATAAACACACCTAGCCAGTGTCTATAAACACACTTAGCCAGTGTCTATAAACACACACACCTAGCCAGTGTCTATAAACACACTTAGCCAGTGTCTATAAACACACACATACTAGCCAGTGTCTATAAACACACCTAGCCAGTGTCTATAAACACACCTAGCCAGTGTCTATAAACACACCTAGCCAGTGTCTATAAACACACACACACACACACACACACACACACCTAGCCAGTGTCTATAAACACACCTAGCCAGTGTCTATAAACACACACACACACACACCACCACAACACACCCTAGCCAGTGTCTATAAACACACCTAGCCAGTGTCTATAACACACACACACACACACACACACCTAGCCAGCGTAGCAACAAATGCATCGAGTTAAGCCCCAATTAAAAGTGCATGCTCCTATAGTTGAACATGGATCTGAGCTGATTAGCTCCCTCACCTCTCACTCATCCCCTTCTTGCCTCTTGGCAGCAACACACCTGACAGTTGCTATAGCAACGCGTCCTGTAGTTGGCGTGTGAGCATTATTATTATCACACTATGAAAGCTACAGCTGCTTGACATTTTGTGCAAACAGCCAAGCACACGCTTCATGCGTGTTGAAGAGAAAACAGACAGAAACCGAAGACGATATGCAGCGTTTTTATCCGAGAAATTTTTTTATCTAACTGGAGGCGATAAGGAAGCGCTGTTCGTATTTGACGCCGGATAATAACGCACTGGCTTATCTCGCTGAGTCGCGTTAATCCCATGGGTGTCTGAAACGAATTTGCAACCTGTCTAACCCCCCAGGCTGTATCCCTGTGTTTGAATAAGGATTGCAGCACTGATCCTTGTCATACACACGTACAAGCAGTTATCCATTCTAAGCAAAAGAATAATGAAAAATCTCACAATTGTCCTCTATCAATGGCTTCTCTTCGCTTCTACTATAGGAGTTAAAGCCTATCCGAAAAAAACAGGTGACAAACTGCTTGTTGCACTGCCTTTCACTTGATCCACCTTGGCCCGCCGGTCCCTTCTCTCTCTCTCTCCTCTCCCCTTCTCTTCTCTCTCCTCTCCCCCTTCTTCTTCTCTCTCCTCCCCTTCTCTCCTCTCTCCTCTCCCCTTCTCTTCTCTCTCCTCTCCCCTTCTCTTCTCTCCTCTCCCCTTCT
>NIVC01000369.1:0-35000 GCA_002269645.1 Macrostomum lignano
AGAAGAGAAGGGGCAGAGGAGAGAGAAGAGAAGGGGAAGAGGAGAGAGAAGAGAAGGGGGGAGAGGAGAGAGAAGAGATGGGGAGAGGAGAGAGAAGAGAGAAGGGGGAGAGGAGAGAGAAGAGATGGGGAGAGGAGAGAGAGAGAGAAGGGGACGGGCGGGCCAAGGTGGATCAAGTGAAAGGCAGTGCAACAAGCAGTTTGCTTCACTTTTTTTTCGGTAAGCTTCAACTCCTATAGGTAGAAGCGAGAGAAGCCATTGATAGAGAACAATTGTGAGATTTTTCATGAATTCTTTTGCATGGAATGGAGAAATTGCTTTACGTGTGTATGACAAGGATCAGTGCTGCAATCCTTAATTCAAACACACAGGGATACAGGCTGGGGGGTTAGACAGGTTGCAAATTCGTTTTCAGACACCCATGGGATTAACGGCGACTCAGCGAGATAAGCCAGTGCGTTATTTATTCCGGCGTCAAATACGAACAGCGCTTTCCTTAATCCCCTCCAGTTAGGTAAAAAAAAATTTCTCGGATAAAAAACGCTGCATATCCGTCTTCGGTTTTCTTGTCTGTTTTTTCTCTTCCAAACACGCATGAAGCGTGTGCTTGGCTGTTTGCACAAAATGTCAAGCAGCTGTAGCTTTCATAGTGTGATAATAATAATGCTCACACGCCAACTACAGGACCGGTTGCTATAGCAACAGTCAGGCGTGTTGTTGCTGCCAAGAGGCAAGAAGGGGATGAGTGAGAGGTGAGGGAGCTAATTCAGCTCAGATCCATGTTCAACTATAGGAGCATGTACTTTTAATTGGGGCTTAACTCGATGCATTTTGTTGCTACGCTGGCTAGGTGTGTGTGTGTTTATAGACATGGCTAGGTGTGTTTATAGACACTGGCTAGGTGTGTGTGTCTATAGACACTGGCTAGGTGTGTGTGTGTGTTTATAGACACTGGCTAGGTGTGTGTGGTGTGTGTTTATAGACACTGGCTAGGTGTGTGTGTGTTTATAGACACTGGCTAGGTGTGTGTGTGTGTTTATAGACACTGGCTAGGTGTGTGTGTGTTTATAGACACTGGCTAGGTGTGTGTGTTTATAGACACTGGTAGTGTGTGTGTGTTTATAGACACTGGCTAGGTGTGTGTGTGTTTATAGACACTGGCTAGGTGTGTTTATAGACACTGGCTAGGGTGTTTATAGACACTGGCTAGGTGTGTTTATAGACACTGGCTAGGTGTGTTTATAGACACTGGCTAGGTGTGTTTATAGACACTGGCTAGGTGTGTTTATAGACACTGGCTAGGTGTGTTTATAGACACTGGCTAGGTGTGTTTATAGACACTGGCTAGGTGTGTTTATAGACACTGGCTAGGTGTGTTTAATAGACACTGGCTAGGTGTGTTTATAGACACTGGCTAGGTGTGTTTATAGACACTGGCTAGGTGTGTTTATAGACACTGGCTAGGTGTGTTTATAGACACTGGCTAGGTGTGTTTATAGACACTGGCTAGGTGTGTTTATAGACACTGGCTAGGTGTGTTTATAGACACTGGCTAGGTGTGTTTATAGACACTGGCTAGGTGTGTTTATAGACACTGGCTAGGTGTGTTTATAGACACTGGCTAGGTGTGTTTATAGACACTGGCTAGGTGTGTTTAAAGACACTGGCTAGGTGTGTTTATAGACACTGGCTAGGTGTGTTTATAGACACTGGCTAGGTGTGTTTATAGACACTGGCTAGGTGTGTTTATAGACACTGGCTAGGTGTGTTTATAGACACTGGCTAGGTGTCTTTATAGACACTGGCTAGGTGTGTTTATAGACACTGGCTAGGTGTGTTTATAGACACTGGCTAGGTGTGTTTATAGACACTGGCTAGGTGTGTTTATAGACACTGGCTAGGTGTGTTTATAGACACTGGCTAGATGTGCTTATAGACACTGGCTAGGTGTGCTTATAGACACTGGCTAGGTGTGCTTATAGATACTAGATACATTTCAGCACGAGTGACAGAATGGGGCACAGAGGCAACGCATCCTCCGAGTCAAAACTAATATGTATCGAATATTGCAGCAAAATGAAACCCCGGAAAGTAGCATCTGATGAAGCATTCAGAGTCTTGCCGAGATTCTGTGAGCTGAAATTCCTAGATAATAAATCAGAATTTTTATTACACCATATAAAATCTTTTTCTTCGATGTGCAACGCTTTCTTAGTCTGCTTCTTTCAGCAGCCTAGAAGAATCTTCTTCTTGACAAAAGCATAATTTCTCTTTTCTCAATTTTGGTCTGCAGTTTCGCAGATAGAAATGAAAAATTCATTAATACTTGATGTATTAATAAGTAACTTAGTAAAATGCAAAAAGCATGTGATGCTACTCAGTAGGACTTGGTCAGTAGTGCTATAGGCTCATTTCTGTACACGGCTTAATTATATTGAAAGTTAAAGATGGTCACTGTAGGATCAGAGAGGGGATCACTGCAGAATCAGAGAAGGGATCGCTAAAGGATCATGGAGGGGTCGTTGAAGGATCCGAAAGTGGCCGCTGATAGATCAAGTGGGGCTCACTGAAGGATCAGGGAGGGCTCACTGAAGGATCACGGAGGGGTCACTGATAGCTCAGGAAGGGTGCGACACACACCTGGCCACTTTAAGCCCGACCCAACTGCATTTCTACTTGACTATATACTGTGTAATCTACATTGCAAAACGCTCCCACAGACACGCCAGATGGAGATCCGAACTCCTCTGCCACGTCACCAGCATCGGCACAACATCCCTTGTCCGATTGCCGTCAACCTGACGCTCAACTCCTCCACCGACACCTGCCCGAGTCCGCCGCCTGCGGCTTCGCCTCGAAGCATCTCCGTAGAAATTGACAGCTCAGACGACAGCAGCTGCGACGATGCAGCCGCGGGGGCCTCCGACCTGCCAGGCAGATTTTCTCGCGTCGTCGGCTACACGACCGGCGACGAAGATCCTCCTCCCTGGGCGACCTGAGCAAACTGCAGCAGCAGCAGGAGGCGGTCGATGTGGTGCCGACGTGTCCTGTGCACCAGCCGGAGCCCCCTGACTGCGGCAGCAAGGGTCAGCGAAGGCGGATGCTGACTGAGCAATGCTCCATCAAGTCCAATAAACTGAGTGCGAAGACTCGGAGACGGTGAGTGAGCGATTTTAATAAATGAGTTTATGAGTGAGTTTATGTGTAAGTTTATGAGTTTATGAGTGAGTTTATGTGTAAGTTTATGAGTTTATGAGTGAGTTTATGAGTGAGTTTATGAGTGAATTTATGAGTGAGTTTATGTGTAAGTTTATGAATGAGTTTATGAATGAGTTTATGAGTGAGTTTATGAGTGAGTTTATGAGTGAGTTTATGAGTGAGTTTATGAGTGAGTTTATGAGTAAGTTTATGAGTGAGTTTGTGAGTGAGTTTATGAGTGAGTTTATGAGTGACTTTGAGTGGTTAATTATAAGTAAGCTGATTTTTTCAATGATCTGATCAAGGACTACTCAACTAGGACGGGGAACCTCGTTTCTTGGAAAATGTTTAGGAGGCAGGTTGTTTCCGAAAAAATACACAAAAATGGAGATGGAAATTTTAATTTTTCAGCTTAAAAAATTGTTATTGCTTTCGATACGAAGCAGACCCTACCGGTAGTGTTCATCTTTTGATATGTTGCGCCTTTCTTATTATAGCTTTATTGTCAATTGATATTCATAAAGCTTTTCTTTTTGAAAATTAGGATTCTACGAGTATGTTAATATTTTTATTCTACGTACATGTCTTGCACCTAAAAATCATAAAAATGCATGGCACATCTCGACTCGTCGGTTTTATGAATCTATTTTATCGTCGTCTGTTACATGTATTAGTACGAGATTGCTACATAGTCAGCTGAGAATGACAAAATAGATTTATAAAATCAATGAGCACTAACAATTTTTGTACTGAAAAATGAAAACTTTCCTATCTCCGCAGGAATAAGGACGAAATCACATTGAATCCCAGTTTTGCGTACGAAGACAATATCGAATAGAGACAAATTGGCCTGCAATGCATACAAAGTATTCGATTCGACTCAAACAGCTAGAACCATATTAAGTCGGCGGGGAAAGCAGGTACTCTTCTGTATAGGCCTCTTTGTAGGCTAACAAAAATAATAACCGATACACAAGAAATCTTCACTTTGCCGCAAGCCCTGCTCATGAGACAAGCATATCCTCAAAAATCTTAGAAATCTTATTATTCTGTGTCCGCAGGATCTTTTTCTCTGCGCCTTATTTGTTAGGCTTTCCCTTACCTCCCCCTCTCTCGGCTCCTTTTAGTGACGTTGCAGGTGATTGCAAGCTCCGGCCCTTGCAATGCCTGTCTGCACGAGCGCCTCTGCTACTTGTGTATTACTAGAGAGTGCTCTGAGAAGTCTGTAATGACAGTCTCCAAGCCTCTCTGTACCTGTCCTGCATCTCTTTTAGCCTCTTTCAAAGATTCCGAAAACAGCTAGAACAGAGGGAAACAGAGGCAGGGGATGAAGGACAAGGGAGGCTGGGGAAGGGGAGTGCCGAGTCCTGTTGCATAAATATGCTCACAGAAGGAAGTTCAGAATTGCTTCATTATCTGCTAAAGAAAGTTAGGATAAGTGAGGGAGATTCGATGACTGGAATTGACCAGTGTTGAATTGCCTTATGCCTTAAGAATATTTGACCAACAATCTGGACTGCTCCATGGAGAACAATTATGCGATCAAATTAGGAAGGTAAATAATTTCAATGAGGCTCGATAAATCTGTATTAAATTACGTTTGTATATAAATAAGTTTTGTTACAAACTCGAAGAATAAGCGCTTACCAGTTGTATTATTTTTGCAAAAAATGTCTTGCATATTTTTTTTTTAAATTTTTCCAACAATTTAGCATTTATTAGGATAGAATTTTTGAAAATAGCGTTTACTCAGTAAGGAGTGTTACTCAGTGAGAGTGTTACTCAGTGAGAGTGTTACTCAGTGAGAGTGTTACTCAGTGAGAGAGTTACTCAGTGAGAGTGTTACTCAGTGAGAGAGTTACTCAGTGAGAGTGTTACTCAGTGAGAGTGTTACTCAGTGAGAGAGTTACTCAGTGAGAGTGTTACTCAGTGAGAGTGTTACTCAGTGAGAGTGTTACTCAGTGAGAGTGTTACTCAGTGAGAGTGTTACTCAGTGAGAGTGTTACTCAGTGAGAGTGTTACTCAGTGAGAGTGTTACTCAGTGAGAGTGTTACTCAGTGAGGAGTGTTACTCAGTGAGGAGTGTTTCTCAGTGAGAGAGTTACTCAGTGAGGAGTGTTTCTCAGTGAGAGAGTTACTCAGTGAGGAGTGTTTCTCAGTGAGAGTGTTACTCAGTGAGGAGTGTTTCTCAGTGAGAGAGTTACTCAGTGAGGAGTGTTTCTCAGTGAGAGAGTTACTCAGTGAGAGTGTTACTCAGTGAGGAGTGTTACTCAGTGAGAGAGTTACTCAGTGAGAGTTACTCAGTGAGAGTGTTACTCAGTGAGAGTGTTACTCAGTGAGAGTGTTACTTAGTGAATTTTATATAACTGACAAATTAAACGTTTATCATATTGATATCGATCAATATAGTTGACCGACACTTCTCAACCATCAGGTGCGACAGCTCTTCGACGCAGACTCAGAGGCAGCAGCAGCGCCTGGAGCAGCAGCTGTCTCCGCCAACTGCCGGTGGCACCCAGCCGGGGCAGCCTGGCCGTGCCTTCAGTGTAGCAGCCAGACGGCACAAGTTGAAGTTGCCACTGGAGAAGCAACAGGCTGTCGAAGAAGAAGATCCAGACATTGACGACCAAGATGATGATGACGATATTATGAACGAGTTTTTCTGCTTTCCCGAAGCTGCCGATACTGCCGGCGGCGATGCAGAAGGCGACGGCAGCCGCCTAAGCGTCGGTCGGAGAAGAGGAACGGGGGAGCATTCGCAAGATCGCGAGGATGTCCTGGTGTCGCCGGCCATTTCACCGGTGCCCTGGGCTCGAGATGTACCGTCCGGGGTCGGGCTGAGGAGAACTGGTGGGTTTTTTATGGCTGGCCGGGTGGGTGTTGTGAGGGGTGGTGTTGTGAGGGGTGGATGTTGTGAGGGGTGGGTGTTGTGAGGGGTGGGTGTTGTGAGGGGTGGGTGTTGTGAGGGGTGGGTGTTGTGAGGGGTGGGTGTTGTGAGGGGTGGGTGTTGTGAGGGGTGGGTGTTGTGAGGAGTGGGTGTTGTGAGGGGTGGGTGTTGTGAGGGGTGGGTGTTGAGAGGAGCGGTTGTTGTGAGGGTGGGTGTTGTGAGGGGTGGGTGTTGTAAGGGTGGGTGTTGTGAGGGGTGGGTGTTATGAGGAGGTATTGTGAGGAGCGGGAGTTGTGAGGTGTGGTTGGATGTAGAGAGGGTGTGTACGGTGATGTAGATTAATTTTAAAATCTTTCAGTCCCATGTATGGGCTGCAATAAACAAACCGTTTATTTCTGCAGCAATGAACACCTCAGATTCTAGTTCGCCTCTACAGATCAGCTCGGGCCGCCAGTGCGTCACTTTGCAAGTCCCCAGCTTTCGATTTCCCGTGAGTAATGCTTGCTGCAACAGAATGACTACTGTTAGTAGAGCTGTGTAATTGTAGTGTCTGAAAGTTTGTCTGATATTTCTCGGTGAGGGGCGTTACTCAGTGAGGAGTGTTACTCAGTGAGGAGTGTTACTCAGTGAGGAGTGTTACTCAGTGAGGAGTGTTACTCAGTGAGAGTGTTACTCAGTGAGGAGTGTTACTCAGTGAGGAGTGTTACTCAGCGAGGAGTGTTACTCAGTGAAGGCTGCTACTCAACGAGGGTGCTACTCAGTGAGGGTGCCTTTTTAGTTCTTTTTTCAATTCTTCGATGCAGATTTTAAGCGAAAAATCTTTAAAACCACATAAAAAATCCCATGATAGATAGACTAAAATGCATTAAATTCTAATCGAATACATTTAGCCAAGGTAAAACGTGAAATAGAGATAGAAGCAGAACAGCGATGAAGGGTTAAATAGAATATGAAGAATATGAAGTTCAAAAGCGCAGATCAAAGCGCGCATAGAGAGGCCTGCCATTCGAGTCCCAGAGCTTGGTCAATCGAATGACAAAGGAAGGCAGACAGAATTGAGAATGTAGCTAGAGGCAGAGGGGTACCTGTTCAAAACAGAGGATCCTTTGTGTCAATTAACTAATTACCTAGCTTTGCTGAGCGGCTTCCTGCGGTGTGTTGAGCTTCTAATGAGGAGGAAGCGAATGGCTCAAATGAAACAGCGCTGCATATGATTCAGGGTCTTCAGTAGCGAGCAGCTTATAAGAGTTAAAAACTAACTTGCATGTGCTCAGGAGCTCAGGAGTGTTGCACCAGTGTGTTCATTCACTGCTCAAATATCTTTAAGTCTTGTTTGCTCAAAACGCAAGAAATTCAAGAAATTCGCATGACTGACCGAGACTTACCCTGGATTATGACGCTAAGAGATATTGAAACGCTTAGCAACGTCAGGATATGATGTTGAAAATTTAGTTTGTCATTTGAACAATGCGATTATAATATCAATAATAATAGGAATTGATTACACCTGCCTTAATGGCCAGATGTGCAACCGACAGCTCAGCCGCAGCTATTGCGCGGCGCATCTGAAGGCTGCGTACGGCTGTTCAGTCCAAGGACTGGGGGGTCGCCACACACCCTCAATTACCCCAGCTAATGCTGGCACCCATTTTACAGCTGCTTGAACTGAAGCAATGCAGAGTTAAGTGTCTTGCTCAAGGACACAAATTGTTCCGATTGGGTCAAGAATCGAACCCCCGACCTTCCAATGTAGAAAGATCCAATGAACCAAATGTAGAACATGGAAAGTATATTGAGAAAAATGTAAGTGAAATTACTTTTCTAAGAATTAACGGCATTAACAATCGGTTTCTGAAATCTTCAAACCCGACTTCAAACTGAGCTAAAGAATGATGAGCCCAGACCAAGAAGTGCATACGCAAACTGCATGATTTGCATGACCTGAAACTCAGATAAGGCTGACTGGCTACCGCAGCCTCAGGCCACTCGGATTGGATGGCGGGATGCCACGAGACTCGAAAAAAGCGAGAGACAAAAACCGCCAAAGGATCAGAGGCAGCCAAATCCTTTTGCATCGTTCAATACTTTCCCCTTAGCAACTACTTGGAAGCATAATAATCCCATGCTTCTGTAAAGGATTTTTAACCCTTAAATTATGACCTCAAATCAGGATCAGCAGCAGCAGCTGCATCAACGCTTACAGCAGTTACAGGCTCGTCAGCAAGCCCAGTCCGCGGCATCAAGCCCGGGATCGAACAGGTTTCGTCTGCTAAAGCGGACGAACACCTGCAGTGCTCAGGTTTTTGCTGACAAACTGCGGCCTCTCGTGCAGACGGTAAATTGCTTATGAATCAGATTGAGCATGAGGGATGTTACCTATAATATTGAGATTGACGCTGAGACTAACTGTGAGATTGACGATGAGATTGACTATGAGATTGACTATAAGATTGACTATGAGATTACTATGAGATTGACTGTGAGATTGACTCTGAAACTGCCTATGAGATTGACCTTAAGGTTGATAATGGCTATAAGATTGGGATTAAGATTAATATTTATATTAAGTTCAAATCAACTTTAGCAATTCAAATCCAAGCATTATTAAAACAAAAGCTGAGAACCGTAGCAGAGAAATCCCGACCCGCATGTTAGCCCAGTGTTCAGAGCGTCGGACACATGACTGAAAGGTCGGGGGTTCGATTCTCGACACACTTGGAACAATTTGTGTCCTTGAGCAAGACACTCGACTCTGCATTGCTTCAGTTCACCCAGCTGTAAAATGGGTGCCAGCATTAGCTGGGGTAATTGAGGGTGTGTGTGGCGACCCCCCAGTCCTTGGACTGAACAGCCGTACACAGCCTTCAGATGCGCCGAGCAATAGCTGCGGCTGAGCTGTCGGTTGCACATCTGCCCATTAGTATTAATTATTCTTATTATTATTATTAATAATCAGTTGGCACGTTTTCGAGAGACGAGAATCAACCAGGTTGAATACGTCATCCTAACAGTAAGGAATTGTGTGGTCATAAATTTTCTTAAACTAGCATTTACCGTTAAAGGTTTTGTGAAAACTTTGGTGAAGTATTTGAATTTTTGCTTCAATCAGTCAGTTAAAACAAACTACGAGCGTAGTTGATCAATTTATTCTATCAATAACTAGTCAATATCAATTACAATACAACATTTTCAGATCAAAAGACACGGCAGTTCAGCGAGTCTGACCAGCGACAATGAGGATCAGGAGACCGAGCCCACCAAGGAGAACCTCCATCGAAGGGGTCGACGGGCGGCCATCTACAATTCCAAGGTTTGTGGCGGAAATTGCTGGTAATTAGTACTCTATCCTTATTCTACCGGTATAGGGAAGTGTGGCGCTTGTGTTGAAGCATCTCCGAAGGTATTGACAATGACTGGAGCATCTAGGAGAGTAGTGACGTCACTTGCAGCATTTGGGGTATTTGTGACGTCACGTCACTTGAATCATCTATGAGAGCAGTGATGTTATTTAAAGCATCTGGGAGAGCAGTGACGTCACTTGAAGTATCTGGGAGAGAAGAGATGTCACTGGAAGCATATGGGAGAGAAGTGACGTCACTTGAAGCATCTGGGAGAGCAGTGACGTCACTTGAAGCATCTGGGAGAGCAGTGACGTCACTTGAAGCATCTGGGAGAGCAGTGACGTCATTTGAAGCATCTGGGAGAGCAGTGACGTCACTTGAAGCATCTGGGAGAGCAGTGACGTCACTTGAAGCATCTGGGAGAGCAGTGACGTCACTTGAAGCATCTGGGAGAGCAGTGACGTCACTTGAAGCATCTGGGAGAGCAGTGACGTCACTTGAAGCATCTGGGAGAGTAGTGACATCACTTGAAGCATCTAGGAGTGTAATAACGTCAAGTGAAGCATCCCGAAGAGTATGTGTAGCCTGCCGAATCACTAAAAGTGTTTTGCTAGAAGTCACAAAGCATTGACGTAAAAATTATGTCCTTTAATCCCTTAAGAGCAGTAGCCGTCTTAGCATAAATATAAGAATGAAAGAGACGAAGCATTGCCTGGGTCCTAGTCAGCACAGAATCCTGAGCCGTTGCAATTCTAGCTGAACAGTTTGTTTTACTGCCACAGCAACCCCCTGAGAGAATCGAGCAGTATTGAGAATGGTATCGTAAAAAACATTTTTTATTGTCCTGGATAAAACGAGATAAAAACAGGCATTCTAAACTTTTGTTCTTGTTTTTTCCAACGCACTAATACTACTTGTTTATTGAATATGTTTGAAATAATTATATAATACTAGATGGACCTACGCACATATTTAAGTTACACATCTGCGTGTAGTTGAGGTGGGGACGCTAGAGGGGTGCGATAGGACGTGTGGATTAGCCAAAGAATGTGTAGGAATTAGCCATAGGATGTGTAGGGATTAGCCATAGGATGTGTAGGAATTAGCCATAGGATGTGTAGGGATTAGCCATAGGATGTGTAGGGATTAGCCATAGAATGTGTAGGAATTAGCCATAGGATGTGTAGGGATTAGCCATAGAATGTGTAGGGATTAGCCATAGAATGTGTAGGGATTAGCCATAGGATGTGTAGGGATTAGCCATAGAATGTGTAGGGATTAGCCATAGAATGTGTAAGGATTAGCCATAGAATGTGTAGGGATTAGCCATAGAATGTGTAGAATGTATAGGGATTAGCCATAGAATGTGTAGGGATTAGCCATAGAATGTGTACAGATTAGCCATAGAATGTGTAGGGATTAGCCATAGAATGTGTACGGATTAGCCATAGAATGTGTAGGGATTAGCCATAGGATGTGTAGGGGAGCATAAGATAATCAGGACGCCCTGTGAGGTGTTCAGAATGGGTGCAATGAAAGGAAAAATCTCACAGCCTCAAAATACAGAACAATGTAGAATCCCAGATTGAAAGGCGCCCCGGCAACAGGCTAAGTCTAATTAAACGGCTGCACAGCATTCGGAACACATTGAACAGATGCCCCTGTTTTCATGAGCAGCGTAATTTCCTCCGCAGGTGCTCGACACGGAACTCGGTCGGATCGTAATCAGGTCTGCTAGATGAGCCAAGCTCATATTGCTCCATTCCCACGGGAGGAAACCAAATAGGAGAATGCTGGGACAAAAGGGGAGTCTACCTGTCTCTCGTCTCTCTCCTCTCTTGCCTCAATTCAGCAGCCTCAGACCTCTCTGCTTCGTGTCGAATTTCAATCCATTTATCGCCCTAGCTGTCCCCTTCATGTCCTCTCCCTGCCTCCCGCCCCTCTCTCTGTACGAATGTAGCGAGTGTATTAAGATTGGCTTTGCATAGCAGAGATATGGAGATAATAACATGAGATTTTTCTATTAGAACCTAATTTTTGGAACATGATATAAATGGATTTTTAGACAGAAAAGAGATTTGAAGGCCAGATTTTGCGTAGCTTTGCGTGGAAATAGGATTATCTTTATCAGGAGATGGACTGCTCCCAGTGGGTTATTCTGTTCTGATTAGCTGTAAGATTCACTTTGAGACTCACTATGAGATTCACTTTGATATTTAATATGAGATTTACTATGAGATTCACTGTGAGTTTCATTATGATTCATTATGAGATTCACTATGAGATTCACTGTGAGATTTATTTTGAGATTCAGTATGAGATTCACTTTGAGACTCACTATGAGATTCAACTATAAGATTCACTGTGAGTTTCATTATGATTCATTATGAGATTCACTATGAGATTCACTGTGAGATTTATTTTGAGATTCAGTATGAGATTCACTTTGAGACTCACTATGAGATTCAACTATAAGATTCACTGTGAGTTTCATTATGATTCATTATGAGATTCACTATGAGATTCCCTATGAGATTGACGATGAGATTCACTATGAGATTCACTGTGAGATGTATTTTGAGATTCAGTATGAGATTCACTTTGAGACTCACTATGACATTCACTTTGGGATTCAATATGAGATTTACTAAGAGATGCACTATGAGATTTACTATAAGATTCACTGTGAGTTTCATTATGATTCATTATGAGATTCACTATGAGATTCACTGTGAGATTTATTTTGAGATTCAGTATGAGATTCACTTTGAGACTCACTATGAGATTCAACTATAAGATTCACTGTGAGTTTCATTATGATTCATTATGAGATTCACTATGAGATTCACTATGAGACTCACTATGAGACTCACGATGAGACTCATTATGGGATTCACTATGAAAATAACTATGAGATTCACTATGAGATGCACTTTGAGATTCACTATGAGATTCACTATGAGATGCACTATGAGATTCACTATGAGATTCACTATGAGATGCACTATGAGGTTTATTATGAGATTTCATGGAAGATTCAATTTTAATTAGAATATTTAATAAACCAACAAGACTAGCCTAGGCATGTCTGTTTTCTGAACTTCGCATACAAGCACTCAATCAATTAATCTAATAATAGTATTACTATATATTCTCATATTAAAGCTGCTCAACTCTGAGAACTTAAGTGAACCGCGAATAAAATCACTAAGGGATGTGTCTCCAATCAGCTCTATTGTCTATCAGAAAATATATTACAAGAATTGGTTGCGCAGGGTATATTTCTGCTTGGGATATATTGATAGTTATATGACGATCTAATGAATTAATTCATTTGGATCGTATTTCAGGCTTAAAATCGCTCACGAATAGTCGAGGACTGAGCGATACAGCAGTAGCTATAGTAAGATTTTCCTCAAAAGAAGAAAAGAATTCGCGATCATTTATCAATGCGCATTTTGCGTTTCTCTGCCTTTTTGGCTCTTTGTGAAGCCGGGGGAGAGTCTTTTTGCTGGGGTGCTTCTCGGTCGAAAGAAAGCGATGCATGTGTAATAGCTGTCGTATTTTTAAAGTGCACGGTGGCCGGGTGTCTGGGATTTGACAAAAGGCAGTAGGAAAAAGTGGATTGAGCCACATAGGTGAGTACATAGGAAAAATTTGGTAGAGAGAATAACAGTAAGATGGGATACGCCGTGGTAAAGTAGAGTAGAATAGTAGAGTAGAATAGAGTAGAGTAGAGTAGATTAGAGTAGAGTAGATTAGAGTAGATTAGATTAGAGTAGATTAGATTAGAGTAGAGTAGAAAAGAGTTGAAAAGAGTAGAGTAGAGTAGATTAGATTAGAGTAGAGTAGAGTAGAGTAGAAAAGAGTAGAGTAGAGTAGATTAGATTAGAGTAGAGTAGAGTAGAGTAGAAAAGAGTAGAGTAGAGTAGATTAGATTAGAGTAGAGTAGAGTAGAGTAGAGTAGAAAAGAGTAGAGTAGAGTAGATTAGATTAGAGTAGAGTAGAGTAGAGTAGAAAAGAGTAGAGTAGAGTAGATTAGATTAGAGTAGAGTAGAGTAGATTAGATTAGAGTAGAGTAGAGTAGAGTAGAAAAGAGTAGAGTAGAGTAGATTAGATTAGAGTAGAGTAGAGTAGAGTAGAAAAGAGTAGAGTAGAGTAGATTAGATTAGAGTAGAGTAGAGTAGAGTAGAGTAGATTAGATTAGAGTAGAGTAGAGTAGAGTAGAGTAGAGTAGATTAGATTAGAGTAGAGTAGAGTAGAAAAGAGTAGAGTAGAGTAGAGTAGAATAGAAAAGAGTAGAGTAGAGTAGATTAGATTAGAGTAGAGTAGAGTAGAAAAGAGTAGAGTAGAGTAGAGTAGAATAGAAAAGAGTAGAGTAGAGTAGATTAGATTAGAGTAGAGTAGAGTAGAAAAGAGTAGAGTAGAGTAGAGTAGAGTAGAATAGAAAAGAGTAGAGTAGAGTAGATTAGATTAGAGTAGAGCAGAGTAGAGTAGAAAAGAGTAGAGTAGAGTAGAGCAGTGTAGAGTAGACTAGAGTAAAGTAGAAAAGAGTAGATTAGACTAGAGTAGACTAGAGTAGAGTAGAGGAGAGTAAAAACAGAATCGAAAGGGAAACTGTAGAGCAGAGCATTATTGATCAATCCTAAACTCAAGCAGCTGATGTCAGAGAAAAACAGTGAAAACTTGGATTTAATTATTTCGGATTGAAATTGCCTCGCAAGTTCCAAAAGTTATCATGAGCCCAAAGCATTAGGAAAATGTCTGGTACACAAGGCAGAAAAGGATATCCCCAGATGGATTAAATAAAACAAACGCGCAAGGGGAGAAATGTTCTCCAGCGCGAGGCTCAGGTTGCCCCGTGACAATCCCCTCGGGAGACTTAAGCCACTATCCTCTTAATAATCTCAGGTGAGCTACTCGCAGCCAAGAGGCAGATGAGCAGTTAAGTTTGTCTCCACGGGGAAGAGAGTTAGGGAAAAAAGGCGAGAGGTAGGAAATATTGAACAGCTTTCTGTCTCGTTTTGGCAAACAAAATTTCCCACAATGCCCTGATTCTTCTTGTGTTATCATAAGCCTGCAGGAAAACACAACGCGTAGTCGGGTAGATGTGCACTTTAGATATCATCATGTGGCGTGTACACCTGGTCAGGGCAGGTTGACAGACCCCCCACCCCTGCTACTCATCATTCGGCACGTTTGACACCGAAATTGGTTGTTAGGAGTGACAGAAATTGGGTGTCAGGAGTGACAGAAATTGGGTGTCAGAAGTGACAGAAATTGGGTGTCAGGAGTGACAAGAGTTGGGTGTCAGGAGTGACAGAAATTGGGTGTCAGGAGTGACAGAAATTGGGTGTCAGGAGTGACAGGAGTTGGGTGTCAGGAGTGACAGAAATTGGTTGTCAGGAGTGACAGAAATTCGGTGTCAGGAGTGACAGGAATTGGGTATCAGGAGTGACAGAAATTGGGTGTCAGGAGTGACCGAAATTGGGTGTCAGGAGTGACAGGAATTCGGTGTCAGGAGTGACAGGAATTGGGTATCAGGAGTGACCGAAATTGGGTGTCAGGATTGTCAGCATTCAGTAGCACGCATCCTATTTTTCAGTGTCAGCAATGTCTGACTATACTAATGCCGTTCGTATGTTTCTCAGCCTTCAAAAGTACATAAAAGAGTGCTTTACAATAGAACAATACAGATTTTAAGCCTGTTTTTTCACAGGAATTTCGTTGGGTAAAAATATCTTTTTGTAAAAAAACAAGTTGTCTCCCTTACTTAGGTTGAGTCAGGCTAGTTTCTCAAAACATCACCTGATCGATGAGCAGAGGGTGGCTTCCTGACTTGTGGTTTTTTCCGTTTGTCAACTGGCCAAAGACTGCCAACTTCACTCACAAATAGGACTATGCGGAGCCAGATTAGCCAGAGAAGCCAGACTAAAGCCTCTTGGTTAATTTGGGTGCTTAGATCGAAGAGTTGTTGGGAAGACCCACACTGCCTGACCAGCGTTTTTATTTATTTTTGGTTACCTATGATTAATGATCAAGTTAACGATAGGAAAATGTATACGCTCAACTCGTCTCTGACTCGTCACCTGAGAGTCAGATACTGTAAATCAAAGATATTTCGGTCAGATATTGTAAGTCAAAGAGTCAGATATTGTGAGTCAGAGAGTCAGATATTGTAAATCAAAGATATTTCGGTCAGATATTGTGCGTCAGAGAGTCAGATATTGTGAGTCAGAGAGTCAGATATTGTGAGTTAGAGAGTCAGATATTGTGCGTCAGAGAGTCAGATATTGTAGGTCAGAGAGTCAGATATTGTGAGTCAAAGAGTCAGATATTGTGAGTTAGAGAGTCAGATATTGTGAGTTAGAGAGTCAGATATTGTGCGTCAGAGAGTCAGATATTGTAGGTCAGAGAGTCAGATATTGTGAGTCAAAGAGTCAGTTATTGTGAGTTAGAGAGTCAGATATTGTGAGTTAGAGAGTCAGATATTGTGAGTTAGAGAGTCAGATATTGTGAGTTAGAGAGTCAGATATTGTGAGTCAGAGAGTCAGATATTGTGAGTCAAAGAGTCAGATATTGTGAGTTAGAGAGTCAGATATTGTGAGTCAAAGAGTCAGATATTGTGAGTTAGAGAGTCAGATATTGTGAGTTAGAGAGTCAGATATTGTGAGTCAGAGAGTCAGATATTGTGAGTCAGAGAGTCAGATATTGTGCGTCAGAGAGTCAGATATTGTGAGTTAGAGAGTCAGATATTGTGAGTTAGAGAGTCAGATATTGTGAGTCAGAGAGTCAGATATTGTGAGTCAAAGAGTCAGGTATTGTGAGTTAGAGAGTCAGATATTGTGAGTTAGAGAGTCAGATATTGTGAGTCAGAGAGTCAGATATTGTGAGTCAAAGAGTCAGATATTGTGAGTTAGAGAGTCAGATATTGTGAGTTAGAGAGTCAGATATTGTGAGTTAGAGAGTCAGATATTGTGAGTCAGGGAGTCAGATATTGTAGGTTAAAGATATTTCGGTCAGATATTGTGAGTCAGAGAGTCAGATAATGAAGGTCACTGAGCAAAAAAGTTTCCGTTAATAAATTAAATTAACCTGCATAAGCCAATGTACGTTTTTCTATTATGATAAGAGAGACTAAAACCTAAAACTATCGAAAAATACCCCCCCCCACAGAATTTCATCGGGGACGCTAAAAGCCCCGACCGGAGCCCCAATGAGTCCGGCGGCGAAGACAACGAGTAAGTGGGGTAGCTCTTGAGCCTTTTTAGTGCAAGTGCACTTGACTGCACGGCCTTCAACCTGACCCCATTGTCTCTGATATTTCCCCATCAATTTTTATTACAGGGAGGACGGCAAAAGACGCAGATCGTCTCTTGAGCTGAGCGTTGAAGTGCTGCCGAGAGTGGACATACTCAAGGAGAAGAGCAAGAAGATACTCAAGAAGCAGAACACTGTGGCAGATCTTACTCAGAAAACCCTGCAGTCTTTTGCTACGTTTGACGGTACGGTATCCATCTCTATCTATCTATCTATCTATCTATCTATCTATCTATCTATCTATCTATCTATCTATCTATCTTTCTATCTATCTATCTATCTATCTATCTATCTATCTATCTATCTATCTATCTATCTATCTATCTATCTATCTATCTATCTATCTATCTATCTATCCATCTATCTATCTATCTATCTATCTATCTATCTATCTATCTATCTATCTATCTATCTATCTATCTATCTATCTATCTATCTATCTATCTATCTATCTATCTATCTATCTATCTATCTATCTATCTATCTATCTATCTATCTATCTATCTATCTATCTATCTATCTATCTATCTATCTATCTATCTATCTATCTATCTATCTATCTATCTATCTATCTATCTATCTATCTATCTATCTATCTATCTATCTATCTATCTATCTATCTATCTATCTATCTATCTATCTATCTATCTATCTATCTATCTTAAATTATTTATAATACATTCCATTCTTCTTAACATTCCAGAGAATTCCAAGAAACGTGGCAGTGGAATGTCAATTCTTAAACTGGTAAGTGTCTGTAGGTTACATTTTCAACTTTTTTATTTTTTCTTATTTGACTATCTTGGAGCAGGGTAAAGGACAGAGACGCGCCTCTCTCGGATAAAGACATGTCTTTTTTGGACAGAGCTTAATCTTAACGATACGGGTTGAGTGGAGTGTTGCGTTGATTAGCGCAGTGCCCCCTGTGAACCAGCTATAACTCACCATCAACCCCACCCATCAAAAACGTCTTTCAGATTGACAAGAAGAGGAACAAGGGTCGGGACAGTGGCGCTGAACTGCACGACATTTTAGCCGCCCTGAAACCGTCAGAATTTCGCGACACCTATCTCATGTCGTTTAAGGTAAAGCAGCAGTTTTAAGTCAAGCCTACGCTTGCATATTTGAATTCTAATATTTGTACTTTTTAAACCGCCAGCAGAGATAAATTGTCGACTAAAAACGCAGAGACTTCCCATCCAGATCTCTTTCTTGTGCTCCCAGGATTTCTAGATGAAAATTTATCGAGTTCATTAGTAGTACACGACATTCATTAGGGACTTGTGTGCACGAGTAATTGACCTGAAGGACCACTGTACACCTTGTGTGAGCGCTTGCATATGCTCAGGAGTCAGCGGAATTGCGTCACTTAATCAGTAATTTAAAAAAACGATTTATTGAAATCTTTCAGAATCTGCACTGGAAGGACCTCTTTGACAAGCCAGACTTGGAGTCGGAGGCGGCCTGCGCTGCCAGATCCAAAGAAGCCTCAAGTAGTCCAAGCCGCGTCGACTCCCGTTTCGCTGATCTGCCAGAAAAAGAACGACTAAGACGCGAGGCAGTTTGGGAACTGTTTAAATCTGAGCTGGTTTTCCTCATCGACTATCTGATGGTGTTGAAGCACGTAAGCAATGTCTGGTGCTGACCTTCGGTTGGCCTTGCGCGTGCGCACAAAGGACTTATGTTTTCGAGGAGTATACTTCTGTTATAACGGGGTATCACTTAAGGTATCACGGGGTATAGGCTTTCGATCTGCGATTCGTGTTTTGATGCCCAATTTAGACAAAAATACCCAATTCGATGACTGCATGGCTTCCACTGTTAGTGAACTGATTTTTTGGATGACTTTGGTACACAAATACTAAATAAGAATTACCTAAGACACTAACGAATAGAAGCCATTGTGGTTTTATACTGTAAGGCTTCTGAACACTGCTTGCGCACCGCTAGCCTCAAGCTGGTCTTCTTACGTTTTCCATACACTCGTAAGTTATTTTCTTCTTCTAAATACGCTCGTATGATAAAAAAAGCAGTTAGCTGGAAGTTATTTATTTTGGCAAACCTTGGATTTGGACAACCTTCCGCTCCGACGTCAATGCATTCATTCGTATGGACGCATAAAAAGCATATTATAGGCGACAAAATGCAGGCGAAATCGGTATTTACTCTGTTTTTATAATAGTTCCAGGGGAAAGGTCAAACAGCAACGCAGAATGAAGCTTAGTTAGGGAAGGATTAAGCGACCATGGGTCCTCTTTGTAGCGTAAATGGAAAACTTCCCATTTCCTCTGACTAATCGTGCGCGGATTGTTCGACAATAACGACCGGCAGTTATATGGTCGCTAAAGCCGGAAAGCCAAGTTAAGGCTGAACGGACTATCGCAGATCCGTAGATCGTCCTTAATGGCACCGGCAAATATGGAAATGTCAGATTATCCGACTTTGAAATTATATTAACTATAGTGCTTAGCGAAGCCCGCCCACTCAGACCTATTGTAGCTATTCAAGGTGCCGAGAAGCTAAATAATACACTATTTTCCAAGCAGTTATAGCCGAAGCATTTCTACTCACTCCTTTGTCTCCTAAGCGCACACACCTCACACAGGGTGCACAGCGGCCTTGACTTTCTAATCGCCAGGCATGTACACTCTGTGTGCCTTGGGGGTTGGCCTGTAATTGTCATTAGAGATCGGCGGCAGTGCTGGGACAACCCTGCATGTTCCTGCCGACTACTGAGCAAAAGCAAGAACACCAATTCTGTCGCCTTGCTCAATGATGCTTGGCTGTGGCGGTAGAGCCCTGAAAATCGACTGACTGAGTTCAGATGGTGAACTAGAGATTTCAATAGCAAAAAACTGACAACTTGTTTTCGATCTCCCTAACGAATTTCGCCCGCGAAAACGGATCTTCTTGCACAACTCGAGAGTCTTGCACGACACTGTTGCTCAGCCGCAATGCCCCATCCCCAGTCGACATGGCCAAGGAAAACCTGGCTTTATCATCTCAGTCTCATGGGATGCTGTATCGAACATAAGAGATGACGTGCGATATTAAATTTCCCATAAAACTATAGCTAATGCACCAGACACCATCTCAGAGAATGGAGTCGATCGATACAGTAAAAAAACCGTGTCACGAAATCGCCTCGTCCCATACTGCCAAATATAGAAACAGTTTTTTGCAGACTCATAGGAAGCAGAAGAGAAAATGACTTTCTTGCAGCGTGGAGAACCCATCAATTCGATTAGCAATGATAGTTGTTCCTAATGGACTTCGGTCAGAAATAAATTGCTAGATTTGACATGGCGTAATTTATTAATTTTCTTACGAATTTCTATGTTCCAGTGCTTCCTCGAGCCGTTAAAGAAGCTCCAGGTTGATGGCCACCTGATGTTTGTTGAGCCTGAGGACCTATTTGGAAATATTGACGAGCTGTGTTACGTGAGTTCCCTGAGCAGTTTTTGATGAAGTGTATAACCTTTATAATTACTTTTGTTGAATTATGATTTTGTTTTAAACAACTCCCTATAGGTAAGCTACACGTTCTCAAGGGATTTGATCTCGACGCTTTGCAAGGAAGCTAAACGAGGTCAATTCGGAACAACTTCTGGGCTGTTGAAAGCTTTTAAAAGAGTGAGCAGATAGTCTGATTGTAATAATCGAATTTATTGTTAAAGACAGATCGTTTATTGTTTAAAGTCCAACTCATTTTCCAGTGGAGTCTGTCCTCAAAAGACGGAGAAGTGTTTCATAATTATTGTCTAAACTACCACTGTGCGATCACTTATCTGGAGATACTGAGAAGACAAGAGCAGTTCTCTGAATTTGAGAAGGTAAATATCGTTTTGAGTTTGACAAATTGCAATTCTTTCATACACTGATTGTACGCTAGTATAAAGAGGTATCCCTTTATCCTAGAGATTTCAGGAAGCAACTATGAGGTTCAAGATAAGAATCCTTCTAATAGCAGATGTATGAGCATTACTGCAGCCGTTAATCATTACCTATGAAGTAGATATTACAAGCAGCAGTCTGTAATTCAGCTGATTGATATATATAGATAGGCATATTTTTGGCTTATAGCTAAGCTCGTAAAAAGGAGATTTTTACGCTACAAAAAAGAACCGATTCTATAGAAAAGTTTTGAGCAAATTATTGTCATTATAGGCACGGAGCATTTTGAAGAATTTTCTCTTATGTATCGTTACCTACTGATAGTCATGCTCCAAGAGTTTATACTTGACAAAACTTGTTGTCATATGCAGGGGGGTAGCCAATTAAGAATGCTAATCTGTTGATAAACTACGACACATACTCGTAACCATATTCTGTAAAGAACCTCTCTGCATTCATGGTATTGCTAGTGCATTTAGTATGTTTCACAGAAAGCATAGCGCTGGATAGGGTTTTTTCCATAGACAAATTCATTCGAGAAAATTCCGATCTCCTACGAGCTCATTAATTTCTAAGAAAATGAAGTGCATCATCTTTCTACCTCAGCTTTTCTTGGTCAGACAGTGTTACAACTTTTTGATAATTAGTTTTTGAATAATTAGTATTTTGTATGCAGGATCTGAAGATTCTAAGGTGATGCGCGGGGGCATTTGATGGATCGATAACGGCACTGACAATTACTTCATCGTCTGCATGTGCACACACGTATCAAGAAATAAATTTGGATACTAATGAACTAGGTATCAACACGGCGCAAGATTTTCAAGTATGACAGAGAGCTCCCATTTGTACTTTTACTTGCACTAAATTCACTATTAATCCAGTTGATTGAGTAGTTAGTTGCTAGCGGGCCAAATGGCACTATTATTGAGTTACCGTTGTCGCGGTTAGGGCAGATACACACAAGTGCGTGGATTTTTCCAACTGTCGACAGCTCACGTGTAGTTTCGCGCTTCTACCTATGCCTACCTGTCTGCTTGTAGGATTGTAAACTGATACGGGCCGGTAGTGCTAGTAGCAAAAGCAAATTCTCCTAAGCAAACACAAGCCTTCACGGACGCGATCAACTCCAAGCAGTCTTTCATTCTGTAGACGCGCAGACGCTAAACAAATAGTAACGAAACGAAGAAGAACGAGCGAACAGTAAATAACAGACTACAGGCGGTCATACATAAATTAAAAAACGTATGCATGTAGGGGATGAATTATTTAAATCCACTGAAAAAGCTTCTTGGAACCGGCAAATTTCAGACGTTTTATTCTGATATTTCACGTATTTCTACTTGTTAGTAAGCGATACAGCGAATCTTAATCCTAAATTGCTTGGCTTGCCATACACCATACACAACAACAACAACAAAAAATTACCCCAAGCAAAGTCACAGAGCAGGATGCGTCAGATGGCGCGCCACAGAGCCTGAGAGCGGACGAAGTTCGCCCCGTTGGCAGTGTCGGGCGCCCCAACGTCGCGTAGGACCAATACCAAGATCATTTGAAAGGCATATATGACCCACACGCACTATTTTATAATAATAATTGCATTAAGATTGCGGGCACCCTAGCAAACACCTTCGACGACATTGTCCTACAACTAACGCTGAGGCAATTCTGTCCATGCAAGCGCCCCAATACTGTACGCAAGCACAGCACTCATACACACGCTCACACAGGGTGTACATCCTCGTAGATCCAGAATTTCTAATCGTCAGGTCCCATACACAAGCCCCAACTGAATGTTTTACTTAAGCTAACTTTTTCTTTAAAATTTGAGGCTACTTGTCATGGAACTGGGTGAATAAATACTCCCGGCCCATAACATCAACTTCAGCGATGCGAAGTCGATCCTCGATGCCACAGACTGCAGATCACGGATCTCTTAGTGGCCCCAATGCAGCACTGCACCAAGATGCCCCTGCTGTTGGCTCAAATACGCAAGTACACCAGCGAAGACTGCAACAAGGCTATGCTTACTGAGAGCCTCAAGCGAGTGGAAAACTCGCTAAGTACGTTAAATAAAGCAAAATTATGTCATAGATTGTCATCTCTGATGTTCGAAGAATTTGTTAATCGCAATATTAATTTTCTTCTCACTACCTAACACACAGAGAGTCTTGAGGATAAGCTGAAGTGGCTGAGAAATTTTGAACGCCTACAGAACATCCAGCAGCAGCTGATCTGGCCTCCGATTACCGAGCTCGAGACCAAAGCCTTCATTCCCGACTTTCTCAAGAGCAGCCTGAGCTGCCAGCCGTGCGAGAAACTCATCGCCAATCCGAAGCGACAACTCATTCACGAGGGACTGCTCAGCCTCGTTGGTGAGCTGAACATACGGACAGACAGACAGACAGACAGACAGACAGACAGACACACAGACAGACACACAGACAGACAGACAGACAGACAGACAGACAGACAGACAGACAGACAGACAGACAGACAGACAGACGGACAGACAGACAGACAGACACAGACAGACAGACAGACAGACAGACAGACAGACAGACAGACTGACACAGACAGACAGACAGACAGACAGACAGACAGACAGACAGACAGACAGACAGACAGACAGACAGACAGACAGACAGACAGACAGACAGACAGGCAGGTAGACAGACAGACAGAAAGATAAGACACGCAGGCAGACATTTTTTATTCTACTCCAAATTTCAGAGACAAATCGTAGTACAGAAGTTTACTGCTTTCTCTTTGACGACATACTACTTCTGACCAAGGTGAAGAAGCCACCCAAGAAGGTGAGATAAAACTGCATTTAATGTTCTATTAAAAATCGATTTCAGGTTTCAAGTTTTGTATTAACCATTTCTTCCAACAGCGATCGGTAAACGAGAGCAGCTCAGTGTACTCCATGTCCCCAACGGATGGCGCACTGTTCGTGGTCTATCGGCAGCCAATCGCGCTGGATCGATTCAGCATTCACGATATTGGCTACGTTGAAGCGAATGGTGAGTCTTTGCAAGCTCAAATTTCGAACCCATGCAGTGTGAAAGTGAAGTGATGTTTGCTCGGGACTTATGGTAGAAGCCGTGTTGGTTCGTGACACGAATTGTAGAGAATTACATACGAGTAATGGGAAATAGATTTTGTCGAGGCAGCAAAGAAGTTTCTGCGAAAGTACTACATGTACAGGGCTCCTTGAGAACTGCATGATTTGACAAAAGCACAGACTCATGAAGAATTACAAGGGTTCATGGCTTTTGACTTACTCGGTTTGGTAAAGAACTCGTGACGTGCTCGCAATGAAGTACCTAGCTTTGCATAAATAGTTATTTTTGACAGTTTGTAGCAAACTCATTTTGCTTTAAAAACTTTTCAGCCAACGGTCTCAAGCACGCATTTGTGCTCATCCATATCAGCCGATTTCAACAGATCATCGGAGTTTACACTCTCCAGTCGGCCGGAGATCAGCAGAAGGTAAAACTTTGCGCCTGTGGACACGATTGTGTTGTCCGACTTTCTTGCGGCAGAGAAGTTTTGGAATAGTGCAGTTTCCGCATCATCATCCTTTCCTTACGTACATATTTTATGGTCGTATTCTGAGGAATATATGCGGATGGGAAAGAGGTTTGTTAGTTTTATTTTGACTCAACTATCGAAATGTTAATTATAGATACATGTGCACTGTACGCACAGCAATAGTTAAGAGGGGCTTTAGCCCAGTGGTCTAGAAAGGCGCTCTGATGTGCCAGAGGCCCAGGCTCGATTCCAAGTGCAGTCACATCCCAGCTTGAACTCGCAGCAAATTCCCGGCAATTAACTCCCAGCTTGAGGGCCAACCCCCCAAGGCACAATGAAGTGTACATGCCCAACGATAAATTTTAGGGCCGCTGTACACTCCTGTGTGAGTTTGTGCCTGTGCGTATGACTGCGTACGTATCCGCGCGCTTGTGTGCCTGCTCAGAGGAGTCGGCGGAACGGGCAGTGATGCCTCTCGCCGGTTGTGTGACAGTGTCGCTTAAGTGTACCAGGGTGCACACAACCCCCTGCTTCTAATAAGGAGGAATCTTTATCAGCACGAAGCCCACTTCTGTACTTTTTACATTCTGATCCGGTTGCTACCTTTGACCTCAGCATCTTTCTCATGGGGTCACTTTAAAATACTCTTTTTACGTGTCCTTATTTGCCATTGAGGGCGCAGCTAAATTCCACCCACGTCAAATGCATCAACCATGCAGCTTGCTTGGCTCGACAGTCTACGCCAGTCGCAGCAGCGCTTCCAGGAGAAGCTAAAATGCAAGCTGGCAATGACCGTGGCCGCCAACAGTCCCCGGACCAACACGCACAGAAGGCTGATGAGCAAGATGCAGCGAATGCAGATGCGCGAACAGCAGCGGCAGCGGCACCAGCAGCAGCAGCCGGCCCGGCGTCGATCCGGTGGATCTGGAAAAGACGTCCCCATCAGCGCGTCGGCCAGCAAGGCTGGCATCGAAAGCTCCAACTGCGAGGACATCAACGAGGAGGATGAGAACGAGGACGACGCCAACGCAGATCTCCTTGACGACGACGACGACGACTACGAAGATGACGACGATGCCGACGATGCAACTGGAGACGACGTAGATGAGGATGAAGGCGACGACGAGTCAGACGGCGCGGCGGCGTTGTCAACTGAGGACGTTGTTCGACATCGCAAGCATCGGCAGCGTTTGTCGCTGTCGCCGGCTACCGCTGCGACTAGCAGAGGCGAAAGTGCCAGGGCTAAGCGACGAACGGCATCGCTGATGACGGTTGGTGCCGCTGCGGGAAGCGGCATCAGCGGAAGTAGCATTGGCCAGGTGAGAAGATAAGCTGAAACAAGTTTTTTTTGAACTAATAAATACTCGAGCTGATTTCTACCTTATTCTTAATTCTTTGAAGGATGATTTTCTTGAAGTACGTAGATACGGTTACAACTAAAAAAACTTATTGTTTTGCTTTCGATTGACAATCCCAGGTCACGATCAGAGACGTTGTGGAATGACATTTTAATTGGTTGGTTCACGCTTGCACATTTACTTTATAGTGATTCACTTTCTGCTTTTCTAGATTTAAATACGCATGTTCTTACTACACTACTTACGGCATTAAAACAATTTTGTTAACCGTGTATATGCATGCATCCTTGAAGTAAAACTCAAATGTAACAATTCTAAACTTGAAGTAACACTTAACCATAAAAAGCTGTTCTGTTACCAACTGCTTCAATTGGCAAGCAATCCAACGAATTCCTTGGCAGCACCGCCGGCGCCCCGGCCAGGCGGCCAAGCAGCAGCAGAAGCAGCTCGCCGCGTCCGACCGAATTCTTGAGGCCATCGAAGATGACGACGCCGATCTCAGCTACATCGTGAAAGTCAACGCGCCATTCTCGCCGCCACTGTCGCCGACGCTTCACACCATGGAGGGCGTCAGCGTTGTCATCGACCCGGGCGTTGGCTCCATCGGTAAGCGAGGCCAGCGCATTAACCGGCCGCTGTCGCCAAGGCAACAGCAGCAGCAACCGCAGGGCCCAAATCAATATCAGCAGCTTCAGCTGCCGAATAAGTTTCTAGACATGAACATGTCTTCGCCATCAAGATCAAAGCAGCCAATTAAGCAGCGAGTTCAGCAGCAGGAGCAGCAGCAGAGGCAAAGTTTATCGCCAGATCTTGCCACCAAGGATCGCGCTGGGAAAGCCGAAAGCTGCTGCTCTGGCAAGCACCTTCTGACGCTTGACATTGAGCAGCCGAGGCCGCGATCCTCCAGCGACGTCCGCGAGATCGACATGAGCCCGGATGACTCCGAGTCGCCGGTGGGCGCCGGCCATCAGGAGCGCTCAGCCTCTGTCGGTGTCATCAACAGCGAGCTCGGCATCGGGCGGCAGCTGTCAATCATTGACGAGGATCAGCTGGATCTGCCATCGGCTGTCGCGACTGCACTGAAAGAGCAACAGCAGCAGCAAAGAAAACGGGTGGATTAAAAGACTCAAATGAGACCTTGATAAGATTCATTTGTTTTTCTAGTTTGGTTTTCATTGACAGTTTTTTATTTTGACAATTGAAGTAAGCCTATGACCCGTCTAGTAGCCACGTGGAAAAGAATGGCAGAGCAGCACACAACGGTATAATGATGTCGAATTCGAGCTGCAAATGAACTTTCGCTTAATTTTGCACAGAAATCATCGTGAACATTCTGTGTGAGCGAGTGCCCTGCGTACCGCGTCCGTGTTCAGGGTGCTTAGGTTAGCGGTTAAAGACCAGTAGACATTGTGTACAGTGATAATTTACCCACTAAAATGACAAGTTGAAGTCACTGTGCGTAATGGTAAGTATGTCTATGTAGGTGATGATATATCATTACATGGTAATTGAAAAAGTGTAATATTTTTTCCAAATTAAAGTTACCTTATAGCATGTCTACACGTAAATATAATTGTATATGCTACCAGTGCATCGTTGTCCAGCTGTAAGTAAACTCTCTCGTAGTTGGCGCTTGACAAGTTACAAATGTCATACGTGCACCATTGTGTTTTTACAATTCATCCATACTCTCCTTCATCAGCTTTTGTTTGAACGTTATTTATCAAAGCTATATAAAGCAATTGATATCGTGACAGATTTTTATCTACTTCATTCAATATGAACAATTGTATAAGGCGACATACACGTAACCTTCATTCCTTTAATCTGGTCTATGTACACTTGAGCACATTCATGTCAAAGTGAATTAAACTGATCGCAGGCTTCACAACTTATTGCAGTTATTTTTGTGCATTGTAGTTGTGCATATAGTTAGTTCAATTAATAATTGTTTTGTAAGCTTTTATTTATTTCAGTAATTCTGGTACATCGAGCAGCTATAGTTTTATTTTTCTAGCTAAAAAATTGACCTATGTCTATTCTGATCCACAACCTTTTCATTTTCTAAGAAATCTTATTGAATGCAATTAAAAACTTCGCTTAGTTTATTTCGTTTGTTACTTTGTGTATCAAGGATAGATCTGCTTTAATTAATTTGCTCTCAGAATGTACATGCTTAACTATCTCTCGAGCTACCTAACTAGAACCTTCATGACTCATTCCCCCCTGACTCATCACTGAGTGCGTAGTTCTACTAGTGCCAAACATGACTCGTACAGTCCGATCCAATCCCAAGGACCACCGTAGTATACCAGAACGTAAAACTCAAATATCGTGAATTTTTTGGAGGCCAAGAATATTTTTTCATCGTGAAATCAATGATTGCATTTGATCTGGGGCAGTGAATGAAGATTATGTAGCATGTTACTTTTTTATTGAAAAACTTGATTCAGGAAGGAACAAAACTACAAATTAAACGCATACCACTTGCGAGTATTTAACAATGCTTTGGGTCTGGGATTATGTAACAAAAAGAAAACAATATGAAAAAAGAAACCTCTACTACACAGATAAATAAAATAAAACAGAGTAACATCATGTTCTGCATGCTAACGTAAAAATGGTAATCTTTTAACAGCCACAGATCGAATGCAGTGGCTAAATTTCCTATCTCTGAAGTGTGTTTTTCCAGGAAATCGGCCTTAAAAAATTGTACGATATTTTAGCTTACGTCTTGTTATGCAAGCGTACTAGAGTGGTCCTTGTACGATTCTATTTTTAGCATAAAAGCCAAGTGACTCTCGCGTGACCTTGAATCACGTGTCATAGTTTGTGGCAGACTTATAGCATTGACTAGCCTGAAGTACATCACTGTCTGGTAGGTTCAAATTTAGATGTATTTCTTATTATAATACTCACTGGGATCATTTCGGTAGGCTTCTCGTATATCGATAGCTATACCTTCAATATATCTGAGAGCAACTGTATAGAATGGCCTTTGACCATACGCAACGTTGAGGACTGAAATTTATTGTCTTATTAGCTAGTTCGTAAAAATGCTGAACATGAACACGTAAGATACAGAACGAGTTGTCTAATTTTTAAAAAGCATCGCATGTACATTAATAGTCCTGGACTTTTCAGTTCTGAATCTTATTGAATAAATTAAAACGCTACTTTGGAAGTCAACGACAGCTTAGAAGATTTTTTAACAACTCATGACTTTAAAAAATTAGAGATCTCGAAACGCTAAAATACCACTTAAATCATCATGTATTTTAGTCTCAACAAGAAGGCTCTACAGCCTTTTGTAAAATAAAAAGGATTGTGCAAATTCTGGGAAATGAACGTGATTGGCCAAGGGTTTTGTGATTTGCGTTGGTTTATTTTAAGCGTTAAATTTCAATATTATTAACACCTTGTTTACTACTATAGCAGATAAAAATATAGCAGAAAGTTAACACAACGGTGATCAATTATCAATATAGATTTTAGTTTCATTTTAAGTGAACGAAAAATACTTCTAAAATCGAAGTCAATTTAAAATAAAACAATAAAAGTTAAACAATAAATAAAGAACGCTGCAGGTCCTGAACAGCGTTCAAACCTTATTGGGACGCAAAGAGCTGGATTAAAATAAAAAACTTGTTTCGGGAAGAAGGTTAATAGTTTAAGATAGAAAAGTACATCTATAGGTGTTATCCGACCACAGGAAAAAAAACAAAATAAACAGTGTCCTATACTTTGTTTACAAATAAAAAATAATTTATTCACTGATCTTTTTATGTAGAGTTATTAGAATTGCTATTCGTTGCCAGGTGCTTCCGGGTGATGTAGCCGCGATAATTAGCTTGGATCTTAGTGGCCGCTTGATGGTGCACATAGTCAAAGTCTGCCTGCTGTGGGATGAGAATGCAATAATTTTTTATATTTAGCTAAAATTTATCATTACTGTTCTGTCAGCTGTTCTATAGCTAATTCTTATAGGTAAATGCGTATTACACGGCCTACAGTACCTATGAACTCGATTCCTTTGTAGCTAGTATCTAGGGTTTAGTTAGTTACGTACTTAGTTACGATCGTAGGTACACTCAGGTTACGAGTAGGTACACCCAGGTTACGAGTAGGTACACTCAGGTTACGAGTAGGTACACTCAGGTTACGAGTAGGTACACTCAGGTTACGAGTAGGTACACTCAGGTTACGAGTAGGTACACTCAGGTTACGAGTAGATAATTTACAATCAAGTTTCGAGTAGGTACAATCAAGTTACGATTAGGTACACTCAGGTTACGAGTAAGTACAATCAGGTTACGAGTAGGTGCAATCAAGTTGCGAGTAGGTACACTCAGTTTACGAGTAGATACAATCAGGTTACGAGTAGGTACAATCGAGTTACGAGTAGGTACAGTCAGTTACGAGTAGGTACAATATGGTTACGTATAGGTCCAATTAGGCTAAAAATAACTAAGCCATAATTATTTAAGTCTTAGACTATAAATCAATAATCTGACGGCGCACTACATAAGCATATAGGTAATCGATATAATTAGCTATAATTTATCCCTAAAATATAATTACCGCATTATAATCATCATCTTGGTTAAAATCAAAGCGACTATCGTTGGCGTGTTGGCCATTTATCAGATTAGCGTCTTGGTTAGTTGGTGACGACAAATCATTGCGTTGTTGAGGCGGCGGTGATGCCAGCGGAGCTCTGTAAGTGGCGTTGCCACCTTGAGCAGAGCCATCGCCGTTGGTTAGTACGGCGTTGCTATTGGTTGCGCGCTGTAAGTGCGAGGCGTTAGAAATTTGCACTGCATGGCCAATTTAGCAACAAACGCTGTGCGAGAGGTCTAAACTAATTGAATAGGATTGTTTGATTAGCTGAGAAAGAGACACTGTTTCTTGGATAAAGGCGGCTTAGATATGCTTCTAGAATGGAAATATTGATGCAAGTGAAGCTTTGAAGTATTAGATTAGTAGGTTAATTGGGTAGGTAGAGTCGGGAAGTGGTTGGGTAGATTGGGTAGGCAGAGTCGAGAAGTGGTTGGATCGATTGGGTAGGTAGAGTCAGAAATTGGTTGGGTAGATTGGGTAGGCAGAGTCGGGTAGATTGGGTAGGCAGAGTCGGGTAGATTGGGTAGGCAGAGTCGGGTAGATTGGGTAGGCAGAGTCGGGTAGATTGGGTAGGCAGAGTCGAGAAGTAGTTCGGTCGATTGGGTAGGTAGATTCAGAAAGTGGTTGGGTAGATTGGGTAGGCAGAGTCGGGTAGATTGGGTAGGCAGAGTCGGGTAGATTGGGTAGGCAGAGTCGGGTAGATTGGGTAGACAGAATCAGGAAGTGTTGGGGTAGATTGGGTAGACAGAATTAGGAAGTGTTGGGGTAGATTGGGTAGACAGAATCAGGAAGTGTTGGAGTAGATTGGGTAGACAGAATCAGGAAGTGGTTGGGTAGATTGGGTAGACAGAATCAGGAAGTGTAGGGGTAGATTGGGTAGACAGAATCAGGAAGTGTTGGGGTAGATTGGGTAGACAGAATCAGGAAGTGTTGGGGTAGATTGGGTAGACAGAATCAGGAAGTGTAGGGGTAGATTGGGTAGACAGAATCAGGAAGTGTTGGGTAGATTGGGTAGACAGAATCAGGAAGTGTAGGGGTAGATTGGGTAGACAGAATCAGGAAGTGTTGGGGTAGATTGGGTAGACAGAATCAGGAAGTGTAGGGGTAGATTGGGTAGACAGAATCAGGAAGTGTTGGGGTAGATTGGGTAGACAGAATCAGGAAGTGTAGGGGTAGATTGGGTAGACAGAATCAGGAAGTGTTGGGGTAGATTGGGTAGACAGAATCAGGAAGTGGTTGGGTAGATTGGGTAGGCAGAGTCAGGAAGTGGTTGGTTAAGTAGAACTATGGACGTAGATAGGTTAGGAAGTAATGGAAGTATAGAATCAAGATTAGCTACTCAAAATCTTATTTAGCTTATTGAGTCAAATTAAATATTAATCAGCAATATACAGCAAGCAAAATTAGTGAGAAAATTTAAGTGAGAAAAGCGTGATTAATTAAAGTAATTCAGTTAACCACGTAAGCGCGAAAATCAGCGTTAAATATTTGTTAATCTTTGTTAGTTTGGGGTTTCAATTCCTCTAGCAACTGTTAATACCAGTAACCGGGAGCTGCTTGCAAAATATGAGCTACGGTAGCTACGCTTTAAAGAATTCAGACCGTTAGTTCGGCGGCTGCTGCTGCTGAGGCGGCTGATTTGCACCAGAAGTCGTCGACTGCTGTTTGGAGGCCTCAGACTTGGCGGCGTCCTTCCTAGTCTTGTAGCTGTTCACCGCGGCTTGAATGTTGCCAGCGGCGGCTGCTTCTGACGGCGTCTTTTCGGGCTTGGCTGTGGCTCCTTGCTGCTGCTGGGGTTGCTGCTGCTGCTGCTGTTGAGGCGTCTTAGCGGCAGATTTTGCTACAGCCTGCTTCCTAGTCTGATGCCCCTTGTAAGCCGACTGAATCGTTGTGGCGGCCTTGTCCAACTCTTGCGGCGTTGACTGCTGCTTCTGCTGTTGCTGTTGCTTCTGCTGTTGTTGCTGCTTGCCATCGTTGGCGCCAACTTTTTCAGCGGCAGATTTTCTAGCTTGGTAGCCTTTTACGCTGCTCTGAATAGTGGTGGCAGCTTTGTCTTTATCATTGCCGCTGTTCTGTTGCTGCTGCTGCTGCTGCTGCTGCTGCTGCTGCTGCTGCTGCTGCGGCTGCTTGTTGGCCTTGGAGTTGCTCTGGTCTGGCTTCACTTCCACCGGTCTTTGGGTCACCTTCTGAGCCGCGGCCTTTCTTGTATCGAAGCCTCGAATGCTGCTCTGGATTGTTGTGGCAGCTTTGTCCTTTTCCCCTGTGCTGGCTGCCTGGACTGGCTTCTGCTGTTGCTGCTGCTGCTGCTGCTGCTGCTGCTGCTGCGGTTGCGACTGTTGCTGCTTCTGCTGCTGCTGTTGCTGCTGCTGCTGTTGCTGTTGCTGCTTCTGCTGCTGCGGCTTCTTTGGGGGCTGATTAGCCTTCGAATTGTTTTTATCCGACTGGATCTGCACGGGTTGAGCAGTCTGCTTCTCGGCAGCGGTCTTCCTAGTCTTGAAGCCTTTGACACTCGATTGTATCTGGCTAGCGGCCTGCTCTTTCTCAGCCTGAGGTGAGGATATTTAACAGCTTTTATTTCGTGCTATGGGTGAGTAACGTTTTGTTGCCATGACATTTGAGTGCGACATCAATGCACAACAACGATTATGATATGTAATTTAAGTGCATTTTGAGTGATCATGCTACATAAGAAACGATAACTTGGCATGTCTACGATAGAACAACAAATCTAAGGAAATTTCATTTCGACTTATATTCAATAGTTTGGTAAAAAAATCAACTTTAAATTAGTGTCAAAGTGGTGAACAAAAATGCAAATTTGTTCGCTTCTAGATACGGAAAGAGCCACAACAAGGCTAAAATACAATAGCAAGACCTGATCATTGTTGGGCCAATGTGAGTGCGATTCAGCCTCATCATCATGATGAAGCCGCAGGTCAACATGAGATGCTGATCGCTGCTCAGCATCAGCATCTGATTCATTGCCGGTTGAATCGTCGTCAAATGCTTGGAAATTGTTCGAACTCTGCGAGTCGGTATTTGAATAAAGATTGAGTCGACCTCTTCAACTTTACGAAAAATAACAGGAACTGAAGTATGACGCAGTCATGGCCCGATTCGCTCATGTCCTGAGACGTGCACAAGACGTGCACAAGGCGAATTTGCTCGTGCCCTGCCCGAAATTAATGAAAATAATTCATGCCGTGCACGGATTCCAACTCAAAGCTTATACACTGGTGCGACAGTTAGACAACTTGAGCACAACTGAGCTACTGAATTCGCCCCTTGCTCAGCGTTAAAAATGTACACTCAGTACTACAATCAAGTAAACGGTTTTTGATTACCTTAGTTGGCTTTTTAGCTTGAGACTGTTGTTGCTTCGCTGGCTGCTGCTGCTGCTGCTGCTGCTGCTGTTGTTGTTGTTGTTGTTGATTGTCCTTTGGTCTAAAATATGTTTTTTGTAAGATGCCGAAGCAATGAGCTAAGAATTCAAAGTATGTATGTTCGTTATAGCTACTTTAACTATTTTGAAGCCACAGAATTCTTAGTTTAAGATCTTCATACATTTCAAAACTTGTTGGTTACCAACGTCCTTGTGTAACTCTTACCTTCTTGAAGAATCCTTGGCAGGTGTGATTGGCTGAGCCAAGTACTTGATAGTGGACCTGCGCGGTGTTGTTGAGAACATCGAAAATTATGTAATTATCCATGAATTAGTATTTTAACGTAACAGTTCGAAATGTTTTAGTAAAATGCATAATACCATGCACGAAAGTACGAAAAACAAGCCAGTTGGCAACTAGCTACTGTTAGTAATGCATGATGTTGAAGGCAGGCTTCTAACATATAGTTTCTGACGTCGAGGTCTTTGAGGAAGATGAAAAAAACATTTTTAAAAATTTTAAAAAATGCAAGCACTACTTTTAAAGCCAAGTAAAGATGAAGTACGAAATTTCCTTTACCAAGCGTGAATTTCGCTGTAGCAATATTTTTTTAAACACAGCAGGGGGTGGGGTTAAATTTCATTAACATCTTCATAGAAACCATGCAATGAAATTAACAACTTTATATACAAAACATTGAAGCGCGTGCTTTTTCGCAACCATGGCAACGCCAACTGGGTCAAGCTTACGTACGAAGTCGTAAAAGCATAAATAATGTCCCTAGCAGACCAGAGCTGCACGGGAGATGCAAGTTCGCATGAAAATTAATAATTCATTGACTGCCCAGAGAGCAGCCAAGGCAATCAGGGTTAATCTTGAATATCTGATGGATTCTCATTGTACTCCTCTTCATACTAAGTCAGTGCAAAATAATAAAGGTTTCTGAACAACTTTTCAAATAATTGATTAATTAACATCTTAGGTCATACAGCCTCCGTGTGCATGACGTTTTTTTCAGAACACAACACAACACAACAGACAGACAGACAGACAGACAGACAGACAGACAGACAGACAGACAGACACTCTGACAGACAGACAGACAGACAGACAGACAGACAGACAGACAGACAGATAAACAGATAAGGACTAACTAGCCAGCATAAATGAATAGCCCTGCTGTACCAGACAGTGAATTTGATGATATAATATGCAATAAATATCTAACCGAGGTCTCACTAAGATATGTTTTTGTAGACGAATTGCCTATTTAGCTATTCGACTACCACTCACGCATTTATACAGCTGAGATCTGTAAGCGGACTGCTCATGTTGAGCAGTTTCATCTGCCATCTTCTCAGGTACTTACTTGAATACTGACTGGACGTGGCGGTGAATAAATGTTCACGAGAGTTTTACGAATTGTGAACTTCAGACATCCGATTAACAGACATAAATTTTAT